>CP139509.1:51742967-52342967 GCA_021014915.2 Artemisia tridentata subsp. tridentata | reverse complement strand
GGAAAAATGATAAGTGCAGGAAATGAGCATGTTATCGGTTAAGAATTATATGTTTTTGTGCATTAAAAGTGGGTTAAATGCACGTTAGTTTTCATAGAAAGTTAGTCAAAGTGATAAGTCCAAGAAATCAGCATGTTCTCAATTATGGCTTACACATTTTTTGCGTTAGAAGCGGGCTAGAAACCCATTAATTTCATAGGAAGTTAGTCAAAATGATAAGTGCAGGAAATGAGCATGTTCTCGGTTGAAACTTACATGTTTTGTGCATTAAAACCGAGCTAAATGAGCATTAGTTTTCATAGAAAGTTAGTGAAAGTGATGAGTGAAAGAAATCAACATGTTCTCCATTACGACTTATACGGTATTAAAAGTGGGCTAAACGCGCATTAGTTTTCATAGGAAGTTAGTCAAATACATGTTTTTGTGCATTAAAACGGACTAAACGAGCATTAGTTTTCAAATGCAGTTAGGCAAAGTGATAACTTTTAGAAGCTGATAAGATATGGAACAACATATCTAAACACTTTGTATGCTAAAAAAGGAATCGCCACGTGCATTAAAATATATATTGATAAGAAGTGGAACAACATTTTTTAATACTTTGGTATACTTCTTTCTGTTATGGTGTGTATAGGGAGAAAGAGTGAAGAAAGCATATTTGAATATGTAAAATATAACTTAACGATGTATCATTGTGTCTATTGCTTATGCAGATCTGCGAACTCTGGCTATGTATCAACTTTATAGGATTGATTTTTTCATGCTTCAATGAAGATCAATACATGGTAATTCAACTACAAAAGTTTTGAACTATATCCTTAGATGGAAAGAAAAGTCCGATGATAAGAGTTGTCACGTATCTGCCATCAATAAAAGTTCCATTATAGATCTAGAATCTTCATTCAGGAAAATTCACTCACATATGGCTCAACACTGGTAGACTCTCTAGAGCAAGATATTGGATATTCAAGAGCTGTTGCAGGATGTTCAAAGGTATAATTTTGTTGGCTACTAGTTTTGTGTTTCTCTGGAAAAAGAAGGACAACGACAATAGGGAAGCCATGAATGTGCAAAACTGGGAGTTATCTAAAGTTGGTGAGATTGAAAGCTTTGCTAGCCAATCTGTTGTTGTCGAAACTACTAAGGTTCATTTTGTTGGCTAAAGAATAATGTACCTGCAACAAGTTACTTGTATATTATTTTCATTATGTATTTGCTTTTATCTATAATGATGTTTCATTAACAATAATAATAAATAAAGAATTTGTACATTACACCTTAATTGTGGTGAAAAAAGGGGAAGAATTATAGTATAGTATATAGTTGGGTTTTGTTATATAAGGTTATTAGGATTATAGTTTTACTTTTATACCCTTAATAGTTATTTATGATTAAAGTTAATCTCATCCATTGATTTTAAATCAAGGGTCTAAAATCCTTCTTATTCTTTTTACCAAAAATCCTCTTTTTATTTGATTTCATCCCTATATATATATATATATATATATATATATTATATATATATATATATATATATATATAGGGGGGCTTTATTTTCAGAACCCTGTTAAGTGCGGGAACTGCGAGAACTCCAATTTTGCATTAGAAAACATGCATGTTCATATAAAACATGTATGTTTTCTTACATACACCTTAATACGCATGCATGCGTATTAAGGTGTATGTAAGAAAACATACATGTTTTATATGAACATGCATGTTTTCTAATGCATAATTGGAGTTCTCGCAGTTCCCGCACTTAACAGGGTTCTAAAAATAAAACCATTTTGCATTGATTTGTTGCACTTAACAGGTTTTTATTTGAACATGTATGTTATGCATGTATGTGTATTAAGGTGTATGTAAGAAAACATACATGTTTTATATGAACATGCATGTTTTCTAATGCAAAAATTAGAGTTCTCGCAGTTCCCGCACTTAACAGGGTTCTGAAAATAAAGATACATCCCTATATATATATATATATATATATATATATATATGAAACATGGGTTTGTAAAAGGAAAGAAGATGTTTTCGGGCTACTTTCACTTTGCACTGTAAAAAACTTTAAGTAGTTATATATTGGTCCTTCTTTTAGACCATGTGTAGTGGTGCGTAAGAGAGGGTGGGGCGTTGTTCGCCATGTGGCAGTGGAGGCTTTGTTGAAAAAGTGATTTAGTGGTGAGTGGGGGATTTTTTTAGTACCAAACGGTCATTTTCTTTGAAATGAATGAGGGGCGAGGGCGCTGTCAGAACCACCCAACCTCGTTTTTTTTGGGCAACAGCGCTCGTCCATAGTGGAGGGCGGGGCGCTGTTGATGCAAAAATGGGGCGCTGTTAAACCCACTACGGATGGTCTTAATTATATTTCCAAATAAGCACAAAATGCCTTACAAAAGTGATGGTTTCGGCCATGTTTGAAATATACTTGCTACATATGGTATGGTACGCATTTGAAAGGTTCATTATTGATTTGATAAACACCTATTTAACATTTTTTTTAATGATTTTGTAACATATTTAAATCATTCATTTCTAAGAAACATTTTTTCAAATTATTGTACAGGCCTCTAAAATTAACGGGACGGCCTGTGGAAGACTGTCAATCATGAAATTCTGACCTTTTCTTTCAAAAAGTTAAAGGTGAGTAAGTGCTAATTGCCTAATCATGTCTATTGATGGTATGATGGTTAATCTTATACTTTTGTTTGAGACATTAAGTATAAGAACTCGTGTTTTTAAGGATTAACTTATGGTCAATTAGCAAAAACTTAAAGTGTAAAAGTACTCGACCTCGACCCTTTTTTTTTTTTCTTTTTTTTTTTTTTTAAGAAAATATTCCATCAATGTTGATCTTGATCTCTAACCTAAAATGAGCTTACAAACATTTTAGTTGGAGCTTTGAAACCTAACCTCCAAATACGACCTTAAAACTTTGAACAATTGACTTCAGGAAAAATCTTGAAACCTTTGATGAATATTAATCACACCCATCGGTTTACCCTTATCGCCAACTCGCCTTTAAAATAACAAGGAGTCACAAAGCTAAACTATATCTAAAGACAATGTGACCAAAGAGCTTGAGTGAAACCCATGATTGGGTGAGTTCCCAATAACTCAGAAAGATGCCCAATTGTCAAAATGTGTCCTAGACCAGAAAAACTAGGCGAGCAAACTAACCACACACCAGAACACAAATTAAAGCACCACAAGGTAAACAATTACATCCACATGCCTATAATTAAAAGATTATCAATTAAAGCTAGAGCAATGCAACTGATGTCATTTATTAACAATCATATTAATGATATTAATTGCTGCTACATATATCTAATCATCACCAACAATATGAGCTACTCAAGGCTCATGGTCATTTTTCATTGAATAGTGACTACGATAGGGCTGGATACTATGTGGTTATGCCCATCAACCCATTTGAGATACCCATACTTCACTTTTGGAGCAGCATTGCCATCCGCTTGTAAACTTAATACAAACTTTTGCTTCTGATACTTACTTGTGAATTGCATAGTGTTTGGTTCAACTCTAACTATCATTCCATCAGGAACTTCTACAATGGCCCGATAAGAGGATGTAGGTTCTCCAACATTTGTAACCGTTCTCGTGAAATGCTTTTCAAGCGGAAAGGTGGATTTGTTTGTGAAGCTCACCATAAACGAAGGATAGTTCAGATCACTCTTGTTTTCATTGCAAACCCATCGACTCTTTCTGATTACCGTCATCATCTGCTTATCAGTATATCCATGACCACATAAGAAATCAATGTAGTCTTGTGAACCCAAATCAAAGATGAGTCCTGGGTCCATGGCTCGGTTGGGATTGACATGGCCTGCCCCATAATCTAGAGGAGTAGCCACAAGTCCATTTTCTTGGTCTTGAATGGTTGTACCAGTATTATCGACTATTGTTGCCGTGGTCATAATGGCTGATCGAATGGCTGCCGGACTCCAGTCACGATGAACGGCCTTCACAAGTGCTGCAACTCCTGCTACATGTGGGGCTGCCATTGATGTGCCTCGGTAGAGTGCGTAGTCTGTCACTACGTTATAGTGATTGGCCATCATGAAAACATCTGGTCTAACAGCTCCCAACACGTCGAAACCAGGAGCAAGTATATCGGGTTTTAAGACATTGTTTGGGGTAACCGGGTCCGGTCCCCGTGAAGAAAAAGATGCCACTTGTGGTGCAGGTCGTGTGCCTGTTTCCGTAAAGACAAATCTCATTTGGGTTACAGACGCGTTACCCTCCTTTGAGTATTCCTTAATTTCTTTTGCAAAACGAGTATGCAAACATATCGCTGGAATTGAATAGTGAATAGGACCTAAAGACAACGAGTCAGTAGTCAAGAAAATGGCACCATATGCACCTGCGACGGTTACCACATTCATCTTCTCTGTAATATCTGAGTTACCACCATCATCACATAAAACTACTTTTCCTTTAACTTCAATAGGATCTAAAAGAGAACATCCTGACTTTCTTGGATCGCTAAACTCATAGTAAATGTCTGTATTAGTAATGGAAACGCTGGATGGGAAATATGAGGTACCTTGGAATTTTAGCCCGTTACCTAGTTCAAGTGTTGCTACGAAATTCCGGTCTATTGTGCCTGCACCTACTGTCATGATCCAAGGTGCAGCGTTGTATATTGTCGCTGCATCTGGTCCACTGTTTCCAGCAGCGCAAACAACAACAATTCCTTTCTCAATTGCTGAAAACGATGCAATTGCGATCACGTCTTGATATAGAGGTGGTTGTTCTATTATTCCCAAGGATATTGACATTACATCTACTCCATCAGAAATGGCCTGATCCATCCCGGCTAGAATATCTGTAGCCACTGATGATGCAGGTGTGTCGAATGCAGACCATATCACTTTATACAAGGCTAAATGCGCTCGTGGTGCTATTCCTATCGCTACACCTTTTGCATAACCAAAGTGACTCACACCACAAACAAAATTACCTGCGGCAGTTGACGACGTGTGTGTGCCATGACCGTTGGCATCTCGAGGCGAATCAAAATCATTATCTGATGATCCATTGAGACCTACTGCATTGAGACCTTTGCTAAACGACTGAGCCCCAATTAGCTTATTGTTGCAAAGTGACGAGGTAAAAGCCGTCCCATTCTCGCACCTCCCTTTCCATCGTGATGGGATACTTGACATCCCGTCATCATTAAAACTCTCAGATTCAGGCCAAATTCCCGTATCAACAACGCCAATAATCACATCTTTGCCGTAAGAAGCGGTTGGCCATATCCCGAAACTACGATTTAGTCCAAGAAATTTGGGTGTATGCGTCGTGAACGTCAATCCAAAAGATTCTTTGTGTGTGGTTAGATGAGCCGGCGACTTCTCGACCTCTGTAAGTTGACAAGGGGTCAGCTTTGCACTAAACCCGTGTGTAGCATGTGTGTAAGAGTATAGAAGGAAAGCATCTTTATCTTTGGGACAAACCAATGTTAAAGACTTAACCATGTTTCGGTGCCATGACTCGTGATTTGGAAAGGGGCTTGGTTTGTGCGAATTGTCTAAGTGAATGATGTATGTTTGAGACTTATTGAGGTTTATGGACGCGTTGGTTAGCCATAGTTGCAGCACCAGTAGCTGAAGGGCCAACAACATCCAACAGTAAGAAAATGCTCCCATTTTATGATACTAGTAATGAAGCAGAGATTTTGTTTAGAAGTTATGTAGAAATTATTTTGGGACGCACCTTATAATGATACGAGGAACCACATTGGAACTAGATAGAACAAAGAAAGAGAAAAAGAAAAAGAGATAAAGAGGGTGACGGGTTTGCAATGAAGAAGATGATGTTTGTAAAAAAAAAGGTGACGGGTTGTTGTAAGAGTGTGTATATTTGTATAATTGCATGTAATAGCTACGAACTTTTTCAAGTGTTCACATGTCAGTTATGAACTTTTTAAAATACCACAATACCCATCAAACTTTCAAATTTTGTTTCATTATTAGATACGAACTTTTAAAAAATACCACAATACCCATCCAACTTTCAAATTTTTTTTCATTATCAGATACGAACTTTTAAAAAAATACCACAACGAGATGAGTTTTTTACATTGATAAAACAAAATTTGAAAGTTTGATGGGTATTGTTGTATTTTAAAAAGTTCATAACTGACATGTGAACACTTGAGAAAGTTCGTAGCTATTACATGTTGTAAGAGTGTTGTTGTAAGAGTGTGTATATTTGTATAAGTTTTGGAAAGTGTGTTAGGACCACATAGTATAAAAATGATAGCAGTTTTTTTTCTTTTCATATTAGAGTTGAAGTTCAAATTTCTTTAAATATCTTCTTTATGTTGGTATCTTTCGTATGTAGAAGTATTTTTTTCTCTTAAGCTTTTCTTGCATATGCCAACAATTCTCAATTGGTTTAAGATGCATTTTTGTAACGTCTATCATCATTCAGTAGGTGTTGCACCTTACAAGGTATGTTGTCACCGCACTTAAGGCCGGACATAGTCGTGACCTAGCATTACCCTTCCACACTAGCTTTCTCTCTCCGATTACCAGACATGATCAAATTGCCACAGTCGGTGACCAAGGTTTTTTTTTTTTTTTTTTTTTTTTTTTTTTTTTTTAATTCAAATATTTTAAACAACAAATTTAAAATTCATTAAAAACAAAAACATTACATAAATTATTCAAATAAACATTAAAAATATTGCGTAAATTATTCAAATAACATTAAAAATATTACAAAAATTCTTCATCGTCATCGTCACTACCGTCTTCGTCTTCATTCTCTTGATTAACTTGATTTTTACGATTTCTCCAAATGTGTTCGATCAAATCAGATTTTAGGTGTAGATGAGTTGATGAGTCCTGAAGCTTCTGAGTAAATACTAACGATTCTTCATGCGATCTTAAGGGATCGTGATCACGGTAACCCTCAGCTTCGAACCATGTAGGACATATCGCCCGCCCCTTGTGTTGAATGATCGTATTATGTAATATGATACATGTATACATAATATCTTGGAGATCCTGTTTATACAGCCCTCGAGCCGGAACTTTAAACATTTTCCACTTCTTCTTCAACACACCAAAAACTCGTTCCACATCTTTCCTTGTTGCTTCGTGCTTCCTCTTGTTCAATATTCTTTTATCATCACCCGTGGGAGGATTTGAAATGGACTTAATAAGAACGGACTATTGTGGATATATCCCATCAGTAAGATAATATCCCCTTTTATAAGGTACATCGTTAACCTCGAATTCAAGGTCTGGTGCTCTCCCATATTTGATATCATTAAAAACAGGGGAACGATGTAAAACGTTTACGTCGTTATTCATCCCGAAGACACCTAAGAACACATGCCAAATCCATAAATCTTGGGAGGCGACCGCTTCAAATAAAATGAATGGATGTGGCCCGTGATCACCCCTAGCATATTGATCTCTCAAAACATTTGGGCAATTCTCCCACTCCCAACTTGTACAATCAATGCTTCCCATCATCCCAGGAAACCCATGCTTATACTCATGATGAGCATATAATCTTTCAAGGTCAGAATACGTGGGAGTTTGCAAAAAACTCAACACCATATAACTCCATGATGACCTTGCAAAACTTACGGAGACATTCACGGGATGTTGTTGTAGCCACTGCCAGATTCTCGTCAAGAGAATCTAGAACGACCGCGTATCCCAATTGACGAATGGCCGCAGTACACTTGACCAGGGCTAATACCAGGTATGCCCCTAGCATCAAGAGTTTTTTGAAAATAAGGAGAATAATCGGTTACCTCTTGAACAATTTGTGTGAATAGTTCTCGGCTCATTCGGAACTGCCGACAGAAAGTTCTTTCGTCGAACTGCGAGTTTTCAGAGAAGTATGCCGCCACTAAACGATTATGAGCACCCTCATGATCCCTACGTATGTACTTTCATCGAACTTTTGGCTGTTATGCTTGGTACGCGTTCCAAGCAAACTCCGTAAACTCACTCATAACTTCATCATCGTCGGAAGACGAAGAACCAAAAAATAGCTCGTAAGACATAACTAAAAGAATGTGTTTGAAGGTATTGATAGAAATGTTGTTTGAAATTGTGTGTTTAGAAGTGTGCTTGAGGTTGGTATTTATAAGGTTGTAAAGTGGTAAAGTTTAAAAAAAAAAAAAAAAAAATTATTTTTTTAAATGTCAAACGGATATATTTTTTGAAAATTTGTGTGTACAATTAATCGGTCGTTATATTGATCGAATTCTCCAAAATATTGCCCTTCGACCAATATTCATGAATTGCCCACAGTGGGGATGACCGACCACAATATCGGTCGACCGTTGCATGACCGATGGGATGACCCTTTCTCTGTGACAAGCCTAAATGATTAAAACGCATACTCGTACTTTTTAGCACGAAAAGAATATATGTATTGTCATTGTTGATATGTTAGACCCGTACCAAACATATATGTTTACCATTTGACTTATTGACCGATTGATTTTGTTGCACCGACTATGTGAAGGAACCATTTTGGATTTGTTCCTCGGTCAGCCATTGTAATAAAGGTGATACATGTTAAGAAATAAAGTTGGTCAATGTACGTTTAGTGTAGTGAGTAAAATGACTAAAAAATTTGAGTAAAAGTCAATACGGTGCCAAATCTACTGTTATGATGCTTGTACTAAAAAACCTACTTGTCTGATACCCAAAATTTTTTTTTTCCAATATAGCCCTTTTTTACAGGCTACTGGTAAAAAAAAAAAAATCAAATCCAAATTTTCTTTTTTGGCCTCATATCGCTAAAAGTTAATGGGTTTAAGTCATACAATAGACACATATTTTTCCAAATGTACCATTATGGTAAGTGAACTAATATATTGCCATATAATCAACAATGTCGGCACATATAAATGCCACACAAGTTGCCATGTAATCAAATTCACGTATCAAACGAGTAGTTTTTTTTACTTTACATGCCATATCGGTATGTTTAAAACAGTATGTGGTTATTGTACGTATTGCTTAAACCCTATTATTAACCCAACTAACTCTAGTATATCTAGTTGTCTACTATCAATGTTCATATTCTTTCCATAACTACAACTGTAAAAGTTAAAAGATCTTTTTAAACTTTTAGAGTCATAGCCTAGGAAAGAATTCAGATCATTACATGACATTTCTGCCAATCATATTTATGGTAAAGTCATAGCCTAGGAAAGAATTCGGATCATTACATGACATTTCTGCCAATCATATTTATGGTAAAAGGTTTTTAACTTTTACCATAAATATGTACAGCAGAGATGAGCATGTGTGAAATTCTCTTGTGCCGATAGGCATCTGGTTTGCCACAAGGTTAAAAAATAATGGACCGTAATGAAAAGTAATTCATGTTTTACTTGATATATTGGTTAAGAGTATATGATATGCCCGTGTAATTCTTCAATAACAACGTTAATTGTGATGTTTACATTCAAATTAAACTTAAGCTGGTAAACAGTACGTTCAACGTTCTAAAACAAAGTATTTATTACTCTTATCACACATGTTACACTTTATCTATACTACTTTATAACGCAAATTAACAATTTCTTTCTATTATTTTTTTTAAAATTTCCTAATATAGATTTTAAACAAATACAAGTAAAAAAAGATTATTTATAACTATTTAAAGCATAAATATAGTACTTGTTTCATGTTCACTCTAAAACCGAAAGAGTATTGATTATGTAAAGAGTTATTATGATTGAATATTCTATAGTGTGATAGAATATGGCTAATATAGCTAGAAGGAAAATTGAGGGATTATGTATACAATGTTGGCAAACTCTTAGAAAATGAAAATTTATAAAAAGTTAAAAGCTTGAAATTAATTCATACTAGTTTAAGACCCGTGTAATATACAGGCTGTCTAAATAAACATTTGTATTATTTTTACTCATCCTATAAATATTTATGTACTGCAACAATGAAACCCAAAAGTATAATGAAATTACATTGAGAAGAAATCCGTTAAATATTTTATTATAAAAGATTAACAGAGTGAAGATGAGCAACGAAGTTGCTAACATTTAAAATCAAAATTTTGTTTATACCAAACTTAAAGGTTGTATACATAGAGAGAAGATATTGAACAAATATCACTGTTAAACTAAATAATTAGAACTCAGAACAAATACAATTAGGAGGACAAAATCAACACCCAAAAGTCCAAAACTAATGATATGTATATGGTTAAAACTTGACGTCTTTAATATGTAAGCTCAATCCCAATATAAGAGGATAATCATAGGTAAAGTAGAAAGAAAGGCATCCCAAGATAAAGCATAAACACAGTGAAGCACTATCACAAAAGGTTTAAAACATAATGTATAATGTAAAGTTATCAATTTAATATGTATGCTCAATCCCAATATAAAAGGATAGTCACAAGTAAAGTAGAAGAAGGGCATCCCAACATAAAGCATAAACGATGTGAAGCACTATCATAAAAAGTTTAAAACATAATGTATAATGTAAAGTTATAAAATAAAGTTCTGATATGATGATGCTAAGGGAAATACAAGGGAAACTTGATTTATAACCTTGTAAGTCTTCTTCAGCACAATTGTTGATCCCAAACACTTGAGCTTGTATTAGAAACTTTGAATTATATCAAAGAATATGCGGAATCTACTCTTCAATACTTAGAAGAATTATAATGTAACAGTAAACTATGTTATATTAACAAGAACAACTAACCAAAATGCTTCAATATTATTAGCTCAATAATAATACGAGTACTCTGATTAGCACTAGGGTTTACAACCTTGAAGCTTAACAAAAACGTATTCTAGAGATGTATCTAACACCTTAACCTAGGACCTCCTTTTATAGGCATAAGGAGTCCTTTACAAGATACACTAGTACAAAAATGGGATTTCGTCACACATGCAGTTTTTCGAACTGCCACACAGTAACTTTTTTATGTGACTAAATGTACCAGAATAAAGTAAACAGCCACACCTGATCCGACTTGTGTGACCATTTCGGAATTAGATCTGAGGCTACAGCCACACATTTGAATATTTTCGTGACTAGAGGCATCTGGTAAAACTTGTTTTGATTATTTAGTCACTTATAATTTGAGACGTGTGACAGATACAAATAAGTTTGAAACATTAGTCACACTATATATATACATATGTGACTAATATATGTCACACAATTGAACAGTGTGACCAAAATCCATATATGGTCACATGAAGTAATTGTGTATGTGGCTAAATCACATACTCAAGTTTGTCACACATTATTTAAATGTGACTGCTAGTTTTTGTTGAAAATTTAGCCACATATGAATTTGAAATGTATGACAACTGAAAAGTATGTTTGAAACATTAGTCACGATATGCATTTAAAAGTGACAAATATATGTCACACACTTGAATTGTGTGACCAAATGTCATATATGGTCACACTAAACCATTGGCATATATGATTAAGTGTAACCAAAATTCGATACATATGGTCATGTAAGTTAATATGTGTGTCTAAAGTTTAGTGTGTGTTTGTCTGCCAAATCCTAATGTGTATAGTCACATTTAATTGTAGCACAATCATATAACTATAGGCTATACAATAGTCACACCATACCACAAATGTGTATCTAAATTATGTTTATAGCCACATTATAAGGGTATTATATGTGACCAATACATTCAAAATAGTCACACTGTGAGATATTCATGTGACTATAGTCAAAAATTTCAAAATCTCAATGTTTTGGCTCCATTGTAAGCATTTATGTTGTCTTTAATCTTATCTAGTTGTTTAACAACCACATTAATTGTACCATATGATATCCTTTTTTTTTGCATTATATAATACCCCAGTTATCATCAACTATTTATCATATCAATTGCTTTTCACCATGGATGCAAAAAATGGTTGTCAAATGGTCTGCATTGACTGTTGGGTTGAAAGTGAAAATAAGGCTCGATTGACCTTTTTTCACGGCGTCCCCCTTATACGGATTTTAGGTGGTATGTTTTTCCAGTTTTCCTTAAAAGAAGGGGAACCCCATCTTATACTGGTAGAGGTGGTGTTACAAAGGAAAACACAACTACAATAGATAGTAGTGGATATGTAATTGGCTTACATATTAATGCATCTACAAGAGTTGGTGCTTACTTGGGTAGTGGTGATGAAGAAACAGAACCAACTGCAACTCAAACAGCAAGTGGAGTATGCCCAAGTCAAGCACTAAGTGAGGAACCTGCTACTCAAAAACCAAGTGAAGAATCTGCAAGTCAAACACCTAATGAAGAACCTCTAACTCATAAACCAAGTGATTCACCTGCTAGTCAATTAACCAAGTGAATCACCTGCAAGAAATGCTATGTTGTCTTTCAATGTAAATGTAATTTAACTGATATGTTGTATAATTAATATGTTATTAACAATGCAGTATGGTTACTACTTTTTTTTTGTATTTGTTGACTTTATAAGTAAAATTGGGTTATTCCAAACAATCCACAATGTGTTTTTCAACTGTACATGTTTATCTCATAAGCAGTACTAACCATACATTCTAGCAGTCTTAACTCTAACTATTAGCAGTCTTAATTCTATTTCTTGTCCTTGGGTCCTAGATACTTTCCCATCTTCCGGAGCAGTTGATATGCCATGTCATCATAAGTAAACTGAAGTTGAAGTCTTTTCTTCCCACGCAACATCTGATCTAGATTGTCTTTGAACAATTTTAAAGGGTAATCATTTTCTACAAGCATGTAGATCACCAACTCATTTACAGTTAAAGCATGTACTCCACATCCTTGAAAAAGTTTCCATTCTTTAACAGTATTGTGCTTTAGTCTTCTCCAACATTCATCCTCATGATTTGGTTCAAACATTACCTTCAAGTAATTCCAGACTTCTCTATCATAAGCTTGTTCTGGTGTCTTATTACCAAATCTTTCTTTGAGTAATTTTCATAGAGCTATCATATCTTCTCTATCAAAATTATAAACCATGTGAAGAAAGCTTACAAACCTTCTAGAAGAACCATCATTCCTCTTAATATCATAATAAACTGTTTTCCCATAAGATCCAGATTTATAATCAACAATGGGTTGTTTAACACTTAAAGGTTGTGCATCCATGGCTTCTCCTTCAGGTTTTCCTACAGAGACAACTACAAGTTCAGTGTGAGCTTGCATTTGTTCTTTAGCAACAGCTTGCTCAGTTTGTTCTTGTTCTCTGCTCTGTTCTTTCTCTGCTTTTTGCTCACTCGTCTTCTTTTTACTGCTTTTTCTTTCCAACTGTTCACCTGCTTTCTTTGAACTTGTTTTCTCTTCTTTCTTTTCTTCACTGCCCTTCACCACCTCAGCATTCAAGAAGCTTTCAGTCTTTATCTTGGCAGTTGCATATAATTCTTCAATTCTTTTATCATCCAAGAATTTCAAATCCTTTAGTTTCCAATTGTCCACATTCTTCAAATACCTGCACATGAAAGCTCTTCTTTGTGCTGGAGTGGGTGGCTTGTTCTTCTTAGCTGCATATCTTTGTGCTGCATACAACTTATTTTTTACATCAAAAAATTCTTTTAGCATCCTGGCTTTTTCATCTACTGAGTACTGATTTTGCTCTTCTTTAGTTAGTTTCTTAGCAAGCTCACAATCAGCTTCAGCTTGAGCCCTTTCCTCATCCCATGAAGCTATTAACTCTGCATTTTTAGCATCTTTTTCTTCTTGTATTCTCTTTTGTTCCAAAATTATCTGATGTTC
Source organism: Artemisia tridentata subsp. tridentata (assembly GCA_021014915.2). Taxonomy (NCBI): domain Eukaryota; kingdom Viridiplantae; phylum Streptophyta; class Magnoliopsida; order Asterales; family Asteraceae; genus Artemisia; species Artemisia tridentata. Next base: position 52,329,196 of record CP139509.1, on the reverse strand, counting down.
TGCTTCTTACTGTTGTGCAAATTTCTTAGCAACTTCAGCATCAAGTTGGTTGCTCTTCTTTTGTTAATGGTTTTGCCACATGCTCTTTCAGTAAGAATCCCTTTACCTTTGCCTTGTACCTGTGGAGTTGATTGTTTAGCTTTTGGATTTGATGATGGCTCTTGTATTAAAACACCTTTGGTTACTGGTTTTGATGTGTCTTCAGCTCAGCAAGTACACTAACAGCAGTTGTATAATCTGGTGTAGCAGTACTAGCTTTTGTACTACCAGCTATAATTGGCTCACTAGCAGCAATAACTGGACCACTAGCAGCACTAATACCTGATCAGTAGCACTATCAGTAGTTGTAACCTTGCCCAAATAGGTATCAATCACCACTTAATTCCCTTGGTTATCAGCAACTAAAAATTCCATTGGATCACTCTCTACACCAATACTTTCACTCTCTTCAGCCTCCCTTGAAACTTTGCCTTTAATCCCCCCATGTTTGGGAGCATCCTTAGAAGCTTTAGAAGATTTAACCTTGTGTTTGGTAATTCTTGATCCTTTGACTCCTTTTAAATACCTAACCCTTCTCTTCAAAGCCTTTATCTCCTCACCTTAAGCTTTGATGAGTCCACCTTGAGCTTTGATGAGTCCATCTTGAGAAGCAGTTAGTTTTTGCAGATCAAAAATTTGTGCAGACAGCTTGGTATAGGTATCCTTCAATTCATTCAAGTTGTATACTATCCTCACCACTTCGGCTTGTGTTACCTAGCCCAAGAGGTGGATCATTGGAAAAGTTAAGTTCAGTCTCACCCCTAGGATGAACATTTGAACCCCCATTGTTTCCATGTAACTGGGTCCTTCACCTGAATCAGTTCCATGTGGACCGGACTCATTAGAAGTTGTCTTGGTTCAGGTCTTAATGATGTTACCACTGTCTTGTGCTACTGCTAAGCTAGACACAGTAGTGGCAGCCCTTGCCAACATGTCACTCTCCCCAAGTGACAGCCTTATCTACAACAGTTGGTATAGAACCACTAGCCTGAGGTAGCTTAGTGTTCTTGGTGTTAGTCCTACGTTTATAGGTCTTTTGTTGTTATTTAGATGATGTAGCCAAAAGTGTGGGTGTGTGATGGAAACCAGCTGGGATTGTTGAACCTTCACCCATTTGGGTTTGGGCTAGTGCCACCATTGTTGGAAACAAAGGTGTCACTGTCCCTGAAAAATCTTTTCCATCCCTCCTCATATTAGCAAAAACCTTTTTGGTAAGGCAGGGAGTGGAATAAATATTTTTGTGACTTTTCTTATTTTCAAATTTGTTGTCCAAAAAGAGTTGCAAAAACCTTGGATATAGAAAATATTTAGCCGAAGAACTATCCAAGTTCTTAACCATACTATCAAAAATTAAATCTTTGAGTATTTTCAGCCAAACAAGTTATAGCAGAAGCTAAATTACTGCTAAATTCATTCCACGCAGTGGTCTTTGACTTAGACACACTAAGACAGTATGAATTAAGAATTTCCACCGAGGAGAAAAATTACCTTTATAAAACATTAAAGCATCTGATTTTCTCCCATAGCCCATCAGTGAAAGTTTTTCGAAGATTGTAGTATTTGGAAGATTCTCAACTCCGTTAGCATCATCTAGGAGAAGATCTCTTCGAATAAACGCCTCTGTAATGATAATCCTCTGCCCATCTACAAGGGCATGTATTTGTACTTCCCCATTAATAGTTTTGACCTTAGCAGACGACCAAAACTAGATAATGTTAGAAGTATATGTAGTAGGTTTTACTGTTAATGCAAACTTAATATAGCTTGCATTAAGGAAATCAATTATCTCAGTAATATCTAAATACTCATTGGATTTTTCTAAATAGGCAACATTATTATGAGGTTCGATAAAAGTTAGGTTCGACATTATGATCTGATTTGGGGGTTTTGCAATAGGACGATTAAAATTCGTTTAGGCCGTGGAAGAGAGAGAGTAACGTGTGCGTGAATATGAATATGTGCCGCAATTGGGGATTTATACCTTTTAAGTAAAAAGTGACACAAACGTAACCTGCACTCCCAAACAGTACTAACGGATACCCAGCAGTACAAAGTTTTCACTAGCAGTACAATTTTTTGCCTAGCAATACAAACTTTGTGCAAAATATTTTTCTCAGCAGTATGAACTCAATTTTCTTTTAAAACCATACTGCACTCATACATTTGGAAGGGATTAAGTGTAAAGGAAGACACTTACTCAGTTTTGGTGATATTGTTGTTCTTGCATTACAATATAGTTTACTGTTTTAGTGTTAATAGTCTTCTAAGTATCCAAGAAACCAAACACCCCTTTAACATCAGGGGAAACACAGATATCATAAACTAATAAAAATAACTGCATTCAAATATCATAAACTTGTATGAATTGGAAAAGTTAAGTAATATATAAACTAAGTCAAAATAAGTTTACATTTACATAGTCAAAATATATAAACAAAAGATACATTAAGAAATATATAAACTATCTTCAATACTTTTGTAAACATCAACTATTTTCTCTCTTGTTTCTTCTATTTCTTTGTTCCGAGCATCAACTTTCTTCAGATGCTCCAAAATGATCTTTAAATCTTCCTTATTCTTTTCTTCCAGCCTCTTTATACGCTTGTTGTAAAGTTCTATTAATGTTCTTTCAGTACCATACTTGCCAGAAAGACAATTCTCCTAAATATATTGGGGTATGTCAAAAAATTTCTTTAACTTTTCAGGGATTGGAGGAGGAGAATCATCCTTTGGGCGTTTGTTTTTGTTCGAAACAGGAGTTGAAGAGGATTCAACCATTGAAATTTGAAATATAATATCTAATGAAAATATCAAAGGAGTTGTATATGAACGGTTCTCCAATCGCTAGGTATAAATAGGCTGGAGAGGTATATGAACGGTTCCCAATACTTTAGGCGGGAAAAGGGACCATGAAAATGCGCCAAAAGTAAACAGATGGATAATATTGGTCCGATTTGGTTTGTGTTTGGTTTGGATTGACTAGTGTAGTTGATTTGGAAGTGTGCTTGGTGTTGGATTGACTAATTGACTTGTTGATTAGGGTAACTGATATTTTCTATATTAATGATATTAAATATGATTAGGGTTTGACTTGACAGAATAAAACCGAGGGAATGTTTGGAATGATTCGGGATCAGGTTCATTATTATTAACCCGAGGGAAGTGTGTGCATTAAGGGTGTTAACCATTAGAAGTGTGTGCGTTAAGGGTGCGTTAACCCCTTAACGCCACGTTAAGGTGAGCTATAATAAAAAAAATAAAAAATAATTTCTACCCCCTCTAGAGTACTATGTATCCGTTGTGTTTTAAAAAAAATTACAAAACACCCCCTTGGTTCTTAAGTGGGATAATCAAATTCAAATTCAAAATTCAAAATTCAACTACAAGCGGGATAATTTAATTTCAAATTCAAATTTCAGGGTGCCGATATATATACAACACCACCAGAGTATTATTATCACACACACAAGTCACACACAACTCACACATAGATTCTCAACAATGTCTTGCAAAGATTTCTCCTAACAATTCCCAGCTCACCGTGACTACTCCTAACAATTTCCAACTCACCGTGACTTCTCCCAACAATTTTCAGAATAACACGACTTTACCCAGCAATTTCCAAATGAACCGGTGAACACTCCACTGGAAGTTATCTTTCCGGTGTTCACACCGGAAAATGAACCGGCCAACAATCCACCGGCTGTGGAAGAACAACCAAATCCACCGGTTGTGGAACAACCGGCAAATCCGTTTGGACTAAGTGAGGATGAACTCCGACTTCTGGAGCAAGATGAGGAAGTGAGGAGAGAAATAGAAGAACGCGAACTAGAAGAGGAAGTTACTCGAATGGAGCTAAGAAAGAAATTGTTTTGATGTTATGGAAGGAAAGTATTATGATGGGGAGTTTAGGTCCTCTTCAAGTGAGGACGATTGGGTTTCAGATGATTCCTTTTCTTAATTTGTAGTTTTAGTTTCTATTAATCGTACTATGTATTGTGTTTTAAGTTTAATGTTTAATGTAACTTGTGTTTTAACTTTAATGATTAATGTAATTCGTGTTTAAAATTCGTGTTAGTTGTTAATTGAAGTATTAATCATAGTTTAGGGGTTGATTTTGAAAATAGTTGAGTTAAAGGTGAGTTAAGGGTAAGTTATGATTGCGGGTGTTTTTTTTTGATATAAAGGTGAAAAGGTTAAAGCTGATGTGGCAGTGTGTTAAACTTTAACACTGAGTGACCATTGGTAATGCTCTTAAATTTGGTTAACTACGAAGTAAGGAAATTAGAATGTACGTGAGACCATGGTTGTCAGGATCCCGATCCTGTTCTTAGGATCTTACGATTTTACGATACTGCAAAGCAAAAACAATCCGGATCTTACAAAGGATCTTTAAAAGCTTAAGATCTTACAGGATCCCGATCTTTACCATAGGATCTTAAGAACTAATACGATCCGATCTTACTTTTCTCGAACCACAAACTAAAAAAGTATGGAATGTATTTTGTAGAATTAAAAAAAAAAAAAAAAAAATAAAAAAAAAAAAAAAAAAAAAAGCATGTTAATACTCTTAAAAATTTCATAATCATAATTTAAGACAAGATTTCTATGAAATATCTACATAATTTGTGTTTATGATATATATTAATTTATAGATTTGTAAAATAATACAAAAACTTTTAACAAAATGACAGTATAGTAGGATCTTAAGATCCTGATCTAATCTTACAAGCTCGATCTTGCAAAGACGTAATCGATCCTAAGTAGGATCCCGATTTTGAAAACCTTGTGAGACATTTGGGATAAAATCGAAACACACGAGGGCTATTGGACTATTCGAGACATGCTACCCGTAGACTAACATATTTGGATTTATTGGACTATTCGTTTGGTTATTGTTTGAGTTACGGATTGGTTTAGCTTTCAGGGTTTACGGTTTAGGGTTTAGGGTTAGGGTTTAGGGTTTGTATAAATACTCGTTATATTATAAATTACTTGGGAAATTGATTTTCAATAAAGTCTTTTGACTTGGAAACGTTTGATAAATGAAAAAGTCATGGCAAAATTTTGTTATTTCCAAAGATTAATTTTGTCGTAAGTCCAAACTTGTTTTAAATCATAAAACAAGTATATATACCTTGTACTAAAAAATGGGATTATGGGAAACTACCGACGATTACCAATCGACTCTCCTTTTTGGATATGTTTGTTGTTAGTTATCTCTTTGACTTCTTTTCCTAATCTCATCTCGACTCAAGTTATCGTCAATACTCTTCTCGAGTATTCGGTTATTCGTTTTTTTGGAGTGAGTACTCGTGAGTCCGTGTTCTCTACCGTTACACGAATGATGATACCAAACCCTTTTAAAAGGCTAAAATGAGATTATTTTTGGAAATGAGAATGATTAACTTTTGAAAAATCTTGCGCATTTGATTTTTTCGATGAATATCGTGCCGAGTACGTTGCGTTGCGATACGTTGCGTTAAATCGTTTGATACAATATTCATTTTCTTTAACTTTAAAAAAATTTGAATATATTAGAGTATTTTCTTTTGTTTTGTCGGTGGATTTTAGTGTGACTTAATCTTAATACCGCCAATTATGTCCATATAATACTCAATTACGGATAACCGACACCCGCGGGGAAACCCAAAAAACCGATGGATAATATTAATCGGGTATCCGGTGGGATATGGGGCGGGTACGGGAATATTATAAACGGGATCGGGTACGGGTACACTAAAACCCGCCCCGATCCCGATCCGTTGCCATCACTAGTTACCGGCTATAGCCGGTTAACCGCCACGTCAGCACCATTAGCCTTTTTTTCTTTTTTATTTTTTTTTAATTTTTTTTTAATTTTTTTCCTTCTTTTACAAATCTTGCCACGTTAGTTATAGTTAAACCAAACCACAAATTCAATAGTCAACCGGCAATTAATCACTTTTCCCGATCATTTGTAAACCCACACAATAATCAATAAACCCTAATCAACACACACATTCTTCTGGCAAACACAAACACGCAAACAATGAATCCAAATAACAAAAAAGGTATGTTTTTTAATGTTTTCACATATCAGTTGATGATTGATTGTACAATAATTAGTATCAGGCTTTTGGTCTATAAATAGTGATGTTAGTGGTTGTTACCAATTCTAATGTAAAATGGAGTTGTTTTGTATTTTATAATTGTTGTTATGCTATGTCTAATGTATGCTCTGTTTTTTTTTTTTGTTTTCCATACTTTGATTTTCGTATACATAATGGTTGTTATGCTATGTCTAATTAAGTGTTTTGTGTCTGAGTATTCTTTGTTGCTTGTTTGTGATTACACTGAGAGGTCTAAATCAATGAGAGCATTGAAATGTGCCTAGTTTGTGATTGGCCAGTAATGAGAGTACCTAGCAGATTTGTTTGTGCTTGGCCACCAATGAGATGTCCAAATGCAGCCTATTAGAGTACACTGAGATGTCCATTGAGACTACAAATACAGGCTTTTGAACTGTTTGTGAGTACCCTGAGAGGTCCAATGTTTGTGAGTACACTGAGAGGTCTAATTGAGACTTCAATTGCAGCCTAGTTGGCCACCAATGAGACTTGAAATGCAGCCTAGTTTGTGCAACATTGCTTCATTATTTGGGATACCACAAAAGAGGACCAAATATGAGAACACAATGGATTCTTCTGCAATGGTAAACCATCAAAAGGTTTTTATTTGATTGTGATGTAGTTTAACATTTGAATCAATAAAACTGATCTAACAGTTGTTATTTGTAGATTTCATACAAATTTCTTCTGATTCAAGCAGTTCAGAATCAAATGACGGTGCTCTCAACATCCTTCCTGGCCTCCTTGCTTGGTATTATCCAGAGCAACATTCTGATGCAAGTACTAATACTTGGGAAGTGGAACCTATCCAAGCCATTGAACCTCCAGAGGAACTCCCATCTCAAGCTCCTATCCTGGCTCTCCCTGTGCAAGTTCAAATACCAGTTAAAAAGGTACACAAAAAGAAATTTACTCAGGATATTGTCTTGGGAATGCCGTGTAAGAAGAATCCTATAAGTTTTGGAGCACCTTCTAGCAGCCATGGGAAAGGCAAGACGAAGATGGTTTAGGGGTTTAGGATATACATTAACAGCTTTTGTGTTTTGTAAATGGTATTTGGTTCAATTCTGACATTTAATTTGGATACTGATTTTCCCTTATGTATGTACTGTATTATGTTTTCAATATTCTCCTTTCTGTATTCCCCAGCAACTTGCTGGTTTTGGTTTTCAGTATATGAATAAAAAGTCTTCAATGTTCAAAAAAATATGGTAGCAATTTGTCTTTTGTAAATGTAATTATTAAGGTTACAATAACTGGTAATTATGTAAGTATTTTGGTTTGCTAAATGGGTACCAGTTTGTATTCTTGATGTGATGGTTGCACAGGGTGGTACATTTTCGATTATTAAGATAATGATATATAACATTTGGTGCCAAAATTTTGATTTATTCAAGTTTATGCTTTAATTAACAGGTTCAAAGGCAAAATTTTCAAATAATCTAATTGTTAATTTCAAATTACAACTTGGAGCCAAAATTTTGATCCAAATTTTTTAAATCACCTAATTACAAACAGTTACCAAGAATAACGATTCATATTCTTGGTATACCCTCTTTTCTCTCCTTAAAAAAAGATGCAAAGAAAACACAAAAATCAAATCTTCTATCACCATTACTCTCCAAGCTAAGCCAGAATCATTTTCTTTTACCCTTTGTTGCTCAAGAGTCATGAAAATTGAACCCATTGTTAATAATCATCTATTGCTTCTTGCTGATGATATTGTACTTGATGATAACACCTTAGAATATGAATCCGAAAAGTATTCTGATGATGAAGATATAGATGCGCCTGGAACCAACCAACCAGATACGATACTAGCTAAGAGGGGCATAACCAGGCTAAAAAGTTTCACCTGAAGTATGGCCAACCTGGTGGAATAAAGCTCAAGGTAACCTTCGATGCATTCAGTAGGGTATCAGGGGAACACAGAGCACTGTTTTCAAGTTTTTTAGGAGATCTAGTTCGTGAGCACATAGGTTTGAAGATTCTTTCCTGGAAGAAGGTGAATAAAGAATCAAGAGATAAACTATGGGCTGAAATCACGGTACATACATACTATTTTGTAACCCAGTAGTACATAATTTTATCTATGCAGTTACATTATGTGCAACTAATTAACAACATTGTGTTAATCTTTGCAGAAATATTTTGATGTTGACGTGACATTCAGAAAATTGATAATGACTCGTCTTGGTCAACTGCTAAGGAATTTTAGAATGAAGCTCAGAGAAAAATGCATTTTGCCCAAACTAAATACACCTTCCAAACAGACTGAACTCCCGGGCAAGTATAGTACAATTGTGAACTCAGCAGACTGGGTCGAGTTTGTAAACTACACGACCACCGATGCATACAAGGTTTTAATTAGTCATCTTTATTTAAGTGTATATGTCATTTCATAATTTTCAGTTTACAGCATTACCGCATCTAAACATGTAACAACCCAAAAATCGGGTCCAGCGGAAGCATACATGTCACTGGGGCGCTACCCAATTGGTATCACAACATAAGTTACCAAGAACGGTTTTACCTTAACCGTTTAGAATAAAAGTTATTAACAAAAGTGTTAAATTTACATTATTTGGAAATAGTGCGGAAGTAAGGCCCAAAACGATTAAAACAGTCCCAAATATATTCATCTGAGTCGTCTATGACCATGCCCCTTGCCAAGCGCCTCCAGAGATAAGCTATAGCATTAAACCTGAAAATACATGCTAAAAGGGTCAGCTTACGCTGGTGAGTTCACATGTTTTAGTTTAAAACAGTATAGTTGAACCAAAAGGTTTTCGAGTTCAAAATCGTTGTTCATAAACAAGTCAAGTCTAACGTAGGCAAACACTGCCCAAATCACGGGTTAAGAAAAAGTATAATAGTGGACCAAGATAAGGGATTTGCTACACTGGACTAAGATTGATGTAAACCACGAGTTCCAATAATACTTCCAAAACCAATCATTCCAATATCAAAACGAGATCTCAAGTAGGGACCTAAGCGACTCTAGCCAGGTGACACAGTTATAGCAAGGGATTGCTACCCTGGTCTAGGCCGTAAGCAGATATCTATTCTTAGCTAGGTACCACGGTTATAACAAGAGATTGCTACCCTAGACTAAGTCAACATCTACCGTAAATCTTCCAATATCTTAACGAGATCTCAAGTAGGGCCCTAAGCGACTCTAGCCAGGTAACACGGTTATAGCAAGGGATTGCTACCCTGGTCTAGGCTGTAAGCAGATATCTATTCTTAGCTAGGTACCACGGTTATAGCAAGAGATTGCTACCCTAGACTAAATCAACATCTACCGCAAATCCAACCCTTAGCCAGTCAACAAGTTATAGCAAATCCAAAACGACGGTTAGGTCCATTCAAAATAGTTTAAATGTTCTCACTCATGAATACCAGATAAATCACGTAACGCCATCAAATAATCAGATCAGATATTTCAGCCAAATAGTCAAATATTGAGCAACCAGTTCACGTATATTACAAGTAAACAGTCATGAGTTTAGTTAAAAACGAGCATGTATTCTCCCCCGAAAATAGTTAGAAAACCGGTAAAAGTAGGGGCCATGAACTCACCTTAGCCACAACAATGCAAGATCACAACTGACACGACTGGCATCTAGAGCATATCACAACGGTCTCAAAACATACGGCGCGAGAGTACACGGAGGTACAAGCACGGCGGTACACAACGGTCTAGGATCGGCACAACCTAATACGTATACGATTATCTCAAAATACGTCTCGCCAAATAATAAAGTCTATAAAAGACAATGTGTCGTAGTTTTCATGGATTACTTGATTTCAAAACTTATCAAAAGCTTAGTTTCAACGTTTCGTGTGGTGTGGTAAGAAGACATAGACTCGACATACAACTTACACCAAAGAGAAAAGACATCAACATAGTCGAGGGAGTACAGACGAGAACTCAAACCAAAGAAGACAAACCTAGAAGTTTACGACAACAAACACCTCAAATCAAATAACTTAGTTTGTACGTTTCGACATTTACCCCGTTATCCCCAAATAATTTGTATAAAACATAAACGTTTTATAATAAAAATAAGTTTAACAGATAAAATTGGTTTTTCTCGAGTCGTCGAGACTTGGATGAATCAAAACTGGAATTACAATATTTAATAAGTTTATGTCTGGCTATTATTCTCGTAATTATTAGTTTTGGTTTTATTGAAGATTTTGTGTCCGGTCCGAGTCTAATATATTAAAGTCTTTTCGAGTTTAATATATTACACCGTCTCAAGTCTCAAAATGTCCAATGAATCCAATATCTAATATCACCAATCCCATAACGATCCTTGATTTTCCAAACGTCCAAGTATAATAGTTAATTCCAGATATTAATTCCGTATTCAAATCCAATCCACAATTCCAAATATAATCCGAAAATGTACCAATCGTCACAATGCCAAAGTCACTATCTCGTTAGTAAAATATATTTGACACGATAAATTTATAACTCAACACACCTCAAAATCATTAAGCACACTCTAAATAGCTTTATGGGCTTCGGCCCAAACTAATACTAACCCGAACGCACCCATGTGTTGTTAAGCCCAAGTCAAATCCAAAAGCAACACTAAAACAACTCAATTTCAAATTAACACAAACCCAAGAACATAAAACCACCCTAGTTGTGGTCCTGCTGTGAACCGAAACAAAACAAACACTCACCCTACGAGGATTTTTCTTCTCGACCAAGGCTCAAACCAAACAACAACAAGCAAACAATGGCCTAACGCACCCTACGTGGGTCGCGTTGTCAAACCACAAATATACCAAACAGACACAGTAAGCCACAACTAATACACTTACTTACTATGCCAAGATAAACAACCAACGTGCCACTTTGTATTATCCCCAACAAAATTAACAAACCCACTCGATGGGTGTCTCGCTTGATCCGCCACACAAACAGACAAGAATAATGCTAATGAACTAATCCAACTCGAGGTAAAAAGAGCAATAACAACATCCAGTAATAAGAATAAATCATAACTGTAACCAAGAACAAAACCAAAAAGCAACCTGGAACCCATACGGGTTTAACCCGACTCGTACGGATCCTAAACCCGACCCGTATAACAAACTCAAATCACGACAACACTCTTACAACAATTTTTCTTACCACACGAAAGTTTCAAAATATGTTTTAAATCCGGGTTTTAATCACAAAATTATAGTAACGAGTTATTTTCGTTTTGAATCCACAAAAACTATAACAAAATCGATCGGTAAAAAAAAAATATAACAACACAAGTGGTTTTTACCATACCACTAGGACAATCGAGAGAGTGAGAGGAAGAAGGGTGGAGACGGCGCAGCTGTGGTGGCGCGTGGTGTCCTCGAACCAAAAACATACATAAAACTCGATCTACACTCGTATGGGTACAAATAAGTGTCGCCAAAAATCTCGCCGGAATATTCTTTATAACCTCCAGAGAGACAGGAAAGAGATGGGTGTGGTGTTGATGGTGGCTGCTGTAGGTGGTCGGAGAGGGGCCGGAACAGTGGCCGAAATGAACGTGTGTGGCTGCTGGAAAGGGAGGAGGGTAAAGTGATGAGTTAACCCTAGAAATTATTATAAGATGTTTATATAGTGTTAGGGTTAGGGTTAGAAATACACTAGGGACCAATGTGTCATTAACAAAAGTTTAGGGAAAGAGGAATAAAATTTACTGCAAGGACCATAGTTGTAGTTTTTGCTATCTTTCATGAAATGAGGCTCGGGGCTCGTTTAAGATAGCAAACGATCGATTCAAGACACGAGAATATCACCACTGCGTTCAGAATAATTTTTCCATTAAGAACGATTATTCATACGCCTCGTTTCTCACGAATAATAAAATAATCAAATCAATTCGTCGGTTGTGCCAGTACGCGTTGTGTACGAATTTCACGTTTCGCGAGATAACTTCACGTTTTCAAACCAAATAAGTTCAGAAAAGACCTGTAAATGAAAAACAGAGATAATTCCTCATAAAACATAATCCGAAAAATTACCGGGTATTACAGTCTCACTTCCTTAAACAGAATCGCGTCCTCGCGATTAAATTCAAGTTACCCGTTATGGTTGAAAAGAGATGAGTATATACACACGAGGATTCATTGTCACGTTCTCACGTGAATTCAGGACCTTTTCGCGAGCTTCGACGGACTTTGTCGATAAAGATGCGACTTTGCTAAAGTCGTTTGATTTCATGGTTCATGATTTCGATAGGTTTCTCAACAAGGTTTAAACATTTATCAATCTGGGTCGCTCACGGAGGAATAGCGGTTGCCTCATCGGCAAGTCATTTCTTCACAATGCGCATAAAAACGTTGCGAACACTGCTGAGTCCTGACGGTAGCTCGAGTCTGTATGCTACCGGTTCAACTCTAGCAAGGATTTCAAAAGATCAATACAGCGAGATTACGCTTCCCACGTTTACTAAACGTATCACTCCGTCTCATAGTGAATCTTAAGCATAATCTAGGCTTTAACTGGGAATTCAAGAGGTTTACGTCATCTGTCAGCATAGTCTTCTGACGATTCGTGAGCAGCTTGCAGCTCGGTTCTGATCTGAGCGATTTTCTCGGTAGTCTCATGAACAAGTTTAGGGTCAGTAAGTTGGGCATCCCCAAATTCTACCCATCAAGTCGGCGATCGGCACTTGCGGCCATAAAGTAGCTCATATGGTGTCGTCGAAATACTGGAGTCGTAGGTATTGTTATAAGAGAATTTGGCCAACAGGAGGGGTCTATCCCAACCATTGCCAAACTCGATTTCGCAGTCACACAATATGTCCTCTAACACCCGAATGATTTTTCCACTTTGGCCATCAGTCCGGAGATGATACATAGTATTCATCTCCAAATCTGTTCTCATGGCTCTTTGGAGTGATTGCCAGGGATTTTGATGTGAAACAGATATCCTGATCAGAGAATGGTAAGAATCGACACTCTATGCCGTGAAGTGATTTCCGATGAGTATTGACAAGCAAGTTTGCCGGTACTGTCGTTTCGTTGATTAGCAGAAGGTGAGTAGATTAAGTGGGATTATCAATAATTACTCTGGTAGCGGCGCGGGATTTATCTCCAAGGTTTCGTTTATGATAAAATTCATTATCCGGTAAGAAAGTAGCAAGGATCACTGGTACTTCCGAGGGACGAGTGAGAAGTTGGGCGGTTGTCCCAAGGAATCGCGGTTTCAGTTACTCCTTAGAGTCTCAAGATTTCTGCTGGGCGTGGAATCTCTACCAAATAGAGAGTTTAGCGGGTTCAGAGTATAATTCTGAGGGAAGGTGCTGATTGCCACAAGCAATCAGTTGATTGAATCAGTAGTGTACATAGTGCTTAAAGCGGAAGGTACAACATTGATTGAACAACGTCGATTGGAAAGATGAATATCATCGATTGAGCACGAGGCTTAGAGTAGAGGCGACTGTAACAAGGCCACAACAAAACAAGGCCGAATAAAAATCCAAATCCAGGATGACGTCCAAAATCAAACAACTCGAGTTAAATCAGAATCAAGACTAATCCAAACATAGTCAATCTCGAATCCAAACGTAGTCAAAAATCGAATCCAAAAGTAGCCAGAATCAAATCCAAACGAGGCAAAAATTAAATCAAGACGTAGCCAAAATCAAACATAAGCGTAGATAAAATCAAATCCAAACGTGGCCAAAATCGATTCCAAACGTAGCCAAAATTCAAAACCAAACGTGGTCAAAATCGAATCTAAACATTCCAGTAAGCTCGGACGGCTTATAGCGCTCTTAAAGGGTTACAATTAAGTAACTCGGATTTAAATGGTGCCAATCGGATCTAACTCGACCCGATGCAAAATACGGCCAGACGGCGGAAACAGGAATTCCATATAATGGAGGAGTATAGCAATGCCAAGGGCATTGCGATTCATGCGGTGTTGTGATGCCAGTGTGTAGTGTGTGTGGAAGTAAAATTCCAATGTCTGTGTACCCACGCGAAAACGGTACCATCCCAAAAATCAATGACCAACCCGGACATAATTCCATTATAACTGCTCTGAGTATTGGAAAATTCACCTCTGAGTCGGACATAGGTGATCAGGCTATGTCCCACTCTCCCTGGTTGAATATAGGTGATCAGTCTATATTCACCCAAGGTTCAATGAATTTTGGAATACTAAGCCTAGTTATACTAGTAGTATGTCCGTTACATCCAAAATCATTCCCAAAACCACGACGAGTGTACAAACTCGACATTCAATAGTGAGATTACACAAGGAAATAGCGTAACTCTGTGACAGATTCGGTGCGTGCATAAGCATATGAAAATGCTTATAGTGAACAGCTAAAACAGGCTGATATAAAATATTCAATAAGCAGGCACACATCTCGACAAACATAAAATCAAGCATCTCATCCAACAACTCGTCAATTATACCATGAACATCTCATCTAATAACATCAATTATCTCGTCTCATCAATCATGTCCTCAAACAAAATCATACGCGAGGCATCAGCTTGGCAGGGAGGCACGTGTCGGTCATAGGGTTAAGTTTTCATGAAAGCGGTTATAGTCCAGGTTTTTGTAAACAAACCCAGTTCTCTATAACCTAGGCTCTGATACCAATCTGTAACACCCCGAAAATCGGGTCCAGCGGAAGCATACATGTCACTGGGGCGCTACCCAATTGGTATCACAACACAAGTTACCAAGAACGGTTTTACCTTAACCGTTTAGAATAAACGTTATTAACAAAAGTGTTAAATTTACATTATTTGGAAATAGTGCGGAAGTAAGGCCCAAAACGATTAAAACGGTCCCAAATATATTCATCTGAGTCGTCTATGACCATGCCCCTTTCCAAGAGCCTCCAGAGATAAGCTATAGCATTAAACCTGAAAATACATGATAAAAGGGTCAGCTTACGCTGGTGAGTTCACATGTTTTAGTTTAAAACAGTATAGTTGAACCAAAAGGTTTTCGAGTTCAAAATCGTTGTTCATAAACAAGTCAAGTCTAACGTAGGCAAACACTGCCCAAATCACGGGTTAAGAAAAAGTATAATAGTGGACCAAGATAAGGGATTTGCTACACTGAACTAAGATCGATGTAAACCACGAGTTCCAATAATACTTCCAAAACCAATCATTCCAATATCAAAACGAGATCTCAAGTAGGGCCCTAAGCGACTCTAGCCAGGTGACACGGTTATAGCAAGGGATTGCTACCCTGGTCTAGGTCGCAAGCAGATATCTATTCTTAGCTAGGTACCACGGTTATAGCAAGAGATTGCTACCCTAGACTAAGTCAACATCTACCGCAAATCTTCCAATATCTTAACGAGATCTCAAGTAGGGCCCTAAGCGACTCTAGCCAGGTAACACGGTTATAGCAAGGGATTGCTACCCTGGTCTAGGCCGTAAGCAGATATCTATTCTTAGCTAGGTACCACGGTTATAGCAAGAGATTGCTACCCTAGACTAAGTCAACATCTACCGCAAATCCAACCCTTAGCCAGTCAACAAGTTATAGCAAATCCAAAACGACGGTTAGGTCCATTCAAAATAGTTTAAATGTTCTCACTCATGAATACCAGATAAATCACGTAACGCCATCAAATAACCAGATCAGATATTTCAGCCAAATAGTCAAATATTGAGCAACCAGTTCACGTATATTACAAGTAAACAGTCAGGAGTTTAGTTAAAAACGAGCATGTATTCTCCCCCGAAAATAGTTAGAAAACCGGTACAAGTAGGGGCCATGAACTCACCTTAGCCACAGCAATGCAAGATCACAACTGACATGACTGGCATCTAGAGCATATCACAACGGTCTGAAAACATACGGCGCGAGAGTACACGGAGGTACAAGCACGGCGGTACACAACGGTCTAGGATCGGGACAACCTAATACGTATACGATTATCTCAAAATACGTCTCGCCAAATAATAAAGTCTATAAAAGACAATGTGTCGTAGTTTTCGTGGATTACTTGATTTCAAAACTTATCAAAAGCTTAGTTTCAACATTTCGTGTGGTATGGTAAGATGACATAGACTCGACATACAACTTACGCCAAAGAGAAAAGACATCGACATAGTCGAGGGAGTACAGACGAGAACTCAAACCAAAGAAGACAAACCTAGAAGTTTACGACAATAAACACCTCAAATCAAATAACTCAGTTTGTACGTTTCGACATTTACCCCGTTATCCCCAAATAATTTGTATAAAACATAAACGTTTTATAATAAAAATAAGTTTAACAGATAAAATTGGTTTTTCTCGAGTCGTCGAGACTTGGATTAATCAAAACTGGAATTACAATATTTAATAAGTTTATGTCTCGCTATTATTCTCGTAATTATTAGTTTTGGTTTTATTGAAGATTTTGTGTCCGGTCCGAGTCTAATATATTAAAGTATTTTCGAGTTTAATATATTACACCGTCTCACGTCTCAAAATGTCCAATGAATCCAATATCTAATATCACCAATCCCATAACGATCCTTGATTTTCCAAACGTCCAAGTATAGTAGTTAATTCCAGATATTTATTCCGTATTCAAATCCAATCCACAATTCCAAATATAATCCGAAAATGTACCAATCGTCACAATGCCAAAGTCACTATCTCATTAGTAAAATATATTTGACACGATAAATTTATAACTCAACACACCTCAAAATCATTAAGCACACTCTTAATAGCTTTATGGGCTTCGGCCCAAACTAATACTAACCGAACGCACCCATGTGTTGTTAAGCCCAAGTCAAATCCAAAAGCAACACTAACACAACTCAATTTCAAATTAACACAAACCCAAGAACATAAAACCACCCTAGTTGTGGTCCTGCTGTGAACCGAAACAAAACAAACACTCACCCTACGAGGATTTTTCTTCTCGACCAAGGCTCAAACCAAACAACAACAAGCAAACAATGGCCTAACGCACCCTACGTGGGTCGCGTTGTCAAACCACAAATATACCAAACAGACACAGTAAGCCACAACTAATACACTTACTTACTATGCCAAGATAAACAACCAACGTGCCACTTTGTATTATCCCCAACAAAATTAACAAACCCACTCGATGGGTGTCTCGCTTGATCCGCCACACAAACAGACAAGAATAATGCTAATTAACTAATCCAACTCGAGGTAAAAAGAGCAATAACAACATCCAGTAATAAGAATAAATCATAACCGTAACCAAGAACAAAACCAAAAATCAACCTGGAACCCATACGGGTTTAACCCGACCCGTATAACAAACTCAAATCACGACAACACTCTTACAACAATTTTTCTTACCACACGAAAGTTTCAAAATATGTTTTAAATTCGGGTTTTAATCACAAAATTATAGTAACGAGTTATTTTCGTTTTGAATCCACAAAAACTATAACAAAATCGATCGGTAAAAAAAAATATAACAACACAAGTGGTTTTTACCATACCACTAGGAAAATCGAGAGAGTGAGAGGAAGAAGGGTGGAGACGGCGCAGCTGTGGTGGCGCGTGGTGTCCTCGAACCAAAAACATACATAAAACTCGATCTACACTCGTATGGGTACAAATAAGTGTCGCCGAAAATCTCGCTGGAATATTCTTTATAACCTCGAGAGAGACAGGAAAGAGATGGGTGTGCGATGTGGGGTGTGTGTTGATGGTGGCTGCTGTAGGTGGTCGGAGAGGGGCTGGAACAGTGGCCGAAACGAAGGTGGGCGGCTGCTGGAAAGGGAGGAAGGTAAAGTGATGAGTTAACCCTAGAAATTATTATAAGATGTTTATATAGTGTTAGGGTTAGGGTTAGAAATACCCTAGGGACCAATGTGTCATTAACAAAAGTTTAGGCAAAGTGGAATAAAATTTACTGCAGGGACCATAGTTGTTGTTTTTGCTATCTTTCATGAAATGAGGCTCGGGTCTCGTTTAAGATAGAAAACGATCGATTCAAGACACGGGAATATCACCACTGCGCTCAGAATAATTTTTCCATTAAGAACGACTATTCATACGCCTCGTTTCTCACGAATAATAAAATAATCTAATCAATTCGTCGGTTGTGCCAGTACGCGTTGTGTACGAATTTCACGTTTCGCGAGATAACTTCACGTTTTCAAACCAAATAAGTTCAGAAAGGACTCGTAAAAGAAAAACAGAGATAATTCCTCATAAAACATAATCCGGAAAATTACGGGGTATTACAAAACACCTTATGATTTTGTATTTTTAGGAGAAATCTGATAAAGCTAAAATGGTGCGTTCCCAAAATATTTATCAGCATAAAATGGGACGAGGTGGATATATTATATGTCAAAGAGAAAATGGTAAGATTACATAATGTTTGTTTTACAAATTGAGAGACGATTAGTATGAGAAATGAATCTGTTTACATTGCACAATTTGCACATTTGCATTTAATACCCTCATATTTTTGATTTATCTTGGTTTAACTGTACATGTGTAAGCATCCTCATATTTTCGTTTATCTTGGTTTAACTTTACATGTGTATGCATTTGATGTTTATTAGATTCAAAATAAAGAGATTGAAGCAGATGAAGAACCCCCGCGTGATGTAATGTGGTTGAAAGGAAGGGTAAACAAAGACGGCGAATATCCAGATGATGATATTAGATCAATGGGAGATAAACTTGTAAGTTTGACTGCAAATTCTATTATTATGCTTATATACCAGCAGCATTAACTGTGTACTAGCAGTAGTAACTTGTATACCAGCAGTATTAACTGCGTACTAACAGCAGTAACTATGTACTAGCAGTAGTATATTTTTTATTGAAGTTCATGAGCAGCACTAACTCCAGCTGAGCAGCATTGACACAAATATGAGCAACAGTTACTCTAACAGCATCAAAAAGACTTTTAATCCCAACATTTCCTATAATTTTTGTGCATAAAGAAGCTGATGACCAGATCAAAGAAGGAACCTTGAGTGTTGATAATGGCACTGATGCCGTGACAGTTGTCTTTGGTAAGGAAAAGGGCGGTTATGCAAGAGGAGTGGGAGGTGGAGTAACATACAAGAAGTATTTTGGCCTTCCTCGAAGAAAACAAGAAACCGATGAAAGACTTGAGTTACTTCAAACTCAACTGGATAATGAGAGACGCGAGCGTCAAGAAAAAGATAAATTGGTCAACAAATTGTCCATTGAGATGACCGAAAAAGATGTGATGGTCAAGAAATTATCCTGTGAGGTGGAACAAACAAAGGTAATGCTTACTCTACTGATGGCACAGTTGAATAAACAAGGGATGAATATAACTTTTCCATCTGATCCATAGCCATTAGCCTCAGATTTAAGCCATTTTTTATGTTGTTAACAATTTCATTTTCTAATGCTAACACCACTTATGCTAATGATACCAGGCATTGAACATAAACTGATGAGTCAATGTATTTCTTAATTTATATTGCATGTGACTCCAATGGCCATTGACAATATAGAGAGCAGCGGTAATGAGTTGGACGACACTCAAACAAGTGATGTTGTAAGTGCTAAAGATGCGAGAATTCAAGAGAAGTCCAATGGCCTTGTAACTTCGGAAAAGGTATCGGAAACAATGGTAAGTAATAAAATATCCCCCTTTGATTATTGAATTTTACATACATGATCGACTAATGTACCGTGTTTTATATATACGTATAGGAACCTGCTAAAACTGTCAAGCCTAAGCAAAAGCCTAAGTCACGACGAAACGGGTCTCCAGATTCCCAATAGTAACAAAATTTGTCGTCTCCAACACAAGCATTGCCAACAGTATGTATTTCAACATGTTTCTTGTTATTCTTTTGTTTAAATAATGTAATGTGTTTTATATATACATATAGGAACCTGCTAAAAATGTCGGACCCAAGACAAAGCCTAAGTCACGACAAAACGGGTCTCCAGATTCCCAATCGCAACAAAATGTGTCTCCAACACAAGCACTGCCAACAGTGTGTATTTCAACATGTTTCTTGTTATTCTTTTGTTTAAATAATTTCTGATATATACATGCAAAAATTCTTTTTTTTAGACATTTAAGTGCAAACTGTGGCACATAAAGAAAGCAAATATCGTTGCTTTAGGTACCGTATACCAGTCTCATGGAAAGCAAACGCTGCATAACCGACCACTCCCAAATGATTGCTAGAGAGTGTCAATTGATTCATCGTTAGTTGATGCAGCATGTATACCGGACGTAGCAAATAATGTGTTCAAAACAGTTAAGGCAGTCGTAGGTGGTTTCGTTGCATGGCCAAAGGATCAAGTTATTATTGAAGAGGAGGTACATATATGTGTTTTTTCAACCTACATATATATAATTCTTCATATTTAATTCAATGTTTGATACAAGCGTCTTTTGTTTACTACAGGTTACACCAACAAACCCTGTGACTAAATGTGGACCACCAGTACCATCGAAGAAAAAATATGTATCTGTTAACAACTTAAAGCAACTGCAAGTTAAGCCGCCGAAGATTCAAAAGTCTTTAAATTATGGTACTTGAGAATTTGATTATTTACGACATTACAATTGTATATTATGTTCAGTTATATACATTCGAGTTTCATTCAATTTGAAATTTCTTGTTGTTTTTAATTACTATATATATATATATATATATATATACTAGTTGTCGAAGCCCGCCCGATGGGCGGGCATGCTTTATAAGCCCGTTGGGCATGACTTATAAGCCCTCCCGGGCATATAAGCTCGCCCTGAAGGGCGGGCATGACTTATAATTATCGTTGGCATATTTTACTATAGCGAAAGAAGGAGGTAAAAAATGGTTGAAAATTGTACATGTTGAAAGAAAGGGTTGTACATAAAAACTTTTAGATTTCTGTAAATAAATTATTAGATATTAGTGATCGATGGCAAAATGAGCGCCTACATAATGGGATTTCATCGGTATTCCGATCAAAGAATCAAAGAAAGAAGGTTTAAGTTTCATATAGCAATCACCTCTTTCCAGCCTTAGTCAAATAGCCACCGAAGGCTCCGAAAAAATAACGAATAATTCTAATTCTAATATAAGGTAGTAGTTATTTTTATTGATTGCACAATTTTATTTTATTATTTTTATTTTATTATTATTTTTTTAATAATATTTGGTAGTTTATTTGAAATCACCCTGAAGGGCGGGCATGACTTATAATTATCGTTGTCATATTTTAGGTGTAAGTCATGTGTCTAAAAGTGGTCGGTATGAATCACTCTCCTTGCTAGAAGTAATAAAAGGGTATAGTCGATTTGTATAGTAATCGATAATCATAACCCTCCCGATGGGCGGGTTCGCTTCATAATGTTGCTCGACAAAATCTAACTGAATGTAAATAAATAATGAATAACGGAAAATATGTTAAAGAAAAATACAATGTTCACGTATTATATGTAAAAATAACAGTGATAAGTATGACAACAAATAAATTACATGGTTCTTTTTCATATACGAAATAAAACTTCTTTATACAAAACGTTTGTTGCGTAGTTCGTGTATTTGGCGTCTTTGTCACAACAAAGAACTTTCTAACCTTTTTTCGTCTTTACTCTCAGTAATGGTTCATTTGTAACTCAGCTTATCGTACTTACAGTAGCCTCATGACCCGCCCTATAGGCTGTGTCAAAGCAAATATACTTAACTATAATGACTTGTGTAATTCTAACTTGAAAAGATTTACTTTAAATGCTAGATTCCATGCACCTGCCATTGCCTCGGTCAAGTTGTTTGTAACATGTTAACATGCCTTTAATAGCCCCTAAATTTCTAATATAGTTCTAAAGTCCTTAATTTTGATACGCAAAATTTTTCCTCTGATGTCACTTATGCTAAACTCTACAACTTCAGTCTTCATATGAGAGTACCCTTGAATGAAAGAGCATGCTATAACTTGCCTCCCATGTGTCCATTACTACAGCCATCAACAACACCCTGCGTATCAATTATTGCTCCTCGAGCATCGTAAACATTGTGTGCCCGTTTCTTCAATTTAACAATCATTTCTTTGACAACATTTCTCTCAAATATACATATCAAGTTTTATTCGCACAAGTTTTTTTTCATAAAACCTTTGTGTAGATATGTTTAATTGAATAGAAGTTCTATGCAACAACATATCTTTTTTAAAGTTTCAGTCTAAACAACGGATATTTACCACTATGTACATGCTCAGCTACACGCACATCCAATTTTTGAGTTTTTAAGATCCCCAACTCACTATAAACTCTGACAGATTAGTGCTATCAAATACTAACTATACTCGGCCAATAACACATGTAATCAGTTCATGTACTCAAAATTTACCAGTTTTGTTAAATCCAACTGCCCCAATGAATATTAGCAACCTCCAGTCACTATATGTCTTTATCTATGTTTGTCCCAACACCTTTCGTTTTGTAGTTTAGTCTGCCGAAGTAAGCTATCAAACTCAAGTCTCAGAGCAAATACCAAAGGAAGCTACATTCAACAAACTTTGGAGTCCAACTTGTTTACTAACATAATGTGCATGTGTATGCGCAGGAGAGAGTGGGAGGATATCTAACCAATAATTTTGTATTGCAATTGTTCTTTAATGGCTCAGAGCTATGGTGATGGGTTAGCCCAGTATTAAAGTGATAATAAATAAATAAATAAGTCAACTTTGTACTGGACAATTTCCTGTATATGCAACTTCAAAAAAGAAGTGCATCTTCTCTTCACGTAAAAAGCAAGAATCGCTAATAATAAGATATATAATTACATACATGGTACTAATTACACCCTTACGTAGTTTGAATACAGATTGATTGTAGTGCGAGAACAACTGATTACCAGTGATATTGAAAGTTCTGGAGTCTGAAATGTGACCATTGTAAATTTGGAACTGTCATCCCCGTCTAATTTGTCACAGATTTTCTCCAGTATACACATCAATGATCTCTAGCCTTTTGTATATCGCTTCAAGCTTCTGTGTAAATTCCATCATTGTCATTATCACAACACTTGAATCCTTCTTTTCTTCAGCTTCCGCTCAGCATCTCTCTAAAGTTATCATATACATTTCTCGCGGTTAATATGACTTTGATGTCGTTTGAGGCCAAGTGACGACACATCTTGAGCCCAATACCTTTGTTTCCTCCTGTGACAAGTGCAAATCTAAGAATGGAAACAAACAAAAATCTGGCTCGTGATATGATTCATATTTTTCTCTCTAGGTATTACGCAGCGGTAGAACTTCAAGTGACTAATCAAGTATGGGATCTTAGATATCATATCCTCTATTGAGCCTTTTAGTCATATTTATCCATCTACCTGAGAAGTAAATCTGAAACGCTAATGATATGGCTAAATAAAGTTTAAGCCTACATGCAGTACAATAATATTTATCTTTAGAAATTAGGCATGGGTAGAAGCTTCAAGTAGATAAAGTTACTTAACCAATTTACCCTTGTTAACATGGTGTCAATTCTCACTAAGGGTATTTTTTTTTTTTTGGAATATGGACTTTTCAACAGATAGTAGGATGAGTGGCAAAGATCCCATACTGGAAAAAGTTACTGTATTGAAGAACACATGAATATGTGATTCTTAAGAAGGCTAGGCTCGACATCCAAAAGTACAAAGTCGATTAAAATTGAACACAAGGGTAACTCGTAACATATTGTACCTTTAACCACAATTCCAAGCTGTGAAGATCTTGCAACTTTGATAATGAGAGCTGCAAAAGATTTATTTATGTCCATTAACTAATATAACATAACATAATTCAAATTATCAAAAAGTCCGAGGAACCAAAAATGATTGTCGACGAAATATATCATTTTCAAAGATTTCAAATGATGTTCCTTTATTCCATCAACTCTTGATGATATTTTAGTACCTAGCCTTCAGCCATACAAATTATACCATAAAGACTGCAGGTTCTGAATCTTACGATGGAGTTGATTGGTATGAAAGTGTCATGCCTTTTAGCAATAGTCCATGGGAGACCTGTGCAGACTGTCATGTTTATTGTAATAATATACAGTGTTTGGTGATATGTAATACATTAATGATGTGACCCACACAAATTTTGACCCGTCCCACCAGTTTTGACCCAAACTATATTTACCTAGCTTCAATTGTGCTTCTGCTTTTCCAATGCGTTCTGCAACTGTCAGTTTTCTTTTAGATGCTGCATTTTGCACTGAAATAATCCCAAAAAACATAAGACTTATTGGATAACAATAACACTCTCAAGATACTAAATAAACCAAATTATGCAACATGTTAGTTTCATTAGCTTAAAAGAATCATGCCGTTCATACAGTAAGTTAGCCTTTATCCTCTGAAACGGCTTCCTCCATATGTAATTGCATCTTGTTCAGCAACCTAGCAATCTGAAACGTACAAGTAGATGAGAAAATCTTCAGTAACATGTACAATAGAGACTTTGAGGCGGCAATTTTGACCCGTTATGAATGGGTCAATATGTTAGGAACGTGTCAAACGGATAGAAAGTCGTCGAAAATGCATTATCAATGCCAAAAACATGCTAAATTTTTTTATACAAATTTATTCTATACAAATTTTGTAATTATATTATCTAACTTTCCTGATTCAACCCATACCAAAATTTACCCATTTTTGCTCATTCCATGACTTGTCCATTTATTCTATATTATAACACCTTAGACCTTAAAAATTAGGAGTTCTAATCTAGGCCGGTCCAATACCATTTTGATCATGTCCATTTAATCTAGGCCGTTTCATAATAGTTTTCAGTGTGAAATTTCCAATTAGCCAAAGTTTTTTCAAAGATAAGAGAATCCTTACATGTGCTCTAATGGAAGCTTCATATTTGGAGTTGGTTCTGGTCACAAGATAAGGTGACCCTTCTCAAGTTTGTATGATGAGAATCTAATATATCAATTAACCATCCAGGTGTAGCAATAACGATTTCAACACCTAACAAAAAATATGTAAAAATAATAAAAGAAACCGTTAATGCAACAAATATGAACAATGTAGTGAAACGTTAATTAAGCTAAAGCATTAGGATATACCCGATGATCCATTAACAGCACGGTACACAGTAGTGGTAAAGTCATCTTGGGCATATCACCACCTACCTTTCTGTAAAAGCATAGTTGTCGACTCGTGACTTGAATAAAAGCAGAAGTACACAACTATAACCTAGTGAATTTCATAAAGACCACTGGGCATCGAGGGATGGAGTACAATAAGCAACATATATGTTGATCGACTAAATCAAGAATGTATCGTCAAGAACCTGAATGAAGCTCGACGGGCTGGGAATGGATCACACGGCATATATGGTGAAGAATCTTTACTTATCGATGCTTGGCTGCCATTGCTACTCTTATCTGCTTCACCATTCAGACGTTCAAGTTTGAATACTTAAAGTTTCGTAAACATTGCATTTAACTTTGTAAGAATCTTGTCATGGCTGCAATAATATATTTTTTTTAGATATATTTAGATCTGTAGCCTGTAAACCGGGGAGCAATGCATTCAAAAACTTTTAAATCAGTGAATAACCATGTTATGATCAATTGGATCCAACTGTGGGCGTTGATCAGCATTACTCGGATTTAGCCATGTTATGCTGAAATTTTAAAGTAACATGCAGATTGTTGATGTAAAAATGTAGGTGAGAAAGGATAGTGCAGACAACAGGGAGTAAATATGACTGAAATAAGCACTCAAATTACCTCGAGTGGGCGAACGACTTGCCATATCATTTTCGTGTAAAGTATTGTCGCTTGCTGGAGCGCGCATCGAATCAGCCACAATAACAACAATCAGAGGAATAGCAGAAGGTAATCTAAAATTTTAGCAAATGTGATTCAAAATAAACAATCAACTTACCTCGCAACCGCTAACGTGGAGGCCTGCTATTTTCATGTAATGTGGAATGACTTGTTCTTGGTTACGTAGACACAGGTAGAAACAACAACAACACTTTAAAATTAGTAAATAGTTAACAGGTATTGAAACAATGGTTAACATGAAAACAACAATTGCATGTTCATGGTACATACATCTAATGGTTACTTAAACTGAAAGTTCATTTACCTGTGGGTAACGACTATGAAAGACCATTTTCAGCGGAGAAAATAATATTAGCTACTTTTTACTACAATAAATGAATAAAATCTGAAACGTAAATTTGCCATACCTCGTTGCTGGCACCCTTAGGGTACTTAGGAAAACCTTTAACCGAATTAGAGTCAATTTAGCGGAACACCTAGAGTTTTTTTGGCATATCCTCATCAGAAAATAATACTCCCTCCACTGCAAAGTCGGGCATACTAAAGTAACCAACCTTTCTCCTAAGATTTAGTATATATCATCTACACTTGTCCTATGTATTGCAGAGTAGAAAAAGTTAAGGCGGGTAGGATTGTTCATTTGTTCTTCCTTGAGCGACATATTTTCAATTCATATATTACAGGCCCATCACATCTGTCAATGGTGACTTGATATTAGGGCTTTTCTATATATATCAATTAATGTAAAAAAGTAAACAAATCAAAGATCAAAATACATATCAAATCATCTTTACCCAAGCCATTAACTATTGTGGGGATTAAACCCTTTATTACCTTGTCAACCCATTTATTTATTTCACGAACTTCTTTATCACAATTCACCTATAAACCAATCTTGATTAATTACACGAGTTAAACTATATAATTTCATAGATAGAAAGCAGAAAACTAATATTAATTTACCTTGTTATCGAAGTCTATATATTTGGTTTGTGTTTTGTAAACAGTTTCAAGAACCTTTTGGTAAGAAGATCTAACAGGTGCCACTTTGTTGTCTACCCAAATACAATTCACTAAACTGAATTGAAGATCATCTTTTCCACCCTTGCGCGGTTACGATAATATTATTTGAAAATAATATGGATGTAGGTAACTCAGAAAGAAGTTGGTCAATGCTTTCATGTCCAAGAAACCCTAGAATATATGAATTTAAGAAGCACCGTCTTAGGAAAAAGATACTTACATGAAGCTCAAATCTATTCTTGCATGAAAGAGCTTTTCAGCTTGGAAGATGATCTGCTGCTATCATAAAAATTGAACTCAAGACACCACCTGTCATATCAGTATATGAGCCCATGTAAGAGAACCATTGCGAAAATTCAGAATAAAATCAAAGAAAACACAAAAATCAGTAAACCGAGTGAATCAATAAGATTGATTACGTATTCATTCCCATCACGTTCTCCTTTAAAACTCTTGAGAGCTTCATCAGTCATCTTATAGTAAAGAGACCTGCCGGTTGACTTGATAGTACCACGCGTGTTAGTGATACACACATCACCAGCAAATTTATGTGCAATAAAACCGGAAGCAGACACAAGAGATTCGGTCAAAGTTGACTTCCCTGTTATGAAAAATGCATCATCAAAACAAACAAATTGATAAATAGATGAATCGGAATCAAAAGGCTTGGTCACCACCAAAATCCCTCCCAATGGCCTTGGACAACCGATAAAAAGGTAGCCCTTTTTATTAGTTAGAAGGTTGCTATATTTGAAAAGCAGGTTAAGGCTTTCAAGTGAGATAACTTTTGGGGCTACTTCAAATAAAAACTCAAAAAAATAAATCTGAATGGTTACACCGGACAAGCTGAATAATGGGGTTGTGATTAGTTCATGGTGTTAGCAAGTGAATCTCAGATGATATTTTAACAATCCTATTAAGCTAATAAGTTGCGTCGTATTTAGTAGACCATATAAAAACTGAAATCACAATATTGCATTTACATTATTACCATCTGCAAACACTTATTTATATTTTACGTATGACATTTTAAGCATGCACAAATGACTTAAATCACCTGCCTCTACTTATTGGAAGCTGTGGATTAACATTGGTACGTACAGAGGCGGTTTTTTTTTCTATACTTTGTTCCTACCTGAAAGGAAACATTAAAAAGCTTAGTAAAAAAGTGGACTCTTAGTATTATTTTACAGTAAGAGTAATTACATTTATGTTTTCATAAGAAAATTTACCTGTATTTGTGCTCAAATTAATATTTGCAGTAGCTACTTCCCATACATTGTATGGACCATTTTCTTCTAAGCATCGCTTTTTCGATACTGTAACATTATTCAGAGGCAATTAGTCTGTAAGAAAGTTTCTGTTTGAAAGAATACCCATTTTTCGTTTAGTAGCATATTATGACTTTTACCATGTCTGGTTTCATGTAAAAAAAAGGATAAACATGGTCATATAGTTGTCCTTTATTACTAAAAATTTACCAAAGATATGGATAGCTCCTTTCAATAATGCCATCAACAACCAAAATGCATCTTCTTACTCATGTAAAGCAGCAAGAGACCGGTTACAAATCCCATACCCTATAGTTTGAACCACGTTGATACCTTCTTATGAATGTCAATATGAAATCATGGTAATCCCGTATTGATATACCCGATTAAGTTGTAGCATCTTGGTTGGATCAATGAAGCCATTAAACTAAAAGAAAACGCAATAATCAAAACACCCACGAATTCAAAAATCAAAAACCCTACAGAAAATGGAATACCCACGAATTCTATTCAATATATACTATATGTTGAATTAACAAATGAAATCTATACCCGATTAAGTTGTAGCATCTTGGTTGGATCAATGAAGCCATTAAACTAAAAGAAAACGTAATAATCGAAACACCCACGAATTCAAAAATCAAAAACCCTACAGAAAATGGAATACCCACGAATTCTATTCAATATATACTATATGTTGAATTAACAAATGAAATCTTACCAGACCACGAATTAAATCGATTAGTTTGGATCATGGTGTGAAGTTTTTGATGGGTGCTCGACATACCTCTTTCTGCTGATGCTGAAGGCACTTCAGATAATGTGATTGCTTCCTTCGGAGTTCCACTGAAAGACTTTGAAGATCATTGTCTAAAGAACTCTGACATAAAAGCATAATCCATATATGGTTTCAGATGACAGCTTATATCACCAATATAGAGCGATAAAGAGTAAACTCAAAATTTATCAGAAGTTATTGTGAGGAAAAAAAAGGATATTAAGGTTTTGGGGTTTTGAGAAAAATATATTATGAATGACCTATGATCGTGTATTGATTTTTGATGGGCTTAGGGTTTTTTTAAGTCAAACTTTACTTGCACTGTTTATAGATTATAAGTTGCATAATACATACCATGTGATGTGTTGGTCTAGTGGTAAAGATGTATGTTTAACATGTTTACAATCCATGTTCGAATCTTGTAACATTCTTTTTGAAAAAAGAATCCGGATTTAAAATAAATGGTAAAAGATTTCCGAAAATTAATTATAAAAATACAAAATAAATTGATTAGTATCCGGATTTAAAATAAATGGTAAAAGATTTCCGAAAATTAATTATAAAAATACAAAATAAATTGATTAGGTGGCATTGAAATTGATTATGTGGCATTAAAATGAATATTTGGCATTGAGGTGGCATTGAGGTGGCGTTTATGTGGCATTATCTACGTGTAACGCCTCCTGTTATATATAATGTAGAGATATATATATATATATATATATAGGATAAAGATCAAATAAAAAGACAAATATCCGTACATTAAGTAAAAAGATTTTTTTTTTTCAAAAATTTTCTCTAAAAATTCCAAAAAAATTCCACAAGATCAGGTAGGTTGGTGCATGAAAAAGTTGTGAAGGAAGTTTTTCTAAAAGTGGATATTTTTTCTGAAAAAAAATTATGCAAAAATACGTTTGTGCATTAAATCGTTTTTTTGTGCATCAAAAATTCGTTTTTGCACCCAAGTTCTTTTGACCTTTTTAATCAAAATAACATTGCGCATCTAACTTAAACAAGTTGAAAATTTTGTGCATTAAAATTTTTTTGTGCATTAAAAAAAACGTATAAAAACTCAAAATGAGAAAAACTTCTTTCACAAAAGTTTTATGCACCAACATACCCGATCTTGTGGAATTTTTTTGGATTTTTTCGCGAAATTTAAAAAAAAAATAATCTTTTTACATAATGTACGGATATTTGTCTTTTTATTTTAACTTTACCCTATATATGTATATATATATACTCATTTTAGCAGCACTAGCATAGTACTAGCAGTAGTAACTCTGCTTCAGCAGGAATAACTTAGTACTAGCAGTAGCAACTCTGCTCCAACAGTACTAACTTATTAATAGCAGTAGTAACCCTGTGACTAAAAGATGCTGTCACATAATATGGTCACGCTTATTAACATTATTGGTCACTCTTTGTTTAATTCGATGTGTGACTAAATATTACAAAATGCCACACAAAATTAAAATTCATGTGACCATTGGATGAACAATAGTCACGCAAAATAGACATTTCTTCACTTTAAAAAGCATATGGTCACACTTATTAACACTTTTGGAAACTTTATGCTTAATTGTATGTGACTAAATACCCAAAACAAACATGCCTTGTGTGACTAAATATTACAAAAGGCCACATAAAAATAAAATTCAAGTGGCCATTGGATGATCAATAGTCACACAAAATACATATTTATTCACTTTAAAAAGCATATGGTCACACTTATTAACACCTTTTCCCACTTTCTGCTTTTTTGTATGTGACTAAATACCCAAAACAAACATGCTTTGTGTGACTATATATTACAAAAGGCCACACAAACATAAAATTCAAGTGGCCATTGGATGATCAATAGTCACACAAAATACACATTTTTTCACTTTAGACAGCATATGGTCACACTTATTAACACTTTTCGCCACTTTATGCTTAATTGTATGTGACTAAATACCCAAAACAAACATGATTTGTGTGACTAAATATTACAAAAGGCCACACAAACTAAAAATTCATGTGACCATTGGATGATCAATAGTCACACAAAATACACATTTCTTTACTTTAAACAGTATATGGTCACACTTATTAACACTTTTGGTCACTTTTTGCTTAATTGTATGTGACTAAATACCCAAAACAAACATGCTTTGTGTGACTAAATATTACAAAAGGCCACACAAACTAAAAATTCATGTGATCATTGGATGATCAATAGTCACACAAAATATACATTTCTTGACTTTAAACAGCATATGGTCACACTTATTAACACTTTTGGCCACTTTTTGCTTAATTGTATATGACTAAATACCCAAAACAAACATGCTTTGTGTGACTAAATATTACAAAAGGCCACACAAACATAACATTCATGTGGCCATTGGATGATCAATAGTCACACAAAATACACATTTCTTCACTTTAAACAGCATATGGTCACACTTATTAACACTTTTGGCCACTGTTTTTTAAATTGTATGTGACTAACTCCAAAAAAACAACACACGTTGTATGACTAAATCATCACAAACGTCACATTTATTATATATTCATGTGGCCATAGGACGGGAAATAGTCAAACATACTGATTAATCCAACAAAACTTGTGCCTAATTTGTCACACGTATTCGGGTTTTGGTCAATCTTTTTCAATGAAAATGGCCACAAACTAAACAATGTGACCATATGCCACCTACGGTAGCGTGACCTTTGGTGACACACAAAAAAAACGTGTGTGACTATATGCATATCGTCACACATTTTTGGTCTGACCAATACCACTTTCTTTACCAGTGATAACTACAAATATTCAACAAACGGTCGTTGTAAATATTGCAATAGTTTTTTAAAATCCGATGGGAATACGTCATTGAAGAAGCACACGAAAGAATATTGTAAAGCAATCAAAGACGTCTCCGGAATCAGAACAAACTACTATGGGACGAGATGGGAGTATTTTTTTACATGACTAGATGGGGCTTTTTCAAAATTTTGCACACTTTGTGATTCAAGAGGGTTTGCCGTTCAACCAGTTCGACAACCCTTGGTTAACGAGGGCGATTCAAAAGCACCTTCAACCTTGATATAATCATGTAAGCCGTCAAACTCTTAAACGTGATTGTATTAAATCTTGGATAAAGGCTACAAAGGAACTAATACTTGGTTTTGAAAATTTAAAAACTAGTGTAAACTTAACAACCGATGTTTGGTCAGTGGGTCATGGTTTGCCCGGTTCGTACGTTTGTGTTACCACACATTGGGTTGATCCCGAAACTTGGCAAATGATGAAACGTACTATTGCTTTTTGAAAAATTTGCAATCCCTTGACAATGAACACTGAGCACAATTACGTAACTCCAATATTGACAAAATATGAAAGATGGAGGAAACTTATGAAGACAAAGATGAAGGACTAAAGATGACAAAGGATGGAACTTCAAAAGAAAGAAAATATTACATCAAATCTTTTATTATTCTAGGAATATCCTTTGTAAACCCTAGGTATCTCTAATACTGTTCCATTAACCACACCACAATACACTTGGATCAGCAGTACTAACTCCTTTTGTACTGCTTTCAGAAACATCTGTTTCTTTACCATTTTGTCCACTTTTTTCACCAGCATTCTTCTCTTCATCATCACTTGATGATGGAGCATCATCATTCTTTGAAGAAGAAGCAAACAATGGACTGTCTTCCAAAATTGGCATTAAGATATATTCTTCATCAGAATCTTCATCACCTGCATTATCATTAGTATTTGTACATGTAACAGGCACATAATTCATAGATTCTGAAAGACCATCAATATCCAAAATCAAATCTGGACCACCACCTGCAACATTTGGAATATTCTCCTGAAACTATACGTGCAGATTTTCCTCTACATGTCTGGTGCTCTTATTATATACCCTAAAAGCTTTACTATGTAAAGAATAACTAACAAAGAAACCTTCATCATATTTCCCATCAAACTTTCCTAATTGGTCTTTGGTATTGAGAATTGTGACATGACAACCAAAAGGTCTCATAAAACTTAAGGCAGGGGTTCTACCTCTGAAAAGTTCATAAGGAGTCTAATTATAAGGTTGTACCACTAAAATCGTGTTCTGAACATAACAAGCAGTACTAACTGCTTCAGCCCAAAATGAAATAGGTAACTTAGAGTCAGCTAATATTGTCCTAGCAGCCTCTATTAGTGTCCTATTCTTTCTTTCAGCTACTCCATTTTGTTGTGGGGTTCTAGCTACACTGAATTCTCTTTTAATACCCTTTTCTTTGCAAAACTCATCCATAACCCTGTTCTTAAACTCTGTCCCATTATCACATCTGATTATTTTTACCTTCTTATCAGCTAGGTTTTCTACCTCAGTTCTAAAGGACTTAAGGATCTCACTAGTTTCATCCTTAGTTGTCAAAAAGTAAACCCATGTAAACCTGCTATAATCATCAATGATAACAAGACATCATCTTTTATGATTCAAGCTACTAACAGAAGTAGGACCAAACAAGTCTATATGAAGCTTGTATAAAGCTTGAGTATTAGAGTTATGAACCTTTAGCATACAAAAAGCTCTGTGCTGTTTACCCTTAAGGCAAGAAACACAGGTTTGATCATTTTGAAAAATCTTTTTAGGTAAACCTCTTACCAAACCATTCTTAGCAAGCTTATTAATGGTTTTGAAATTCACATGACCAAGCCTCCTGTGCTACAACATTGACTCATCTAATGTGGCTTTTGCCTTTAGGAACAAGTTTATTCATCTCAACACTGTATGTGTTACCCTTTCTGGGGATTTTAAGCAATACTTGATTTTCATCAGGTAGCTTGAAATCAAGAGAAAGAATAAGACAGCCAGTGCCAGTAAAAAGAAACTTGTTCTTTTTATCATAAATTTGTGACACACTAAAGAGGTTGTACTTAAGCTCTGGTATAAAATACACATTTTCAAAGTCAAGATTACCAGTTTTAATAACACCTTTACCAGTAATCCTACCACCAACACCTCCTCCAAAGATAACAGGTCCTCCATCCAGAGCTATGAAATCTGAAAGGTATGACATGTTACCAGTCATGTGCCTTGAACATCCACTATCTGAGTATCCTCTATCTTCTCCATCTTCTGTATGATGTTCCTGCACACAAAATAAAGGAATTAGTTCCTTTTGGGGACCCAAGCCATCACTGTCTTGGATCTTCCTCGTGCATCAATATAATTATATCTATTGAAGGTCATTGATGCACCATTGAGTTTGGTAGGTTTCCATACCCAACGTTCTGAGGCCTTCACAGCATTTCCCCATTGACCCTTAACAATATTTATTTGCCTAGCAGTAAAAACGGTTGGCCTAGCAGTAGGAACTGCTGACTTAGCAGTAGAAACTGCTGGCTTAACATGTTTGAATTTAGGCACCCATTTTTGATTGTTCAACAATGTTTTCTTGTAAAAGGGCCTGTTAACTGTTTGTGCATGATTTGAAAATGGTTTTGCACCTGAAACAGTTTGTTTGTAACTAACACCTTTGTTTGGTCTAGCAGTAGAAACTGATTTGATGCCAGACTTTAACATGACTGCTCTGGGTGTCATCTTATGATTTACATTAGGGTGAGTCATTCTATTTAGACTGTTTTGGTTCACCCTAGCATTGGTATTCCCATATACCCTTGAAATCCCAAAATCCCTCTTTTTCCATGGATTTGAGTCACAATATGCAGCCAGATGATCAAAATTACTGTTGAGAACCGTTTAGCCCATCTAGGATATGTTTTACAAACATCATTGTTATGCATATCGGAATTAATAAACATCAATAATGTGAAACAAGGTCTTTATTCAAGCGTGCTCATCTTTATTCATAGTAATAATAAACTAACTACTACTACTAACTAACGTGTACACTCACACGTTACTATTAGACTCTCATTGGAGAGTTCTATATTTCTGGATGTTCATACCAGACGGCTAATACCCTTTATAAATAGGGTTTACATGAAAACCTATCTTTCACAAGAAGCTATCTAATTTATTACATTCGGTCCCTGTTGTTTCACGTTTCTTCATTTAGGCATATGTAGTTTTGTAATCATCAAATTATAATTCCCAACAATCTTCCCCTATTTGATATTACAAAACTATCTTCATGAAACAATCTTCAATGCTTCCCTAAGATCTTTTTGAACATGTCACCACACACGATAAGCTGCAAATCAATCATCTTCCCCTTTTTGTAATCATCGAATAGGGGTCTTCAATGCAACTTGAATCAAAACGCTTCCCCTTAAGTGGTGCATGTAGATGGTTAAACATTTAATCAACAAGCTTCCCCTGAAGCCAATACATTTACCATCTCTTGAATCACGAACTCCGTAGACTTTATGAATTGATCACTGATGAAGAAAACCGAGTATAACGAATTTGATGAAGAAGTTGAATTTCCCAAACTTGCGTCTTATATCTTGTACTATCCACGTGACTCCAAACTCATACTAGAAGTAGGTCGCAACCTCTTGATAAATCCTCAACTATATGAGACACTGAGCACTACAACATAACTCCTTAAAGTGATAGAAAATGTGAGCATTAAGCAAGCTAGTTTGTAGATCACACACCTTTGCTAGATTCATCAAGTCTTTCTCACCGCATTAACACACAAACAAGTTATCTCAAAAGTGTAGCACCCACTTTTAGATATGATAAGAACACGCACCTGTGAAACTCAACTACAACATCAAATAAGCAATATTCAATTTTCTTCTTCAAATAATCCCCCAAAAGGAGCCATAAAAATAAAGTTCTGTTCGCGATCCAAAACTGCCCAGCGGTACAAACGAGCAGTACAAAAATAATACGAGCAGTAGAAAAATCAATTGCAGCATTAACGAGAACCATGAGCAACATTAAAAATGAACAGCAGTATTAACTAAACTCAGCAGCAGCAT
Source organism: Artemisia tridentata subsp. tridentata (assembly GCA_021014915.2). Taxonomy (NCBI): domain Eukaryota; kingdom Viridiplantae; phylum Streptophyta; class Magnoliopsida; order Asterales; family Asteraceae; genus Artemisia; species Artemisia tridentata. The sequence goes on along the minus strand of CP139509.1, from coordinate 52,293,260 downwards.
AATTAATTGTCAGACCAGAATTAACTTTTTGGTCAACCAGAATTAATTCACTCCTTGACCCCATGTACTGACCAATCAACAACAGCAACAACTTCCCAGTATTAAAATAGCGAAGAAGCACTATTATTTAATTCTAACTTAACAACTCGACCAATCAAAATCAGTATTCCCCATGCACAATACGACATCCACTGACAAATTAATTAAAGATCAGTACCATGAATGTATCAATTAAATAAGCAATCCCACATACTGACAAAATTCGACCAATTCGATATTATTAATTGCACGTTGTCTTTGACAGCCCCACATGAATCAGTATTCGACAAATATCAATGAATTTCATCAAACCCTTTTATTCACTGACAGACCAATTAATTATTCAATCAGTACGAGAATCCTTTTTGATTCATTAGCGTCATCAAAAATAGAAGAATCGATACCCTTTAATTAAAAATAACGATTACCTCAAAAATAATCCCCAGATCTTGAAATCTTTACCAGGTCTGCTCTTCTTCCTTTTGAATCTGCTCCATCTCCAACAGTAACAACCTTGTAGATCCTAGATATCGAGAGCAACCCGCTCTGATACCACTTGTTGAGAACCGTTTAGCCCATCTAGGATATGTTTTACAAACATCATTGTTATGCACAGCGGAATTAATAAACATCAATAATGTTATACAAGGTTTTTATTCAAGCGCGCTCATCTTTATTCATACTAATAATAAACTAACTACTACTACTAACTAACGTGTACACTCACACGTTACTGTTAGACTCTTATTAGAGAGTTCTACATTTCTGGATGTTCATACCAGACGGCTAATACCCTTTATAAATAGGGTTTACATGAAAACCTATCTTTCACAAGAAGCTATCTAATTTATTACATTCGGTCCTTGTTGTTTCATGTTTCTTCATTTAGGCATATGTAGTTTTGTAATCATCAAATTATAATTCCCAACAATTACCACACACAAAACAAACTTTATTCTGCATAACAAACTCATTACTAAGCTATTGAGATTTTAAATTATTCCAGTTCCTCTGATTGCCCCTAGGAACTGAAGATCTATGTGTAGACCTATACATCTCAGCATATCTAACTGCTTTCCTAACTTGTTTTATATTTTCATTTTTAACCATAAACTTATTCTCAGACACAACTTTATTAACCTTAACCTGATCATCCTTTTCATCATCAGAAGTCCAATCCTCAATGGTTAGAGCATTTGAGTCCCTAGCAAAGGATACCTTATTCTCAGAGAGTGAAGTATCGCTTGCACTGTCAAAAGAATCCTCAGCCTTGACAAATTTAGTAGGACTTTCTTTGGTTTTGGGACCATAACCAGGAAACTCAATATCCTTAAACTCCTCTAAGCCTGTATGAGCTAAGTTAATTCCTGGAGGTACAAACATTCCTCTAATGGGAGGTGCAACAGACTTATATCCTAGACCAGATGTAGCTTTATTTGCCAGTTGACTCTCTATTATTTTATAAACCCCTTTTGATGTATATTCAAGAGTGTCAACACTTAACTTTATGTTTTCCTTTTCTTTCTTAAGCTTTTCTAGTTCGTATATAAGCCCACTCATCTTATCATCTCTAACTTGCAAATCCCTTTTTAAGACAACTATCTCATCTGTAAAATTAGTTTCATTCTATCTATAAAAAGTAAGTTGCTCTTCTAAAACAGCTAGTCCTCTTTTATGATTTGAAAGACTAAAGTTTACTTCATTAAACTCTATTCTAAGACTATCATACTGTTTCTTAAGAGACTCATAATCTTTCAAAGCAGGACAAGAATTTGAACACTTTTTAACCTCATGTACCTCTGAGTCAGAGATAGCCATCAGTCCAAAGTTGGCTGGTTCCTCCTCTTCTTCCATGAAGCTCCAGTCAAAGCCAGCTCCATCAACAGCTACCATTGCCTTGGAAGAGGTTTCTTCCATATTCACTGTCCTCCTGTTTCCTTGCCGACCTTTGTACCCTTTACCCTTGTTGTCCTGTTGTCTGGGGCTTCTACCTTCTCTGGCAAAGTGTCAAATCTTGTGACAATTATAACACTCCACCTTGGATTTTTCATAGCCAGCAACATCTCTTCCATTGAAAGTAAGCTTGTTTCCAGTCATTTGATAGTACTTCTTTTCCCTAATGCTTATCAAAGCCAATTGTCACTTCAAGTCCATTGCTTCCAAGTCATCTTCATGAATTTGAAGAAGGTATCCATTGTAGATCTGAGACCCACTGGATTGCTCTGACAAAAATGCATAAATAGTTTCATCACTCAAGCTAGCAGTGCTAGTTTTTACACTAGCAGTACTAACTTTAGGGCTAGCAGCAGACATTCCTACAAGATGATATTCAACTTATAACATGTTTGTTAGTGGTTTACGCCAAAAATTAACGTTACAAAATTTCCATGATGAACTTTGCAATAGGCGTCAGGGTATGGTATCATTTTCGGTTGAATTGGGATATTATTAAAAATATAACTGAATTATTCAAAGTTCTTTAAACTGCAACAACTTTGTTATTGGGTTTTAATTATCCCACGAGTCATTTGGTCCTCAACCAACTTTTTATGATGTATAGAAAATTAGGATCATATGAATTTGATGGTCCACTTTTTGCGACTATGGTTGAATCGATGAAAGAAAAACTTAGAAAATAATTTCAAGAAATTCCACCGGAAATTACTTGTGCCGCCGCATTGAACCCATGTTTCAACGTTACCAGGGTGGAATATTTTATCAATAAGATTGCTAACGATTTGGATTTGGTTCAAATTGACCTTTTTATGTAACAAAAGCACAAGACATTTTTAAAAATAATTTTAAACGTTTATTTGATTTATATTTTGAAAAATATGGTACAACAAATTTGGTAACGAGTTCGGCTTCAATGTTCTAAACAAGTTCGAATATCGTGGATCCGGATTTTGACTTATTCTCAAATTTTAGACAAGAAAACGGTAAATGAGCTAGGAGTGATCATTTATCTAGCAACGAATATGGGAGATATATTTGAACCGATTAGTTAAACACTATCACACCCGAAGAGTTCAAGAATTTTGATGTTTTGAATTGGTGGAAACAAAGGCAATCTCAATTCCCCGTTCTAGCCGCAATGGCCGGGGATTTACTAAGCGTACAAGCTTCTACCGTTGCTTTGGAATCCGCTTTTTCTACTAGTGGAAGGCTATTATCGGTACGAAGAACAAGACTCACACTATTATCTTTAGAGATGTGTACATAGAAACTAGAAGGGGGGGGGGGGTTGAATAGTTTCACCGTTTTAATTACATTTTCAAAAATCTTTTTCAAGTTTGTTTTAAAATACTTTTCGATTTGATTCTAATGTGATACCAATACAACAATTAATGAACACAATAATAAACAAGTAAGTAAAGATAAGGAAAGAAACGATCAACCTAGGACACAGAGATTTATAGTGGTTAGGCTACGAAGCTTACTGTTAGTGCAAATATTACGATATTTAAACTAAACAGTTTCTTCGGTTTTAATAATGACAAACATGTAACTTGTAATGCATAACGTAAAATGCGCAAGTTACTTGTATACATAAATCATCAATGCATACTTACATCAACACCTCTCGACGTCTCAAGTATGCTTCAACAAAGTCGTAGATTTCTATCCCGACGTAAATCACTCAAGGTATGCACAAACAAATCTACTACTTGACAAATGATCAAAGGATTATATTTTTCTCTAAACTTCACATTTTTAATGTGACAAAACATTTTTTCAAAAATACATTTTACAAATTATTTTTGAATTAAAAAGAAATATTTTATTTTGAAAAATAAGTTTAAAAATCTCAACAACCATTTTCTCCCAAAAATAGCTCCAAACATCCCCAAATAAATCTTCCCCACTAAAAACAAAAAGAGGAGCATTTTTGACCCCGAAGGTACCACTAAATACCCGACGGTACCTTTAAATTTAGTGGTACTGTGTCCTCATAACGGCTACTTTTTTTTTTGCATATAAATAGTGGACCATTTTACACTTCCAACTTGATTTTTCCAGTCAGTTTTCTCTGGTATAATCCCTTTTTATTTAGATCACTTTCTTTGATCATTTAGAGAGTCTTAGTTTGTTTAAAAGTTATCCTTTCATCCAACCAAGAGATCACCTTCATTCCTCTAGTAGTGCAAGAGAAGAACACATAGTATCACAAAGATACAAAGTGTTGTAGTTGTAGTTAGAGCACTTGTAACACTTGTTACATACTTGTTGTATCTTTGTATACATCAAGTTCATTTTTCTTTTGAGAGTTTGTGAGAGAAGATCATTGTGATCTTATAGAGATATTGAATATCTCTTGTAGCTTGTGAGCTAGTGTATTGATCAAGTGGATCAAGGGTAGATCAGGTAGATCAAGTTAAGTGGGAGTAGATCATTATGATCTTGTTGAGATTTTGGAGATCTCTTGTAGCTTGTGGGCTTGTGTATTGATAAAGTGGATCAAGGGTAGATCGGGTAGATCGAGTCAAGTGGGAGTAGATCATTATGATCTTGTTGAGATCTTGGAGATCTCTTGTAGCTTGTAGGCTTGTGTGTTGATCAAGTGGATCAAGGGTAGATCGTGGTAGATTGGTACTAGCTAAGATTAGTACTCGACATTTAGCTTAGTTTCAGAAATAAGGATAAGCGACATTGTACGATTTTCTCCGCCTGAAAGGAGCTTGTTGATTAGTGAAGTAACTCTCGAGTTGGGTACTCGGGGAGTGGAGTAGGGCGAAGAGGAACTTTGTGACCGAACCACTATAAATCATCTTGTCCGGTTTGCGCCTTCTTACTTATCTCTTTACTTTTATTTTATTCTTTATCGTTTTATATATATACTTGCATTGCATTTATGTTTGTGTGGTTTGTTTCTTATATTATGTTGATTATGTTTATGTGATCGTTTGATTGTGTTTGTGTTATAGTTTACTTTACACCATCTCTAGATATTGTATGATCATTGATAACACTTTTCATATTACGTCACACTTGATCGGGTGTTTGATACAAAAGTTTTTAAGTTTTTAATGGAAACGTATTCACCCCCCCATGGTTTCCACAATTGGTACCAAAGCCACATGGCTCAAATTTTTAAAACAAATGGTTTATAAAATTGAGTACGATCCATGTATCAAATTACCCATGGAGGTGATAAAATATGAAAAGTATTTAGTTGCTTAATACTTACAAGTTTTGTTGTTAAGTATACTTTGTCATACTAGCTTGAAGGTTTTCTTAAACCACTAATAGAATAAAGTTTGTAAGTGTTCGGTCATGTCTATAGAATGAGTCGTAAAGTGATGCGGTTGGTTTTGTTCAAAACTGTAATAACAGGTCACGGTACCGTCAAATATAATGTACGGTACCATTAAATATGGATGGTACCGCTAAATTTAACGGTACCTTCGTCTGTTTTTCAGAATTAGGTAATTTTCAAAAATTCGTATAAAATCAACCGTAAGTCCGTAGGAGTCGTGCCACCTATCGTTTTAAACATAATTGAGTCTACTTTCATTTAAAAATACTTTTAGAAAATGATTTTAAAGTAAAATTTACGAGAGTCTTTGATTCGTAACAGAGAGTCTTTTCCGGTCAAGCCGATTGTACAAATTTTTTTGTCAAATTACAAAGTGAACATCACACGTTGATGTATTCATATTTTCAAGGTGTTGAACTTGATCAAATTTTGAAATGGGGTGGAAAATAATTCATTTTCAAATAAAATCAAGCTAAGTGTACATTGTTATACTTAATACACAAAATGACGATAAGTATCTTTTTGTGTTATGCTGAATGACTATTTATTTTTCTTTGTGTCTTAGTATTGTTAGTTAATATTTTTGTAAGCTTATTGTTATCTTTAGTTGAGCTAATTTTATCTATAAGCATAAGTGTCTTTCATACCTTGTTGCTGTTTGATAGTTTTCCCGTTTATGCACTTATAAGGCTCATGCTAAATCTCTTTCACTATACTGAGTAATTAGTTGTGCATTGCATATAGGCATAGACCATTTTTCTTGAATATGTTGCAAGGTTTTAAGATGCTTTAGTAACCTTCTTAGGAATGGAAACTAAGTTGGTTGATCAAGTGTGTCGAAAGATATTGTCTTACACAATTATTTTTCCAAAGGTTTAAGTGTAAATGGTATATCACCTCAAAATACTTAACACTATCATAAAATCTGAAACATGATCTCTAAAACATCACATCATTTTGTCTTGCTTGACCATGGGTTGTCTAAACAAGATAAAAGATCATATTAATACATTATTAATTAAGTAAAAGAAAATGTATTAAACTTGCATTGATCTAACACACATACAAAATGTTTTAAACATTTAGTATTTTATGTATGTTGTATAAAAATGGTTAAGATAATTATTTTTATACTAATGAGGTGTTGAAAAACTAAGAATATTATACTTAATAATATAAATAGTTTTTCGCAAATAAAAATAAATGACAATATCGAAGTATTAACTTAATATGTCATTAACCTCACACATACAACTAGTATTAGAATAAATGAAACACATTCCCTAAATTTTTATTTTCTTTTTAAAATGAGTTATCGTGAGGGTCAAGAAAGATTTCGAGTACATATCAATTCATTATTCAAATTATGATTGATATCATTATCGAATCTAATTGACAAGTTTTCGAGTATGGACATGAAATTGGAGTTATTATTTGTCTAGCTTTAAGATAACATCAAAATATAATTAAATATATTATCTTGAATCTACATACTCAATCACACTCGATTGTTATGAAAATAATGACATCCTCTCAAGACGAAAATAATATGCATCGGATCATAATTCACACTTGTGTTGAAGATGCCATATTGAGTATTCTTGTCCAATGTTTGTGTTCCAAGCATTAAACTAATATGTTTAAAAGATGTGTAAAATACACAACTAAGTAGGATTGACAACTTGGATGTTTCATCCGAAATATACAAGTAATTTACATTGCAATGCAATTAGTAAATGTGCCATTTCTAAAAAACCAAACATGAGCAAACAAACAACATGTGTCATTGCATAAACAAGTAATATTGGTCATACACTAAAATACTTGTTTTACTAAGCATTCGTTAGAGTGCTAAGTTTCCTCTTAGAAAAGCATATTTGTTGAAATATACAGTATGTCTCATTTTTAATACTCACAAGATCTATTGAGGTAAGTAACCTTTACTAGATTCCTATCTCAATATATGCAAAGGAGCAATCTTGAAACACACACGATGTAGTAGATTTTACATTGTATCACATTAGAGTGTCTCTTGGTTCTAGGAAATCAAATCATGTTAAAATAACATGTAACAACTCAACAAACAAATATGTTGTCCAAGAGATCATAAAATGCACCATCTCTATCAAATAACCTCTAAATCTCAAACACGAAATTAAAACATTTCACTTGCCTTTGTTAGGAGTTGTGTAAAAAATGTCATTTTCTTAACCAACTTTCAAAGTATGGTTAGTTGAGTCATATTAGGCCATGTATTAGCGAAATAAGCTAATATCATCCTTGCTATACTTCGATAGGCAAATACAGGAATTTAAAATTTTCTAACATGAGAATGACTACTGGAGAACCTATTGCACTTGAAATTCAATTTGACCTAATAGTTGAATTGCTTCCAGGGGAGAAGTTGGGTTTAACCCGTAAAAATGGTCGTGTTTAGCCTGAATTGAGCACCACTAGTGATAGTCTCATACTCATTCTCTAACTTGAAAAATTTTCATTCCTACATTTGACTAATGATAGTTTACATCTGTGAACTTTATCTCCCGTTAGGATTTCGCTTTGACCAAGTAGTAATTAGGATCTTTCTTAGCCAACCTAGATTGCTTGCATCCCACATATGTTTTTCAAAAATGATAACATGTTCTCCTAAGATATGATTAAATGTCTTCACGATCTTAAATGATAAATGATTATCATGTTTTCATGATGTTTGCATTTATTCCTTATGTGCATTTTACATGATTTGCTTGAAAATTTTGCACCCACACTATGTCCTTTTAACACATTAGGAATTAGGTATGCCTATCACTATGAACCCTTAGAACTCATATAGTCATACACTAGTGTCAAAACCTATAAGTTAAAGTAGTCACTAATTTGTCCTATGTTAGCCTTTAAAGTTATGTTATACTCGGGAATTACAATAGTAATTAAGTACAAGGTCTAGTTTTGCCATTAGTGTGAAGTTAGGCTTGTAAGGTTGTATAAATACCCTCCTAGTCTCAACTAGGAGGTGAGGGAATTCTTATTGTATCACTTGAAGGTGTGTGTGATTTCACTTTCTCTCTCTAGAAAACACACACACCTTCCCCCATTCATTCACCTAATAATATCATGTTTAACCTTTATTTTGAGTTCCCCCGACCTCCTGAACACGTATATTGATCATTACATCCTAATCCCATGGTCATCACTTCACCTTCTTCCAAGTAATACACGCTTTTGTCATGGGAAGGTTAGATACAAACCTAGTAGAACTCGGAGTGACCGGATCTAAATACTCTCCTTGTATTAGAGATACTTTGAGTTAATACTAACTAGCACGCGGAATTTACTAGCTAATACTTAGAAGATTGTTTGTAATGTGTATGAATGGAACAGTGAATGTAAGTGTATGAACAAGAGACAATGAATAACTTCAAATGATTCAATATTATTATCAATAATATGAATGATCTTCAATAATCACTAGGGTTACAATAAACCTTGAATCTTAACAAAAGAGATATGTAATTCTATAACCTAGGATATCCTTTTATAGACCAAGGATTCCTGTACAAGCAAACTAATATTTGTATAACTCTAAAACTATAAGGTATACACAATATCTATTCTATATTTATCTTCAATCTTCTGTCTTTATCACATAAGCAGTACAAATAGCTTGTGTTATTCTCCAACAGTCAAAATATTTAGCCTGGCAGTACTAACTGTTGGTTTAATTCCCAATAATCCTCCCCTAAACTTATGATTTCTCTCCAAATCACTAAGTTTCTTCTAATTAAACTTCACCTCTATGATGGGGGGATTCTTCCAAACACTTACCAAGTCAATCTCTTAGTCTGAGCTTTTCTCAGTTCTGCAATATCAAACATCCTTTTGACTAACACATCTGCCATCTCTGATTTAGCTTCAATTTATAGTTTTGAACACACTAAAGTCAACAAAGTTGCTGTTCTGAGAGGGTAGCCTCTTTCAACCAACATGTATATCTCTATCCCATCTTTGGTAGAAATCCTATGAACACCACATGTGTCAAATATCTTCTAAGAGACATCCTTGATTTTAGCTCGAAACCTCCAGATTGCTTCTCCTCCATCTGGTTCATAAAGCCTCTTCAACTGTACCCATAATTCCTTGTCTTTATCTTCAAGAGGATCTGAAATTTTGAATATTTCCTATACTAAGCTCCATAACTTGTTGAGATCTTCTCTGTCAAATCCTTTGAGCAAATCTTCAAACAACTTGTACTTCTCAGTTATTCCTCCAACCCTTATGATTTTCCACCCTTTCATTCTTCCATCTGTGAATACCTCCCAATCTATGATAGGGTATTTTGCTTGGAGTGGTCTAATGTTTGTGGATTCAGGAATTACCACTATCATATTCTTAAGTTGTTCATTTGTTAATCCTTCAGTTACAGTCTTTTGCTTCTTTGATTTGTCTGATTCCAACACTTCAGCTTCCCTTTTCTCTCCTTTACTGTGCCCAGTATCAATAGCGAAATATGTTGGCATTGGCTTATTTATCCTTGCATAAGCTTCATAATAAGCCTTTTCAATCTCTGCATCTGATCTCCCTTTGAAGTAACTCTGCTTCCAAAATGCTTGGTTCTTCAAATAGTTCTTCATGAAACTAATTTTCTCTCTCTTAGAAGGCATCTTCTTCTAATAACCTTTCTTTTGTCTATCCATGATTTTCTGCATAAAATCATCTAAAGCCACTTCCTTATTCTTTGATAAAATAAAACTAGTAAGCATTGCTGACCTCTCTTCTGTACTTAAACTCTCATCTTGAACAAGTCTGCTTTTGCTTTTACTATTAGATCAGTGTCTATCAAATATTGTAATTGTTCTTCAAGTTGTTCTTGAGCAATAGCAGCATCTGAAGCTATTCTTTCTTTCTCCTTTCTTTGAGTTTCCATCCATTCTGCTACTTCAGCTTCATGCTTCTTCTTTGCTACTTCTTCATCAAATTCTATTTGTGCTTGAGTTATGGGCTTAATCTTTCTTTTCTAAGGCTCTTCTTCAGTTAGAATACCCTTTCCTTTATCCTTAGCAGTTTGTACTGCTTCTTCTTCTACCTCAGCAGTTTGTACTGCTTCTTCAGCACCAACTGTACCTTCTTGATTCTGATCAGTACCACCTTGTTCACTTTGCTCACCCATATCTTCATTACCATTTCCACTAGCAGTACCTTCTTCCTCATCTCCATTACCACCAGTACCTTCTTGAAACTCCATATTCCTCCCCTGAGTTTGTGATCCAGTTGCTCTTGATTTCCTCCCCTGGTTGGGAGAATCATCACCATCATCTGAATCAGGATCTGAAGAACTTGTAGAGATTACCATCTTTGCTATTTTACGCTTGGATTTCTTCTTTTGTGCTTCCAATTTCTTCATTCTCTTCAACATTTTTGTATACACCAGAGCAAAGTTTCTTTTATGAGTCTTTAGTTCTTCCTCCAATGAAACCACCTTCTTAGACAGATTTGTACAAAGAACTGTCAATTCATTAAGTGCATAGCTACCCTCATCACTTCTAGCTGTGTGACCTGCTAGGAGAGGTGAATCAAGGGGTACAGATTCAGTTTCTACCTTAGTTAGACTAGGATGTACTCTTGAACAACCCAGATAATCCAGTTTGCCTAGGATTACACCACCCGTGGCAATTCTTTGAGGACTTGGCACATTAGGTGTTGTCATGGTAGGGGTCTTACTTATGTTGACACTGTCCTGCCCAGCTACTAAGCCAGAGACAGTAGTGTCAGCCACATCCATACTATCATGAATGATAGCCTCATCTGCTCCAATGATCTGAGTAGGAGGACTAGGCTGAGGACCCATAGTCTCCTTTATGGTTCTTCTCCTATACGTTGTGGTGACTTGGGGTGTATGAGTTATATCAGGAACTATAATGGGTGTGTGTTGGGGCTCAGTTGGGTTGACTGACCCTTCACCCTGAACAATTTGGAGCATCTCAGGAAAAAGAGGTATTACTAGCCCATTAAAGATTCTACTTGCCATAGCCATGTTTTGAAAAACATTTTGTTGCAGGCTAGGAGTAGGAAAGGTTTCTCTATGTTTCTTTAGTTATTTCTTTTTCTTATTCAAAAAGGCTTGGACAAACCTTGGATACATTAGAAACTTAGTTTTACTTTTCACATTATTAACCATACTCTCAAATATGAATTTTGATAAATTAAAAACCATGTTTGTTGACAAGCATACGAGAGCAATAGCAATATTGCTACTGAATTGCTCCTATGATGTTCTTTTTAGGACTCAAACAATGCAAGAGAGTATGTATCAAAAATCTCCATTGTGGGGAGAAACATCCTTTTTGAAAAGTTAATTTTTGATTGGATGTATCATACCCCGTTCTGGCAAGTTCTTGCCAAATTTCAGTGTTTGGCATGTTATTGATACTATCTGAATCTTCTAACTTAATATGTCTCTTAAGAGTAGATTCAGTAACAATAAAGGATATGCCATCCACCTTAGAATGGATTTCTATGTCTCCATCCTCACTAGTTATGACAGTAGCAGTCTGCCAAAACTGTGTGATGTGAGAGACAAAAAGAGTAGGGGAAACAGTTAAAGCATACCTTATATGAGAGTTGTTGAGAAAATCCACAATCTCATAGAAGAGTGGTCCATCCCTTTGCTCTGTTTTCTCCAAGAAAGCAACCGTGTTGTGCGTCTTAACAAAATCCAAAACAGCCATTATTAATGATCGAATGAGGGTTAATTAATGAAGTACAAAGCCAATAGGGTTTTTATATTTATACTGTTAGGGTTTGAGAATTTTGCGTAAGAGATAAAATTATCTTTGGAAAGAGAATAAATAAATATTTGGTAAAAAGATAATTATCCTCAAGAAAAATCCCTATAAGTATGGTAAGAAACGGTTTTACCCAACGGCTAGAAAAATCTGCTACTGACACAATAGTTACAACGGCTAGTTGAGCAGTCCAAACTTTGCACTAGCAATACAAACTTTGCACTAACAGTACTAACTGTTGAAGAAAAATTTTGTTTGACAGTATTAACCACATATAGTTTTTAGCAAACTACCATCTATCAACGGATTTATATGTCTTTACTAATAGCCGTTTTCTTTGGACTAGCCAACTCTTCACTGTAAGATATGGTGAGTTAATAACCATACAGTTTTTTGTAAAATGTCAACCATAAACGGATTTGATTAGTCTTTACCAGAAATCGTTTGCTCTGGACTAGTTGGTTCTTGATGTGGGTTAAACATGGTGAACCAATAACCATTTGTTGTGTGCACATATCACATACTGAGCTCCAAAGCACCATTCAGTCCAAAACATAAAGCACTTGATAATTCCTTTGTGCTTAACCTCCATACCTACAATTGTTAGTCCCAAAACAAGAAAAAAAGTGCAAAGCACTTGTCTCATAACATATAAGCATATAAAGGAACAAATTTCCTTGGGGAATCCAAGCCATCACTGACTTAGGTTTACCTCTTGCATTAACATAATTCATTCTCTTTAAAACAATTGGAGCACCATTGGATTGGATTGGTCTCTAAATCCACCATGCTGATGCATTAACACCATTTCCCATATTTTCCCTAGCAGTGTGGTTAACATTACCAGTACCAACTGTTTGGCTAGCCGTATGAACTGCTGGCTTTGAAATTGTTACCTTAGGCTTCCAAATTTGTTTAGTTACCACTGCTTTGTTCACAAAGGGTCTTTAAACAGTTGTTGGTGCTGGTTTAAAAGTTGTTTTTGCACCTTGAACTATTGGTTTGGGGTAAACATGTCTAATTGGTCTGACAGTAGGAACTGCTGGTCTAGCAGTATGAACTGGTCTTTGGCCAGACTTTAAAAGAACTGATCTGGGTATCATTCTATTATTCTTAGGGTGAGTTGTAGGTCTTTCTAAGCTCATCCTTTGGTTTGTATACCCAATTACTCATTTGTTGCGAAAAGAAGCAAGATGGTCAAATCTACCACGTGAATAACAAGCTTTCCTATAACAGACAAAGTCATCACCTAGTTGGTGAGACTTGAGGTTGTTCCAATTTCGTTAGTTTCCTCTGGGTTTGCTTGTGGTTCTATACATTTCAGCATACCTAACTGTTTTCCTAGCAGTATTAACTTTTGACTTAGGCCTAACAGTCTCAGTATTGACCACCTTTGGCACTTTTTTTTTCTTAACCTTAACACTAACAGGCTTAACCACAACCTGATCATCCTCATGATCAGAATTCCAATCCTCTATGGTTGGAGCATCTGAGTCCCTTGCTGAGGATACCTTATCCTCAGTGAGAGAAGCATCACTGGCACTCTCATATACAGGTTTATCAACTACTACATCCTCCTTAGGTTTGGGACCATATTCAAGCTTTGGTAGTTGAAATTCAGGGAGTCCTGTATGTTCTAGGTCAATACCTGGAGGTGCAGGTATTCCCCTATGAGGAGGTGGAACAGACTTATACCCCACACCTGATTTAGCCTTATTGATCATTTGATACTCAATTAATTTCTGAACACCTGTTGATGTATATTCTAAGGTGTTAACACTCAACTGAATGTTCTCATTAGCTTTCTTAACTCTATCCAATTCAGCTTTTAACACACTAATTTCAGCATCTCTAAACATTAAATCTCTCTTAAGAACTGCTATAGTATCACTAAAACTAATTTCATTATTTTTATAGTGAACTATTTGTTCCTCTAAGACAGCTAAACCCCTTTTATGATTTGCTAAATTAAAACTGGTTAGGTTAAGCTCTATTCTCTGTTCCTCATAATGTTTTCTAAGTGTTTCTAATTCTTTTAAAGCACCACATGATTTAGAACATTTAGAAACTTGTACCTCAGAGTCTGAGAAAGCCATGAGAGCCATCTCTGTAGGTGCTGCTGCTTCCTCCTCTGCAATGTAGCTCCAGTGAAACCCTAAGCCATCAATGGCAACCATAGCCATTGAGCTTGATTCTGTAACCTCCACAACCCTTGATCTGTTGACTTCCCTTCATAGCCCTTATTCCTTGAGTCCTACTATCTGGGCTTACTGCATTCCCTTGAAAAGAGACCCATCTTGTGGCAATTATAGCACTCAATCATTGACTTGTCATACCCAGCAATATCATTGCTGTTTATGGTTATCTTCTTGCCTTTCTTCTTCCAAAATCTCTTAGCCCTCATGCTAATAAGAGAGATTTGCCACTTAATGTCCATCTCTTCAATATCATCCTCATTGATCTCCTGAAGATCTTCATGAGTTAGCATGGTTCCATTGTGCTGTGTAGTCAGGAAATCACAATAAGCATTGTCATCCAGGAGACCATTAGTACTGCTTGAAGTACTAGCAGTACCAATATTTGAACCAACAGTACCAACTACTCCAGCAACTTGCACTTCTTCCACTGGACTTGAGGTACTGGGAGTTGACACAAAGGCCAAATTCCCAGAGCTTGAGCTTGTTCCAGTAGTCTTCTTCACATCATGCTCCACTATCTTGAAGTTGCTATAAGGATCCATCAGACTCATAGAATCAATGTTTGGTTTGTTCTTCCAGACAACTACATGCATAGCCCATTCTGATGGTAGACTTCTTAGGAATTTGGAGTTGAGATCTTCCTGAGGTATCTCAATTCCAAGAATAGCAAGTTGACTCACTAGCTTCTGAAGCCTATTGAATATATGATCTAGTGATTCATTGCTTGTTGCTGAGAAGTTTTCAAATTGTTGCTTGAGTAAAGTTTTCTGAGTTTTCTTGGTGGCATCATTCCCACCATATCTTGCAACAATTCCTTCAAAGAGTGTCTTGGCACACTTGAACTTGCTGAAGTTCAAGAGTTGATCATTGGGTATGGTTAATAGTAGCAAGCTCCTTGCCTTAAGATCATTCTTGTGCTGTGCCTTCTCTTCAGTAGTCACTGGCTTTTTCTGCACTGTTGTTTCAGTCTTACCCTCAACTATAGTTGTAGTGGTTGTGGGCTTAAAAGAATTCCCTTCTTTTATGATTTCCTAGAGTGCATAGTCCTGCACCTGGAAGAATTGCTCAATTCTTAATCTCCACATATCGAACTCATTAGGCATGAGCATTGGTAACTTAGCAGCAACATTGGTTTGAGTTGTCTCCATGTCCATAACTTCTTGAAAAACAGTTCTTCTTGGATCTTCTAATTCAAAGTATCAGAACCTGGCTCTGATACCACTTGACCGGATCTAAACACACTCCTTGTATTAGAGATACTTTGAGTTAATACTAACTAGCACGTGGAATTTACTAGCTAATACTTAGAAGATTGTTTGTAAACCTTGAATCTTAACAAAAGATTACCAACTAGCATGCGGAATTTACTATCTCTTCTTGTGACTTCTACCGAGTTAGGTTGAAGATTACCAAGTTTGGGTCTGTCGAGTTTCTAATATTATCGAGTTTCAGAAAGTGTTGACGAGTTTCTCTAGAATATGTCGAGTTTCTCAGAAAACTGTCGAGTTTCTCCAGAATCTGTCGAGTTTCTGGACTGCTTACCGAGTTTCTGACTAAAGGTTATCGAGTTTCTATAGTACTAAGTTTCTGTGGAGAACCTTACCGAGTATCTAGATACCGAGTTTATGTAGAGAACCTTACCGAGTTTTTGAAAATCTTACCAAGTTTCTCAAGATTCTACCGAGTTTCTAGGGTTTTCGAGTTTGTTGAGTTTCTTGAACTTTTCGACTTTCTAGGGTTTCCAAGTTTGGAAAATGCTTTTAGATTTCTTGAGTTTGGAGTTATCAAATTTCTAGTTATCAAGTTTCTAGTTACCAAGTTTCTAGTTATCTACTTTCTAGTTACCAAGTTTCTACTTATCAAGTTTCTTGAAAATTATCAAGTTTCTTGAAGTTATCAAGTTTCTTGTAAGCTACTGAGTTTGTGAAAGCTTCCAAGTTTGTGAAAGTTTACTGAGTTTGTGAAGGTTTCCAAGTTTGTGAAAGTTTATCAAGTTTGTGAAGTGTACCGAGTTTCTCAACAATCTTACAAAGTTTGATAAATATTACCAAGTTTCTGAAACTTACCAAGTTTGGTGAAAGTTATCTAGTTTCTCAAGGACTATCAAGTTTCTCTCAAGTTATCAGCTTTCTTGAGTTACCAAGTTTCTCAAAGACTCTTCAAGGACACCGACAAAGGACTTAACTTTAAGCCAAACATAACTCGTGAACCGTAACCAACCCACTCCTAGTTCTTTGAACCGATCCAACATCATCTTAATCATACAACTTTATCAATGACGACTCAACAAGACATCCTTGCAGCCGGTGCTGAAAACCGTCCTCCAATGCTTGAAAAAGGAGGATACCTTCCATGGACAAGTCGTATGCTTCGCTATATCAAAACCAAAGAAAATGGTAAACTCCTACTTCACTCCATCAATCATGGACCATTCAAGCCTCGTCAAGTTCTAGACCCTAGGGATCCAAATGGAACACCTCCCACACCACCGTTCTATCGTGATCAATACGAACATGAATAAATAGAAGAGGATAGGAATCAAATTGCAGCTGATGACTTAGCTATGCACTTAATTCAACTTGGTTTACCACGAGAAATATTTGCTGTTGTTGACAGTTGTGAAACTGCTTATGATATGTGGGAGAGAGTTAGAAGGCTTTGTCATGGCACTGAAATTGGACAACAGGATGTTGAAAACAAGCTTCTAACTGAATGGGAAAAGTTCACATCCAATCCAGCGAAACCCATTGAGTCCTACTACACAAGGTTTTGCACTCTCATGAACGAGCTAATCAGGAACAAGTTGACACCAAGGCCAATTGTTCAAAACATCAAGTTCATCAACAATCTACCATAAGAATGGGGACGATATGTCACTATTGTCAACCAAACCAAGGATCTTCATCAGGTGAACTATGATCAGCTCTATGACTTTCTCGAACAAAACCAGAAAGAGGCAGATGAAGTAAGGAAAGAAAAGTTAGCAAAGCAACATGATCCTCTTGAATTGATTGCTCAATCACCAACACCTACAATAGTGAATACACAACCATCATCATCTTCTACTCAGAAGTACATGCAACAACAATATGTTCCACAAACTGCTGTCATACCACAACAACAATTCTACCAACAATAATAAGTCATTCCACAACAACCATACCCACAATATCAAGAACCAGATTTCACTGACAATGATGACAGTGCTGCTTTGAATCAAGCATTTACTCTTTTATCAAAGGTATTCCAAGGACGCTATTCCACACCTACTAATAACAACCAAAGGATTTCATCAAACACTCGCAACAGGCAGATTGCACAGCCGAGTTTCAACATGGGTCAGCAAGGACATATGGTTGGAGGTTATGGGAATCAACAGGGATATGCTCCTAGATATCAGATGGGTAATTAAAATGCAGGGCAGTATGTTGGAAATCAGATGGGTCAGTATGCAAGGAATCAGATGGGTCAAGTTGTTGGAAATCAGAGGGGTCAGAATGTTGGGAATCAGTTTGGGAATGTTGCTGCTCCAGTTGCTGGGAATGTTGGAAATGTGAATCAGGGAAATCTGCTAAAGTGTTTCAACTATCAAGGAATTGGTCATATGGCAAGGAACTGTCCCACCAAGCCGAAGAAGAAAGATCTTGAGTATCTTCAGAAAGCAGAAGAGAATGATTTTATGGCTCTTATGGATGATATGGAAGATCTCGAGGACATCGATGCAAACTGCATTTTCATGGCAAATCTTCAGGAGGTTAAATATGACACGGATTCTGAAGCACCTCCTGTGTATGATGTTAATGCAGTCTCTGAGGTACCAACATTTACTACATGTCACAATAATGAAATGTTTGATATGTCACCTCAGAATGACCAGCATCCTGCGGCTCCTGCATCCACTTATGATACATATATGGACACGCCAAGTTGTAGCAATACTAATTTGGCAACTCCAGATATGGATCCTAATGGAGGCCTCGAGTCACAGCATACTGAGAATGATGAGGAAACACGTGCATTATTTGAATCATTATTGCAAAATTGTAGTATTGAAATTCAAAAAGTCAAAAAGATCAATCGCGATGTTAAGGCCGCGAATGAAAAATTGACCACTGAGCTTGAGAGGTATAAGGAAAATGAAAAGGCTTTTGAATTTAATAAACAACGAAAGTCAGAATTAGAAATAGGTTATAGAAATTCCATTTCAAGAGAAAAACAACTGCAAATCAAGTTTGACACACTAGATGTTAATTTGAACTTGAAAATAAAATCCTTAAACATGGAAATTTCAGAATTAACCAACCAACTTTCTAAACAAAAATAAACTTGTTCTGGTCTTGAAAAAGAAAAGAAAGAGTTGAATGCAAGGTTTTCAAAATGAGAAAATGATCTTCTTGATGAAATCATTGACAAACAAGAAACCATTAAGAAGTTGGAAGAATTGCTTGTAAAAATGGGTCACTCTACACAAACAACTCATTTGCTCATTAAAGATCCAAACCCACTTTTACATACAATGAAGAAAATGGCTATCGGTTGTGAAAACCCTTATCATCTCAAGAAAGCTCAGAAAGAACATAATGTGTTGTATAATGGTAATGTGCTATTTGATAAACATGGTCCTCCCGAGGTTCGTGATTCTGATGAAACGATTGAGCTTGCCGAAGAGAGCAGAAATAAAATGAGACAGATGAACCCAGAAATTATACCAGTAGATTATAATAAGCTTAACATAATTTATGGAGTAAATTTTGTTAAACAACAACCAGTACCAAAGGTTTTCAAAAGACCAGTTGTTTCAACAAAACCAAAAGTTGTTTCCAAACATCTTTCTAACATCGAACAAATGTCCTCTAGCAACCCTTTTAACACAAGTGAAGCTAGACGATATTTGGATGATCTTAAAAAGAAAATGGAAATTTTTCAAAGACATTATTCCTCCACTAAATGCAATTAGTATAAGAATACTTAATGTGGAAAATGCGCTTTTAAAAGAAACAGCCGACTTTGCCAAGGACCACACATCTCTGGTAAAGGAAGCAAATGAAAACATTGAATACATCAAGGTTTTGGAAAGACACAATGACACTCTCTTCGAAGTAGCTCTGTCAACTGATATTATGTCCATTATTTATCAAACATATTCTGTAGAGGATGATGAAAGACTTCGAGCTGAGACTTCTCAAATTGTGTTAAAATATGAAAATGCGCTTGCTAAGCTAGAAAAGGAAAATGTAACATATTTTAAACAACTTGATCAGAAAAAGGAAAAGTGTAAGTATGAAAAATTGTCGTATGAACGTGCATATAAAAATATGAAAGAGCAAAATGATCATTTAAAGTCTCAGCGGGAGTGTCAAAAAAGGAAGGGTGAGGAATCTAAGGACAATCAGAGTGTCAAACCAAAAATGTCAATTTCTCAATGTGTTCCAGCACCCTTGCCTAAAGTTAGTGAAAAAGGAAAAGGGAAAGCAGTTGTCGAAACACCAAATGTGATAGCACCTGGCTTCTATAGAATTAGCACCACTACTACGTCTACCTCTACATCTAAAACATATAGGGAGATAGACAAGAGTGTAAAAGATAATCCTAAAGAGTCTAAGAATGCTAAAACAACTTCTCAGGACAACTAGATAGATTCTAATGTGTGTGCCTTACCTTCTACATGAATAGAAAGCACCTCTAGGAGCAGCAGACTAAAGCCTAAGAGCAATACAAGGAACAATAGAGTCTCGCCTGTCTCTGAGAGTGAATGCAGGAATAAAAAGAAAGAAATAGAAGAACACCCTAGGAATTTATCGCTTTCGAATAAGAAACATATGTCATCTCGATGTAAGGTTAAAAGTACTGATTCTAGTGCATGTAATGACTTTGTTTGTTTAATGTGCAAGAAATCTTTGTCTGGAAAATGTTGTGATGATATTGTTTCTAATAATGTGAATGTGAATGCCATGCCTGAAAAGAAAGATGTTCCTCCAGGAACTAGTTCTAGTTCTAGATATGTTAAAAGTCTGGTTAAAGTAGCTAGATCAACCACTAGTAGAATACTACCTAGGAACTATCTTAAGTTTTGCGTTTGGATACCAACGGGTAGAGAATTTGTTGGGAATTAAATTAAGCAGTTAGTACGGTTCTGTATAAGTTAGTACGGTTGAACAATTGCTGAAGAATACAAGAACAGTTCGTACTGCTGATGAAGAAAAGTTCGTACTGCTTATAAGATTAAGATGAAACCGTATGAAGATAAATATGGAATGGATATGATGTATATCTTATTTATATAGATTGATACGATTATAGTTTACTTGTAAAGGACTCTTTGGGTTATAAAAGGAGATCCTTAGTTAGGTGATGCGTGCGTGCGAGTGCTCTAATTTATACCCACGGTATGTCGTTGTGGTTTTAGCAGTATTCAAGTTTTAAATTTATATTTTTCCGACTTATCAATAACACACACACTTTAACGAGCAGTGTACCCGGTCAGTATGTATATAATGGTAAGTAGAGTGTCGATCACTAAGAGTGGAACGTATTATCTAGTTATTCTAATCAGTATTTTAATATCTTAAGTTAGCTATACAACCTAATTTAACGCAAGGGAGGTTCCGCCTGAGAGAACTGGCACGGTTTGGTTGCAATTAAATAATAAACTAACTAATAGGCACGAATCAGCGAATAGCACACACGTACACAGATAAATACTCGAGACAATAAGAAGACCTGTCCTGATAGTTAAGTAGCTTGTCACTTGTTTTATTGCTAGTTTTATATGAAGTGTATAGTTCGATGCAACGCACCGAGATTAAGTCCTTTCTCGTTGGTTCTAATCTTATCGGCGAGTAAACCCTTAATGATTACTTATGACTATCCCATTTATCTTTCTTCCTACTTTTCTACAGACGATAGAATGCATAGGCGATCTAATAAACAGGCGAGGAAGGGGCATGGGACCCAAGCAATGCTCAGCTAGACACAGAGGTTATCAATGCACTAATAAAAGACACCAAAGACATCAACATATAAACTTTAATTAATGGGAAAGCAATTTTAAGGGGAGTTGAAGTGAATGATTAACATAACACAAGCCCATCAATCCTGATCAATTAAAGTGTACTAATACAATAAAACAAAACTACTTAATGAATTGAATACATGCAGGACCTTCTTATAGCTCTCGTATCTTTGTTCAAGGTGTGTCTTGTGCTGCTACTTCGACTGAATTCGGCCTAGGGCTTCTGTCCTTCGAATATCGTAGGTACCAAAAGTCTCTTAAAGTCGTCTGACTTTGGGGTATTTATAGTTTCTGTCTGAGGTAAGATGCGGCGCATCTAATAAGTAGATGCGGCGCATTGACTTAACTTCGCGTGGGGTCCAAGATTAATATATTCAGGAATATTCGTACACCGCCAGAAGATGCGGCGTAACTCCATTTATAGATGCGGCGCATGTCCTCTTGTATCTTGGATCGTATCTTGTGAAATCTTGATAGTGATGCGCCGTATGTAATAAGTAAGATGCGGCGTATCTGGAGCAGAATAGTCTTGATCTTGTACATTTCAGTAGACTCTTAACTTCTTGCTTGTTTTGCTCCTAATTAGTCCAAAATCGCCAAGTTTCACCAAATGCTTTTTTTTTACCTGAGAATTACAAAAGTAAACATTAACGTATCAATTCTCACAGATAATATAATAAAACAAGTCAAATAAATAGGATAAATGATGGTAATAAAATGTACTTATTTGAGTTCATCAAATATCCCCCACTTGAACTTTACTTGTCCCCAAGTAAACCTTAGAATTAATCTTATGAAAATGTATCCTAAAAGATATTAGAATTTATTTTTATATTTAAGCATGTATTCATTTTTGTCATAATCACACAACCAAACACTTAACGAATTAGAAGTAAAATAAAATATTTCGATAAAAGCAAATCTAATCGTTTAACTGTCCAGTCGTGACGAATATTCTATCATAAGCTTGGCAAGTATACACATCTCCCCCACTAAAGCCAAGGAATAACAAGTCTAAAGCGGTAAAAAGGGTTTATAGGTTAAGGGTTAATCATTCTCCTTAATCTCTATCGATCTCAAATTCCAGAAAAGGCGACAAAATCACAAATACATGATCGAATCCACGAACACGATACTTGCAATTGCTCAAATCCTTAACTCGAATAGGCTAAAGATAGGACCAGTAATCTTCACCAACAATATTATATCAAAAAGGGCGACGAAAATCATAATTACATAGCCGAATCCATTACTACGAGACTTAAGATTGCTCAAATCCCTAATCTCAATAAATCAAAGGTTTGGATAAAGAATAATATAGGGTATGGATAATATTTGGGATACAAATTGGTGTAAAATGAAAAATAAACAAAACAAATTAATTAAAATCCTAAGTGTGGTTAATCACTATCCCAACCATCCCATGAATAAGACTCATATCATAGAATAACTCACGCTTTAACACTTGAAACACACGCTTTAGGTAGACACGAATTATACTCAACAAGATCTTAATCAAAGAATAACCTTTAGTTGGCGTTCCCATAACGTTCAACTCCCATTCAATCCATAGATATAATATATAACAACTAGTGGTGATATCGACCGCTTAATACAAAACTTCACATAAGTTGGTTAAACAAACATCCAACTTTTCTTTTTTTCTTTTTCTTTTCTTAATTTTTTTCGATTTTTTTTTTTTTTTTGACATCAACATATATGTGTAAAATTTCACAACTTTTCTATCACTTCCTTTCCGGATAATTTTTCCATACTTTTCATAACTTTAGAAATAACGGTAATAGTGAAAGTAGTAAACACACGAAAAATAAACTCAAAGATATACAATATTTACTTTCACTCCAATTGCATTGTGCAATTTCCCGACCTAACCATAGATAATGAATTACGCACGCGAACACAGGTAATGTAAGGAAACACACTTTGCCTAAAGCAATTAACCAACCACGGATTTTAATCTACAGGGTAGGCTAAGGTGTAAGGGTGTAACGAAACATTATAACAAAGGTGTAAGAAACGAAAGGAATGGCTCTTAGTGTTTTTCTAGGGGTATCTTACTCTAAAAGTGAGAGTAACAAAAGGGTTTATACGGGGGTTAACTAACCAGTGTAGTTAGCTAATATCACATAACATATAAAGGCTATTTGGGTGTAATCCTAGAAATTTACCAATTTAGACAAGTCATTCCAATTATATAAATAATACTTATTATGGTGGTCTCGAATAGTATACAAGCCAAGTTCTAAAGTTTACAAGTCACCGGCACACTCATAGATTTGTGAATTTTGAAAAATCACAATTTTTGAAAATAACGTCATGTGTGCAGCTATGCAACTTAGACTTTAAACAAAAACATGCTAAAAATTTTAAATTTTGATATATTAAGCACATTTTGAAAAGTTTAGGACAAGTAAGTGTTCTAATTCTCCAATCCCCCCACTTAAGTTAAACAACGTCCTCGTTGTTTGTATCAAAGGTTAAAAACTGGAAAATAAAAGAATTAGAACAGAAAAACTCCCCTGAGATTTGCTCGGTATGATCCTCCATTTGTATAAGAGCAAAAATCATCTTTCTTGTGGATGAGAACGTTTAAGCTTCATATTTGATGTATCCAAAGGAAATGCAGGAATCTATAATACCACCAAGACTTTAAACACACCTAAGTTAAGAAAGGTTCAAACTTGCATAATACATTAGTAGTTAGTAAAAATAAAATGTAAAAATTAAAATAAAAATCATCAGGTCAGTCGATGCGCCGTATCTTATGGAAGAAGATACGCCGTATCGAGCCTAGAATAATTACGGATCAGAATAGAAGATGCGTCGCATCCTTAACCAGGGATGCGCCGCATTAAAATAAACTGAAAAAAAGTTTTAAAGTCGAAAATAAAAATGCAAAAAATAAAATAAGATATGACCAGTGCAGGAGATGCGTCGCATCTTGGGATTGAGATGCGCCGTATAAGATTTAATTATCAAAAATCGATATTTATTTAAAATTAAATGCGTCGTATTAACAGAGGTTAATGCGCCGTATTTTCGTTGCGTTTCAAAATACAAGATTGTTGATTCAGAAGATGCGCCGTATCGATAAAAATCGATGCGTCGTATCTGTTTAATAATTTGAAAACAGTTTTTAATTAAAATAATAGATACGCCGTATCTGCTAAGGCAAATGCGTCGTAAAGCGTTATCGCTTAGAAAAAATTTCTTATTAAAAACAGATACGCCGTATCTTGGGGAAAAGATACGTCGTAACGAATTAATTAAACGCGTTCTATTTTATAAAAATTAAACGCAATACGCCGTATCTATTAAAATAGATGCGCCGTATCGTTTATATTAGCTCAGTACAACGATAGCAGAACACAGAAAATACGAAAAATAAAAACAAATAAAAACACAAACGAAAATAAACACAAATAAAAGCACACAAAAACAGGAAATATGCAAAATAATACAATGAATGCAATTTAACTAATACACAACAGAGTTAGCGGTTAGATTAAAAATTAAAAATTAAAAACCTAATTAAAATACTAATCAAATTAACAGATAATAACAATTCACTCCCCGGCAGCGGCGCCAAAAACTTGATGCGTGCGTGCGAGTGCTCTAATTTATACCCACGGTATGTCGTTGTGGTTTTAGCAGTATTCAAGTTTTAAATTTATATTTAGCCGACTTATCAATAACACACACACTTTAACGAGCAGTGTACCCGGTCAGTATGTATATAATGGTAAGTAGAGTGTCGATCACTAAGAGTGGAACGTATTATCTAGTTATTCTAATCAGTATTTTAATATCTTAAGTTAGCTATACAACCTAATTTAACGCAAGGGGGGTTCAGCCTGAGAGACTGGCACGGTTTGGTTGCAATTAAATAATAAACTAACTAATAGGCACGAATCAGCGAATAGCACACACGTACACAGATAAATACTCGAGACAATAAGATGACCTGTCCTGATAGTTAAGTAGCTTGTCACTTGTTTTATTGCTAGTTTTATATGAAGTGTATAGTTCAATGCAACGCACCGAGATTAAGTCCTTTCTCGTTGGTTCTAATCTTATCGGCGAGTAAACCCTTAATGATTACTTATGACTATCCCATTTATCTTTCTTCCTACTTTTCTACAGACGATAGAATGCATAAGCGATCTAATAAACAGGCGAGGAAGGGGCATGGCGACCCAACCAATGCTCAGCTAGACACAGAGGTTATCAATGCACTAATAAAAGTCACCAAAGACATCAACATATAAACTTTAATTAATGGGAAAGCAATTTTAAGGGGATTGAAGTGAATGATTAACATAACACAAGCCCATCAATCCTGATCAATTAAAGTGTACTAATACAATAAAACAAAACTACTTAATGAATTGAATACATGCAGGACCTTCTTACAGCTCTCGTATCTTTGTTCAAGGTGTGTCTTGTGCTGCTACTTCGACTGAATTCGTCCTAGGGCTTCTGTCCTTCAAATATCTACGTACCAAAAGTCTCTTAAAGTCGTCTGACTTTGGGGTATTTATAGTTTCTGTCTGAGGTAAGATGCAGCGCATCTAATAAGTAGATGCGGCGCATTGACTTAACTTCACGTGGGGTCCAAGATTAATATATTCAGGAATATTCATACACCGCCAAAAGATGCGGCGTAACTCCATTTATAGATACGGCGCATGTCCTCTTGTATCTTGGATCGTATCTTGTGAAATCTTGATAGTGATGCGCCGTATGTAATAAGTAAGATGCGGCGTATCTGGAGCAGAATAGTCTTGATCTTGTACATTTCAGTAGACTCTTAACTTCTTGCTTGTTTTGCTCTATAATTAGTCCAAAATCGCCAAGTTTCACTAAATGCTTGTTTTTACCTGAAAATTACAAAAGTAAACATTAACGTATCAATTCTCACAGATAGTATAATAAAACAAGTCAAATAAATAGGATAAATGATGGTAATAAAATGTACTTATTTGAGTTCATCATTAGGGTTTTCATATATCCTATACATATTATTATCATAGCTTCACGATCGTATTGTAACTTTCGTTATATTGAAGCTAATCGTTTGAGTGAATATTGTTCTTATTGTTATATCTATATAATCACCAAACAAGAATTCTTCTAAGTACTTGATAGTAAATTCCGCGTGCTGTTAAGTGTATACTCAAAGTATCTCCAACACAACTCGTGTGTTTAGATCCGGTCAAGTGGTATCAGAGACAGGTTACTGATACTTTGATTTAGAAGATTCTGAAGTGTTTATTCACTAGCAGTCAAGAAGATGGACATGGAGACACCTCAAACCTCAATCCTTGCTAAACTCCCCATGCTGAAACAGAATGAATACGATTTATGGTGGCTCAGAATAGAGCAATATTTCATGGTGCAACACTTCGCATTATGGGATATTATTATCAATGGTGATTCCTTCAAACCAATTCCTGTTGAAGAAACACGTGCTGATGGTTCCAAGACCACAAAGCTTAACACTTAGCCAGTCATAAACGAGGAGAGAATCAAAAAGAAGAATGACCAGAAGGCTAGGAATTTGTTACTAATGGCAATTTCTAATGATCAAGTAATGAACTTTAGCCATTACGAGACTGCTAAAACTCTTTTTGAAGCAGTGGTGGAAAGATTTGGTGGCATTGAAGCTACCAAGAAGGCACAGAAAACCCTAATTAAACAAAGTTATGAGAACTTCACTGCATCAAGCAATGAAACTTTGGACCATATCTTTAATAGGCTTCAAAAGATCATCAGTCAACTTACTCTGTTGAAGATTGTGATTCCACAGGAAGACCTCAACATGAAGTTTCTTAATAGTTTACCTGCTGAATGGAACACTTATGTTGTGGTTTGGAGCAATAAACCAGAACTGGAGAAAATGACAATGAATGAGCTTTACAACAATCTTAAGATTGTTGAGGAGAAGGTGAAGAAGAGTGGTAGCACCAGTTCTAGTTCAGGGAATATGGCTTTCTTATCTTCTTCAAACAGTTCGAATCATGAAGATGAAGAAGCAGTTGGTACTGCTAACCCAACAGTTAGCACTGCTAGTGTAAAAACTAGTACTGCTGGCTTGACTGAAGAGACCATATATGGATTTCTGGCAGAACAATCTGGTGGGTCTCAAATCTACAATGAAGACCTGCTTAAGATTGCTGAAGATGATATGGAAGCTATGGATTTAAAGTGGCAGTTGGCTTTGATAAGCATCAGGGCTAAGAAGTATTACCAAAGGACTGGGAATAAGATTACCTTTAATGGAAGAGATGTTGCTGGGTATGATAAGTCTAAGGTGGAGTGCTATAATTGTCACAAGATGGGGCACTTTGCCAGGGAATATAGAAGTCCAAGACAACAAAGCAACCAGAGTCAAGGGTTTAAGAATCAGCAAGGAACAAGGAGAACAGTTAATGTTGAAGAGCCTTCTTCCAAGGCTATGGTAGCTGTAGATGGAACTGGATTTGATTGGAGCTTCATGGAGGAAGAAGAGGAATCAGCTAACTTGGGTTTGATGGCTTTCTCAGAATCTGAGGTACATATACTTCAAAAATGCTCAAACTCTTGTCATGCTTTAAAAGATTATGAAAATGTTAAGAAACAGTATGATGATCTCAGAGTAGAATTTAATCAAGTAAATTTTAGTCTGGCAAATCATAAAAGAGGACTAGCTATTTTGGAAGAACAAATTGTGTTTTATAGACAGAATGGGTCAAATTTTTCTGATGAGACAGGTGTTTTAAAGAGGGATTTGCAAATAAAAGATGATAAAATGAGTGGACTTGTATATGAACTAGAGAAGCTTAAAAAGGAAAAAGAAAACATCCAGTTAAGTGTAGATACTCTTGAACATACTTCAAACGGAGTTAAGAAGATAGTAGATAGTCAAATACTTAACAAAGCTAAATCTGGTTTAGGTTATAAGTCAGATGCACCCCCCCTTAGAGGAATGTTTGTTCCACCAGGAATTGATTTAGCTCATACAGGTTTAGAAGAGTTTAAGGATATGGATTTTCCTGGATATGGTGTTAAGATTAGTGAGAATCCTATTAAATTTGGTAAGGCAGAAGATTCTTTTGTAAGTGCTAGTGATAAATCTCTTTCTGAGGAAAAGATGTCCTCTGATAGGAACTCAGATGCACCAACTATTGAGGATTAGACATCTGATGATGAGGATCCAAAGGTTAAGGAGGTCAAACCTAATGTTGTTAAGGTAGAAGTTAAACATGCTCCTAAAGTGGTTAAGACTGAAAACATAAAACCAGTTAGGAAAAGTGTTCAATATGCTGAGATGTATAGGACTAAGAACAAGTCACCAGTTTCTGAGGGTAGTCATTGGAACTGGAATCACACAAAATCTAAGCAATTGAATGATAAGTTTGCTATGATTAGAAAAGTGTGCTTTGTTTGTGGAAGTTTTGATCATATGGCTGCTTATTGTGATTCTAACCCATGGAAAAAGAGGGTTTCTGGGAACACAAGGGTGAATAGGAATAACAATGCTAGGGTAACTCAAAACAGTCCAACTAGATTGACAAGCCCTAATGCAAATCATAAGATGTCACCCAAAGCTGTTATGTTAAAGACTGGCATCAAAACTGTTTCAACTGCTAGGCAAAATAAGTGGTTTAATAGCAAGCAAACTGTTTCGAGTGCAAAACAATTTTCAAATCATGCACAAACAGTTAAAAGGCATTTTTATAAGAAAACAACAATGACCAATCAGAAATGGGTGCCTAAAATTAAACAAGCAGTTCCAGCTGCTAGGTCAGCAGTTCAAACTGCTAGACCAGTAAATCCTAATGCTAGGCACTTAAATGTTAAGGGAAAAAGGAGCAATGCTGTCAAGGCCTCAGCACATTGGGTTAGAAAATCTACCAAACCCAATGGTGCATCAATGATCTCCAACAAATTTTCTCATCTTGATGCACAAGGCAGATCCAAACCAGTGATGGTTTGGGTCCCCAAAAGAAACTAACACCTTTATTTTGTGTGCAGGAACATCCTTCAAATGGTAAAGAAGATAGAGGATATTCAGACAGTGGATGTTCAAGGCATATGACTGGCAACATGTCATATCTTTCAGACTTTATTGCTCTGGATGGAGGACCAGTTGTCTTTGGTGGTGGTGTTGGAGGAAGGATTACTCGTAAAGGGGTAATTAAAACTGGTAATCTTGATTTTGAAAATTTGTAATATGTACTAGAACTTAAGTACAATCTTTTCAGTGTATCACAAATTTGTGATAAACAGAACAAAGTTTTATTTACTGATACTGATTGTCTTATTCTTTCTCTTGATTTCAAGCTACCTGATGAAAGTCAAGTATTGCTTAAAATCCCTAGAAAGGATAACACATACAGTGTTGAGATGAATAAACTAGTTCCTAAGGTTGGACTTACTTGTCTTGTTGCAAAAGCCACATTGGAAGAATCAATGTTATGGCATAGAAGGCTTGGTCATGTTAATTTTAAAACCATTAACAAAATTGCTAAAAATGGTTTGGTAAGGGGCTTACCAAATAAAACTTTTCTGAATGACCAAACCTGTGTTTCTTGCCTTAAGGGTAAGCAACACAGAGCTTCTTGTAAGCCAAAGACCCAAAACTCTATTTCTCAAGCTTTATATATGTTGCATATGGACTTGTTTGGTCCTACTTCTGTGAATAGCTTGAATTTTAAGAGATACTGTCTTGTTATCACTGATGATTATAGTAGGTTTTCTTGGGTATTCTTTATGAGAACTAAGGATGAAACTAGTGAAATCCTTAAGTCCTTCATTGTTGAAGTAGAAAACCTAGTTGATAGGAAAGTTAAAATAATCAGGTGTGATAATGGAACAGAATTTAATAGGGGAATTGCAGAGAAAAAGGTATTAAGAGGGAGTTTAGTGTAGCTAGAACCCCACAGCAAAATGGTGTAGCTGAGAGAAAGAATAGGACTCTTATAGAGGCTGCTAGGACAATGTTAGCTGACTCTAAGCTACCAGTTTCATTTTGGGCTGAAGCAGTTAGCACTGCTTGTTATGTATTGAATAGGGTTTTAGTTGTGCAACCTCACAATAAGACTGCTTATGAGCTTCTTAGAGGTAGAACCCCTGCTTTAAGCTTCATGAGACCTTTTGGTTGTCATGTTACTATCCTTAATACCAAAGACCAACTAGGAAAGTTTGATGGGAAATCTGAGGAAGGTTTCTTTGTTGGTTATTCTCTGCACAGTAAGGCTTTTAGGGTGTACAATACAAGCACCAAGCATGTAGAAGAAAATTTGCACATAGAATTTTTGGAGAATAAACCAAATGTTGCAGGTGTTGGTCCAGATTGGATCTTTGATATTGACAGTCTTTTAGATTCTATGAATTATGTACCTGTTACATGTACAAATACTAATGAACATGGAGGGTCTGAAGATGATGAAGATTGTATATTCATACCAATCTTGGAAGATAGTCCAGTGTTTGATTTTACCTTAAAGGATGCTAATGGAGGCCAGAATGATGCTGATAACAATGGACTCAAGGGAAAGGAAACTGAAATTCCAACGAGCAGTACAAATGGAGTTAGTACTGCTCAGCCACAAGTTGATACTGCTGAGCAAAATAGTGATGCTGCTGGACCAAGTTAACCTCATCTTGATTCACCAGTTCATACTGCTCCTCAAGTTGATGAGTTTGATTTCTTTAGAGATGGTCTGCAAAATATGCCTATCAACTATGCAGCTCCTTCTACTCCCCATACCATTGTACATAGGAATCATCCAGTTTCCAATGTCATAGGAGATGTACAATCTGGAGTCAAGACCAGAAAGCAAATTCAAGACCCATATCATCATGGCTTTCTCAGTGTGGTATATGAGGAGAAACATCATGAAGATGAGCATGAGTGTATGTTTGTATGTTTTCTATCTCAGATTGAAACCAAGAATGTGTTAAAAACTTTAGAAGAATCAAGTTGGGTTGAGGCAATGCAAGAAGAACTGATTCAATTCAAAATTCAGAAGGTTTGGGTTCTGGTTGATCTACCAAAGGGAATGAGGGTGATTGGTACTAAGTGGGTATTCAAGAATAAGAAGGATGAGAGAGGTCTAGTTATCAAGAACAAAGCAAGACTTGTAGCTCAAGGCTATACTCAGGAAGAAGGGATTGATTATGAAGAGGTCTATGCTCCAGTTGCTAGGATTGAAGAAATCAGGCTTTTTCTTACTTATGCTTCCTTTATGGGGTTTATGGTCTATCAAATGGATGTGAAAAGTGCCTTTCTCTATGGTACTATTGATGAGGAGGTCTATGTCTCTCAACCTCCAGGCTTTATAGACCCTGACCATCCAGACAAGGTTTACAAGGTGGTGAAAGCCCTCTATGGCTTGCATCAAGCTCCAAGAGCTTAGTATGGAACTCTTGCTCCAAGAGCTTAATATGTATAGGGGAAAGATTGATCAGACTCTCTTAATCAAGAAGGACAAAGGTGATATTCTATTGGTCCAAGTTTATGTGGATGTTCACATGTACGGATCCATGATTGGGTCTTTGGTGTATCTTACATCATCTAGGCCTGAAATTATGTTCTCAGTATGTGCTTGTGCAAGGTTCCAAGTACATCCTAAGGTGTCTCATCTCACAGCAGTAAAGAGAATCTTCAGATACCTTAAAGGTCAACCTAACTTGGGGCTATGGTATCCTGAAGAGTCTGAATTTGATCTAGTGGCATTCTCTGATTCTGATTATGCTGTTGCTAGCATGGATAGAAAATCTACAACAGGTGGTTGTCAGTTCTTGGGTTGTAGATTAATTTCTTGGCAGTGTAAGAAGCAGACTATGGTGGCCACTTCTACTACTGAAGCAAAATATGTGGCAGCAGCAAGTTGTTGTGCTCAAGTTCTTTGGATTCAAAACCAGATGCTTAATTATGGGTACAATTTCTTAAACACAATTATACATATAGACAATAGCAGTACAATGTGTATCATTAAGAATTCAGTTCAACATTCAAAAACTAAACACATTGAAATTATACATCATTTTATAAGAGACTGTGCTGAAAAGAAGTTAATACAAGTTGTTAAAATACATACTGATTACAACTTTGCTGATCTCTTAACAAAAGGTTTTTATGTAGTAAGATTTCAGTACTTGGTAACAGGTATTGGAATGCTTAATCCTTCAAAAGATTAATGTCTAAGTGTTTTTGGTTTTTGTACTGCTAGTTGTGCTATTTTTATAGTTTGTACTGCTTGATAATTTTTAGTACTGCTTGTGAATTTGTTAGTCAATTGTGATAACTGTTAAAAGAAAATATTGTGTATTGTGTTTTCTTTGGTTTTGGACTAACATTTCAGGTTAAGAAAAGCTTTTTGCTTTGGATTGTGCTTTGAGAAGTATGGTGGTTTGGACTATCAAGTGTGCATGCTTGTCACACAACAAATGTTAATTGGTTCACCATGTCTAATTCATATAAGAACCAACTAGTCCAGATCAAACGGTTTCTGGTAAAGACTAATCAAATCCGTTTATGGTTGACAGTTTACCAAAAACTGGTTGGTTATCAACTCACCAAATCTACTTGTGAAGAGTTGGCTAGTCCATAGCAAACAACTATTGGTAAAGACATAACAAATCCGTTGATAGCTGATAGTTTGCTAAAAAGTATACGTGGACAAAAGTGTTTTCTAATCCACATTCAAATTCACTTTGATTTTATCTCAGAAAATTTTTCAACAGTTAGTACTGCTAGTTTCAACTAGTTTGTACTGCTTTTTGAAACTTGGTTCATTCTAAGTTTATGCTCTATGATTCACCTCTCTCAGAAGGTAATACATCTGGAAGTGATGAGAGCAGTTTGAAACTACAAAACTAAATTGATGGTAACTTGTACAAATTGTCATATTAGATGCTGAGCTCGAATGTCCTATGTTCTAGGTCATCTGATGGTGAAGATTCTTCCAAACAGGGGAGGAATTAAAAGTTTGTTCAGTTGCTATTAAAGATGATTGTGTAATTCAAGGGAGGTTATAAATTCAGAATCTGAGATAAGTGTGATGTTTATGCTGATAGTGAATGTTGAAGTACACAAGGAGATAAAGTTTATTCATTAAAGTGATGCATTCATTACATAAGAAGAAGTTTTGTTACAATCCTGGACTCAAAACAACATAACCAACACATAAACCTAACACCTTCATCACTACTCAAGCTTCCTCTTTCCTTTATCCTTAAAGTCAGGCATGGACTTGTGAACTCCTTTGGAATCGATTAAGCTCTACACCTTCAGACTAGGGAGCCCCATAACTTGTTTATTTGGTTTTGATCGTGGTTGATTTCTTACAGGCACTGAGATCTTACTCATACCTGACACAGCTTTTTCGATCTCTCTTGTCAGTAAAACTGATAGTGGAGGTGGATGTGCTTGCTGATCATCATCAACTGAGGAAGTTGGAAGGTCATCATTAGAAGATACTTCTTGAGCTTGTGGAGATGGGTTTCTGATAGTCAGATTAGTGTAGTTCGGTGGAAAGTAATTCTTCCATCCTTCACTTTCTGAATCCGAAGACGAATCTGATGAAATCTCAATCATGTTTG
Source organism: Artemisia tridentata subsp. tridentata (assembly GCA_021014915.2). Taxonomy (NCBI): domain Eukaryota; kingdom Viridiplantae; phylum Streptophyta; class Magnoliopsida; order Asterales; family Asteraceae; genus Artemisia; species Artemisia tridentata. The sequence continues at coordinate 52,259,360 of CP139509.1, read as the reverse complement.
GATTGGATGAACTCATTGTGTTTTGATAGTTGTTTTTTGAAGAATGTGATGGGTTAGTGTTGATAATTCAAGGCTTTTTATAGAATCAATGAAGATTTAATGTCATTAAATGCTGGGTTGGTATTAGGAATTTATTCCTTACATAAATAAGTTTAATTATGGAGACTTTTGAGGAGTTGACCAAATTTGATGTATTATTATGAGTATTGGTCAAAAAGTTGAAGAAAATTCCCAAGTGTTTCAAGATTGAAGATAAGTGTTTGAAAGAATCCACCCCATCATATAACGTTGGAGTTTAATTCAAGAAACTTGTTGATTTGCATAGAAATCATAAGTTTAGGGGAGGATTGTTGCGAATTAAATTAAGCAGTTAGTACGGTTCTGTATAAGTTAGTACGGTTGAACAGTTGATGAAGAATACAAGAACAGTTCGTAATGCTGATGAAGAAAAGTTCGTACTGCTTATAAGATTAAGATGAAACCGTATGAAGATAAATATGGAATGGATATGATGTATATCTTATTTATATAGATTGATACGAATATAGTTTACTTGTAAAGGACTCTTTGTGTTATAAAAGGAGATCCTTAGTTAGGGTTTTCATATATCCTATACATATTATTATCATAGCTTCACGCTCGTATTGTAAATTTCACTGGTACAGATTCTGCCTATCGTCACACTGGAAATGCGTGACTATATGCATATAGTCACACACGTTTTTTTGGGTGTGTGTGACAAAAAGTCGCGCCACCGTAGGTATCATATGGTCACATTGTTTATTTTGTGGCCGTTTTCATCGAAAAAGAGTGACCAAAACCCGAATATGTGTGACTAATTAGGCACAAGTTTTGTTGGATTCATCAGTATGTGTGACTATTTCCCATCCTATGGCCACACGAAAATATAATAAATGTGACGTTTGTGATGATTTAGTCACACATCGTGTGTTGTTTTTTTCGAGTTAGTCACATACAATTTAAAAAACAGTGGCCAAAAGTGTTAATAAGTGTGACCATATGCTGTTTAAAGTGAAGAAATGTGTACTATTGATCATCCAATGGTCACATGAATTCTTAGTTTGTGTGGCCTTTTGTAATATTTAGTCACACAAAGCATGTTTGCTTTGGGTATTTAGTCACATACAATTAAGCATAAAGTGGCCAAAAGTGTTAATAAGTGTGACCATATGCTGTTTTAAGTGAAGAAATGTGTATTTTGTGTGACTATTGATCATCCAATGGTCACATGAATTCTTAGTTTGTGTGGCCTTTTGTAATATTTAGTCACACAAAGCATGTTTGTTTTGGGTATTTAGTCACATACAATTAAGCATAAAGTGGCCAAAAGTGTTAATAAGTGTGACCATATGTTGTTTTAAGTGAAGAAATGTGTATTTTGTGTGACTATTGATCATCCAATGGCCACATGAATTTTATGTTTGTGTGGCCTTTTGTAATATTTAGTCACACAAAGCATGTTTGTTTTGGTTATTTAGTCACATACAATTAAGCATTAAGTGGCCAAAAGTGTTAATAAGTGTGACCATATGTTGTTTTAAGTGAAGAAATGTGTATTTTGTGTGACTATTGATCATCCAATGGCCACATGAATTTTATGTTTGTGTGGCCTTTTGTAATATTTAGTCACACAAAGCATGTTTGTTTTGGTTATTTAGTCACATACAATTAAGCATTAAGTGGCCAAAAGTGTTGATAAGTGTGACCATATGCTGTTTAAAGTGAAGAAATTTGTATTTTGTGTGACTATTGATCATCCAATGGCCACTTGAATTTTATGTTTGTGTGGCCTTTTATAATATTTAGTCACACAAAGCATGCTTGTTTTGGGTATTTAGTCACATACAATTAAGCATAAAGTGGCCAAAGTTGTTAATAAGTGTGACCATATGCTGTTTAAAGTGAAGAAATGTGTATTTTGCGTGACCATTTTTCTTCCAATGGTCACATGAATTTTTATTTTGTGTGGCCTTTGGTACTATTTAGTCACACATCGAATTAAACAAAGAGTGACCAATAATGTTGGAGCAGAGTTGCTACTGCTAGCAGTACTAAGGTAGTCCAAGGTAGTCCTGCTGAAGCAGAGTTACTGCTGCTAGTACTATGCTAGTGCTGCTGGAATGTGTATATATATTATATATAAAACAATATTAAAAAACACAAGAAATTTCAAATTGAATTAAACTCTAATGTATATAACTGGACAAAATATACAATTGTAATGTCGTACTTAATTAATCAAATATCTAAAGACTTTTGAACCTTCACCCCCTTAGCAGTTTGCCTTAAGTCGTTAGCAGATATATATTGTTTCTTCGTTGGTGCCTGTGGTACACATTTAGTCACATGGTTTGTTGGTGTAACCTGTAGTAAACAAAAGACGCTTCTATCAAACATTGAATTACATATGAATAATTATATATGTAGGTTGAAAAAACACATGTACGTACCACCTCTTCAAAAATAACTTGATCCTTTGGCCATGCAACGAAACTACCTTCGACTTCCTTAACTGTTTTGAACCCATTATTTGCTACGTCCGGTATGCATGCTGCATCAACTAACGATGAATCAATTGACACTCTGTAGCAATCATTTGGGAGTGGTAGGTTATGCAGCATTTGCTTTCCATGAGACTGGTATACGGTACCAAAAGCAACGATATTTGATTTCTTTGTGTGCCAGAGTTTGCACTTAAGTGTCTACAAAAAAAAAAAAAAAATTGCATGTATATATCAGAAATTATTTAAACAAAAGAATAACAAGAAACATGTTGAAATACATACTGTTGGCAGTGCTTGTGTTAGAGACACATCTTGTTGCGATTGGGAATCTGGAGACCCGTTTCGTCGCTTCTTTTGCTTTGGCTTATTGGGTCCGACAGTTTTAGCAAGTTCCTATATGTATATATAAAACACGTTACATTATTTAAACAAAAGAGTAACAAGAAACATGTTGAAATACATACTGTTGGCAGTGGTTGTGTTGGAGACGACACATTTTGTAGCGATTGGGAATCTGGAGACCCGTTTCGTCGTGACTTAAGGTTATGCTTAGGCCTGACAGTTTTAGCAGCAGGTTCCTATACGTATATATAAAACACGGTACATTAGTCGATCATGTATGTAAAATTCAAAAATCAAAGGGCGATCTTTTATTACTATACTTACCATTGTTTCCGTTACCTTTTTAGAAGTTTCAAGGCCATTGGATTTCTCCTCAATTCCCGCATCTTTAGGACTTACAACACCACTTGTCTGAGTGCCATTGGAGTCACCTGCAATATTGTCAATGGCCATTGGAGTCACCTGCAATATAAATTAAGAAATACAGTCACTCATCAGTTTATGTTCAATGCCTAGTATCATTAGCATCAGTGGTGTTAGCATTAGAAAATGAAATTGTTAACAACATAAAAAATGGCTTACAACTGAGGCTATTGGAGATGGTTGAGTTGGCAGAGTTATATTCATCCCTTTATCATTCAACTGTTGCAGAATTTGAGAAAGCATTACATTTGTGTTTTCCACCTCACCGGATAATTTATTGACCTGCACATCTTTTTCGGTCATCTCGGCGGACAATTTTTTGATCAATTTATCTTTTTCTTCACGCTCGCGTCTCTCATTATCCAGTTGAGTTTGAAGTAAGGCAATTTTTTCATTGGCTTCTTGTTTTCTTCGAGGAAGGCCAAAATACTCTTTGTATGTTACTGCACCTCCCACTCCCCTGGCATAACCGCCCTTTTCCTTACCAAATACAAATGTCATGGCATCAGTGCCATCATCAAAACCCGATGTTCCTTCCTTGATCTTGTCATCAGCTTCTTTCTGCACAAAAAATATAGGAAATGTTGGGATTAAAAGTCTTCTTGATGCTGTTACTACTGCTAGTACACAAGCTACTACTGCTAGTACACAGTTAAATGTTGCTGCTATATAAGCATAATAATAGAATTAGCAGTCAAACTTACAAGTTCATCTCCCTTTGATTTAATATCATCATTTGGGTATTCGCCGTCTTTGTTTACCCTTCCTTTCACCCACATTACATCACGGGGGGGTTCTTCATCCGCTTCAATCTCTTTATTTTCGATCTAATAAACATCAAATGCATACCCATGTAAAGTTAAACCAAGATAAACGAAAATATGTGGATGCTTACACATGTACAGTTAAACCAAGATAATCGAAAATATGAGGGTATTAATGCAAATGTGCAAATTGGGCAATGTAAACGGATTCATTTCTCATACTGATCGTCTCTTAATTGGTAAAACAAACATTGTGTAATCTTACCATTTTCTCTTTGACATAAGCATATCCACCTCGTCCCATTTTATGCTGATAAATATTTTGGGAACGCGCCATTTTACCTTTCTCAGATTTCTCCTAAAAACACAAAATCATAAGGCGTTTAGATGCGGTAATGCTGCAAACTGAAAATAACAAAATGACATATACACTTAATTAAAGATGACTAATTAAAACCTTGTATGCTTCGGTGGTCGTGTATTTAACATACTCGACCCAGTCTTCTGATTTCATTATTGTATTATACAAGTCCGGGACTTCATTCAGTTTGGAAGGTGTATTTAGGTTGGGCAAAATGTAGTTGACTTTGAGCTTCCTTCTGTAATTCCTTAGCATTTTACCAAGACTAATCATTATCAATTTTCTGTATTGGACGTCAACAACAAAAAATTTCTGAAAAGATTAACACAATGTTGTTAATTAGTTGCACATAATGTAACTGCATACATAAACTTATGTAGTATTGGGTTACAAAATAGTATATATGTACCAAGATTTCATCCCATAGTTTATCTCTTGCTTCTTTATTCACCTTCTTCCAGTGTAGAATCTTCACACCTATCTGCTCACGAGCCACATCTCCTAAAAAACTCACAAACACTGCTCTGTTTTCCCCTGTTACCCTACCGAGTGCATCGAAGGTTACCTTGAGCTTTGTTGCACCAGGTTTGTCATGCTTCGCGCGAAACTTTACTAGCCTGGTTGAGCCCCTCTTAGCTACTATCTCAGGTGTTTGGTTGGTTAAAGGCTCATCTATATCTTCTTCATCAGAAGACTTTTCGGATTCATATTCTAAGGCGTTATCATCATGTACAATATGATCAAGAGGAAGCAAAGTATGGTTATCAACAATGGGTTCAGTTTCCATGACTCTTGAGCAACAAAGGGTAAAAGAAAATGATTATGGCTTAGCTTGGAGAGTAATGGTGAGAGAAGATTTGATTTTTGTTTTTTATTTGCAGTCTTTTTTTTAGGAGAGAAAAGAGGCTATACACCAAGAATATGAATCGTTTGTGATTCAAAAAATTTCGATCCAAAAATTTGCCTCCAAGTTGTAATTTGAAATTAACAATTGAATTATTTGAAAATTTTCCCTTTGAACCTGTTAATTAAAGCATAAACTTGATTTTTGTTTTTTATTTACTATCTTAATAATCGCAAATAATGTATCATACTGTGCAACCATCACATCAACAGTACAAACGTAATTACTACATATTGTACCCTTACCAATTACATTTACAAAACACAAATTACTAATTACCTTTTTGTTATTTGGTTTCATTGTTTGCGTGCTTGTGTTTGCCATAAGAATGTGTGTGTTGATTAGGGTTTATTGATTTTTGTGTGTGTTTACAAATGACCGGGTAAAGGGATTAATTGCTGGTTGAATATTGAATTTGTGGTTTGGTTTAACTATAGCTGACGTGGCAAGATTTGTTTAAAAAAAAAAAAAAAAAAAAAAACTAATGGTGATGAGGTGGCGGTGAAATCCGGCTATAGCCGGTAAATAGGGATGGCAACGGTTCGGGTTCGGGGCGGGTTTTAGTATACCCATAACCGAACCCGTTTATAATATACCCGTACCCGCCCCATATCCCACCGGATACCCGATTAATATTATCCATCGGTTTTTCGGGTTTCCCCGCGGGTATTAGTTATCCGTACGTAGTTGAATATTATATGGACAAAATTGGCGGTATTAAGATTAAGTCACGCTAAAATCCACCGAAAAAACAAAAGAAAATACTCTAACCACTCCCAACAATAACTCAGCTTTAAACTTTAACACAATGCCACGTCAGCTTTAACACACTCACCCTTAATTAACTGAGCTTTAGTTATACACAAGATGTTTAACGAATGAGCCGAGATGATATGGTTGTATAAGAGATGTTTAACGAATGAGCCGAGATGATATGGTTGTATATATACGAGATGTTTAACGAATGAGCCGAGATAATATGGTTGTATACGAGATGTTTAACGAATGAGCCGAGATGATATGATTATACACGAGATGTTTAACGAATGAGCCGAGATGATATATATGGTTGTACACGAGATGTTTAACGAATGAGCCGAGATGATATGGTTGTATACGAGATGTTTAACGAATGAGCCGAGATTATATGGTTATACACGAGATGTTTAACGAATTGAATGAGCCGAGATGATATGGTTGTATACGAGATGTTTAACGAATGAGCCGAGATTATATGTTTGTACATGAGCAACACACCCAACAATAACTCACGCAACCTTTCGACCCTGTTTCATCATTTCTTAAAAGAGTTTAATTTCTAGACCAACCCTGATAGCTGGATGGTCTTGAGGCAACTCACGCAACCTTTCGACCTCTGGATCAGCACGATTATGCATCTGTAGCATAATACGAGTTATCTCACCTAGCAAATTGTTAATCAATTTGAGTTCTTTTTCTTGTTCATTGTGTAATCGGGTGAGGATAGCCTTTTGCACCTCTGCTAGTTAATTTGTTAGCCACAGTGTTTGTGTTAAAATTAGTGATACTTGCGAGAGAGTTTTATAAGAAGTTGTGTGAGAAAACGAAGTGTTGTGAAAGTGGCTTTGATAGTGGAAAGCCGTTAAACTAGCCGTTGGAGGCTATTTTAAAAATCAGATTGAAAGTAAAAGTAACCGTACGAGTATTATTCAAATTCAAACGTAAAGTAACAGTACAACATATTAATAACGAGCGGGATATTTAAATTTTAAAAATTTCAAATTCAAATTAAACAAAAAGGCGGGATATATTTAAAATTTATCAATTCAATTCAAATTCAATTCAATTTATAAATTGAAAATAAAGTATCAAATACAAATACATTAAACATGAAATAGAAATACATTAAACATGAAATAGAAATACATTAAATGTCAAATAAAAACTACGTTAACATAAACAATGATTGATTAACATAAACAACATACGATTAACATAAACAACGGACGATTAATAAAAACTATCATCTGAATCTGGGTAACCATCTTCAGAGGATTCGGAAGGTGTGAAAAAACCAGACTCCCACCTTTGCCTACGTTCTTCATCCTCCCTGGCTTGCCGCTCCAAACGATCAGCTTCCTCTTCTCTTTCAAGTGCTTCCATTTCCAGGAGGACTTGCATATCTGCTTCCTCTTGCCTAAGTTGTTCCTCAGTTAACCCAAACGGATTTGGGTCTTGGTTATGAACTGGTTCATTTTCAGGTTGATTATTCACCGGAAAATTTTCCGGTTGGAAAACCGGAAAGATATGCTCGGGTGGAGTATGGAATTTTTCATTTTCGCTAGGTGGGCTTGGAAACTGTTGGCCAAAATCCTTTTGGCGAGGTGGGCTTGGAAATTGTTGGCCAAAATCCTTTTGGCGAGGTGGGCTTGGAAATTGTTGCCCGAAATCTTTTCTGGAAGACATCTTGAATTTGAGATGCTTGGATCTTGAGTATTTGAGAAGTTTGGAATGTGTTTCTGTGTGACTTGTGCTTCAGAAGCATTGGTATTTATAGGGTACAAATGCACACGTTTTATTAACGTGACTTTGAATTTTAATTGTTGGGGCTAACCTGCGTTAACGCAGCGTTAATATGTTGTACTTTATCTTACGTTTGAATTTGAATTTTAATTTTAATTTGTTAAGGCTGAGTTATTGTTGGAAGTGGCCTAAATATACCCATACTTCTCAAACACATTCAGACTGCGATAGATATTAAAGCATGTATTTACATTAAACATGTACTAGAAAATATCAATTACCCTAATGAAAAAGTCAATTAGTCATTAAAGTTAGCACACAAATTACATTAAACATCATTAATATAATATAGAAAATATCAATTACCCTAATGAAAAAGTCAATTAGTCAATCCAACACCAAACACACTTCTAGATCAACTACACTAGTCAAATCCAAACCAAACACAAACCAAATCCGATCAATATTATCCATCTGTTTACTTTTGGCGCCTCTCGATGGTCCCTCTTCCCGCCTAAAGTATTGGGAACCGTTCGTATACCTCTCTAGCCTATTTGTACAACTCGACATGGAAAACCGTTCATAATTAATCAACCGTACCATATACAACTCCTTTGATATTTTCATTAGAAAATAAATTTCAAATTTCAATGGCCAACTCCTCTTCAACTCCTTCTTCCAACAAAAACAAACGCCCAAGGGATGATTCTCCTCCACCAATGCCTGAAAATTATAAAAAAATGGGCATATCCCAAAATATTTGGGAGAAATGTAGTAAAGGCCCGTATGGTGTTGAAAACGCATTGTTAGAAATTCACAACAAGCGTATAAATATGTATGAAGAAAGGAACAAGAAAGATTTAGAGGTCATTGAGGAGCATCAGAAGAAAATTGAGGAGAGGAACAAAAAAATAGAAGAAGAAAGAGAGAAAATAGTTGATGTTTACAGAAGTATTGAAGCTAGTAAATATGTGTCTTAATGTATCTTTTCTTTATATATTTTGCCTATGTATATTTTGCCTATGTAAATGTAAACTTATTTTGACTTGGTTTAATATATGAATGCAGTTATTATGTACAAGTTTATGATATTTGAATACAGCTATTATTATTGTACTGCTAGGTAAACAATTGTACTGCTATCGAAACATTGTACTGCTGGGTATCCTTTTAGCAGTGGTTGGGAGTGCAGGGTAGTTTGTATCACTTTTTACTTAAAGTGTATAAACCCCCAATTGCTGCACACAATCACATTCACGCACACATTACTCTCTCTCTTCCACTCCCTAATCGAATTTTAATTGTCAAATTGCAAAACCCCCAAATCAAATCATAATGTCGAACCTAACTTTTACCGAACCTCATAATAATGTTGCCTTTTTAGAAAAATCCAATAAGTCTGTAGATTTTACTGAGATCATTGATTTCCTTAATGCAAGCTATATTAAGTTTGCATTAACAGTAAAACCTACTATATATACTTCCAACATTATCCAGTTTTGGTCGTCTGCTAAGGTCAAAACTATTAATGGGGAAGCACAAATCCATGCCCTTGTAGATGGGCAGATGATTATCATTACAGAGGCGTCTATTCGAAGAGATCTTCTCCTAGATGATGCTAACGGAGTTGAGAATCTTCCAAATACTACAATCTTTGAAAAACTTGCACTGATGGGCTATGAGAGATATACAGATGCTTTAAAGTTCCAAAAAGGTAATTTTTCTCCTCAGTGGAAATTCTTAATTCATACTGTCTTAGTGTGTCTAAGTCCAAAGACCACTGCATGGAATGAATTTAGCAGTAATTTAGCTTCTGCTATAATTTGTTTGGCTGAAAATACTCAAAGATTTAATTTTTCAAAATTAATTTTTGATAATATGGTTAAGAACTTGGATGGTTCTTTGGCTAAATATTTTCTATATCCAAGGTTTTTGCAACTCTTTTTGGACAACCAATTTAAAAAAAAGAAAAGTCACAAAAATGTTTATCCCACTCCCTGCCTTACCAAAAAGGTTTTTGCTAATATGAGTAGGGTTGGAAAAGATTTTTCAGGGAGAGTGACACCTTTGTTTCCAACAATGTTGGCACTAGCCCAAACCCAAATGGGTGAAGGTTCAGCAATCCCAGCTGGTACCCATCACACACCCACAGAACAACAACAAAAGACCTATAAACGTAGGACTAACACCAAGAACACTGAGCTACCTCAGGCTAGTGGTTCTATACCAACTGTTGCAGATGAGGATGTCACTGGGGGGGGAGAGTGACATGTTGGCAAGGGCTGCCACTACTGTGTCTAGCTTAGCAGCAGCACAGGACAGTGGTAACATCATTAAGACCCGAACCAAGACAACTTCTAATGAAGAAAGTTCCTCTGGAACTGATTCAGGTGAAGGTCCCAGTCACATGGAAACAATGGGGGGTTCGGATGTTCATCCTAGGGGTGAGACTGAACTTAACTTTTCCAGTGATCCACCTCTCGGGCTAGGTAACACAAGCCGAAGTGGTGAGGATAGTATGCAACTTTTGAATGAATTGAAGGATACCTGTGCCAAGCTGTCTGCACAAATTGGTGATCTGCGAGCAATAGCTTCTTCCCAAGATGGAGTCATCAAAGCTCAAGGTGGGGAGATAAAGGCTTTGAAGAGAAGGGTTAGGTATTTAGAAGGAGTCAAAGGATCAAGAATTCCCAAACAAAAGGTTAAATCTTCTGAAGCTTCTAAGGATGCTCCCAAACAGGGAGGGAATGAAGGCAAAGTTTCAGGGGAGGATAACCAAGGGAATCAAGTGGTGATTGATCATCGTCTGGGCAAGGTTACAAATGCTGATAGTGCTACTGAGCCAATTACAGTTGGTACTACAAAAGCTAGTACTGCTACACCAGAGGTTTTTGCAAATGCTGTTAGTGTACTTGCTGAGCTGAAGACAGCAAAACCAGTAACCAAAGGTGTTGTGATACAAGAGCCATCATCCTCTCCAAAAGCTAAACAATCAACTCCACAGGTACAAGGCAAAGGTAAAGGGATTCTTACTGAAGAGCCTGTGGAGAAACCATTATCAAAAGAAGAGCAATTAAAAGTTGATGCTGAACTTGCTATGAAATTCTCAGAAAAGTATGATGTAGAACATCAGACAATTTTGGAACAAAGGAGAATACAAGAAGAAAAAGATGCAGAGTTAATAGCTTCATGGGATGAGCAAAGGGCTCAGGTTGCAGCTGATTCTGAGCTTGCTAAGAAACTACATAAACAAGAGCAAGATAAGTACTCAGTAGATGAAAAAGCCAGGATGCTGAAAGAATTTTTTGATGAAAAAAAGAAGTTGTATGCAGAACAAAGATATGCAGCTAAGAAGAACAAGCCACCCACTCAAAAACAAAGAAGAGATCTCATGTGCAGGTAGTTTTTTTTTTTTTTTTTTTTTTTTTTTTTTTTTTTTTTTTTTGCAAAGGTATTTATATTAATATCAACAATACCCAATATGTACATCATATCATAAACATCTACTCATGTGCAGGTATTTGAAGAATGTGGACAGATGGAAACTAAAGGATTTGAAATTCTTGGATGATAAAAGAATTGAAGAATTATATGCAATTGCCAAGAGAAACAATGATCTCTTCTTGAATGACAGTTCAAAGAGAGTAGGTGAACAGTTGGAAATAGAAAGCAGTAAAAAGAGAAAACAAGAACAAACTGAGCAAGCTGTTGCTGAAGAACAAATGCAAGCTCACACTGAACTTGCAGTTGCCTCTGTAGGAGAAGCCATGGATGCACAACCTTTAACTGTCAAACATCCCATTGTTAATTATAAGTCTGGATCTTTTGGGGAAACAGTTTATTACGATATTAAGAGGCATGATGGTTCTTCTAGAAGGTATGTAAGCTTTCTTCACATGGTTCATGATTTTGATAGACAAGATATGATAGCTCTATGGAAATTACTCAAACAAAGATTTGGTAATAAGACACCAGAACAAGCTAATTATGATAGAGAAGTCTGGAATTATTTAAAGGTAATGTTTGAACCAAATCATGAAGATGAATGTTGGAGAAGACTAACGCACAATACTGTTAAAGAATGGAAAATTTTTCAACGATGTGGAGTACATGCTTTAACTGTGAATGAGTTGGTGATCTACATGCTTGTAGAAAAGGATTACCCTTTAAAGTTTCACAAAGACATTCTACATCAGATGTTGCGTGTGAAGAAAACACTCAAGCTTCAGCTTAATTATGATGACATGGCATATGAACTGCTCAGGAAGATGGAAGAGTATCTAGGACCCAAGGACAAGAAATAGAATGTATAGTTATTACTGCCACAATGTATAGCTTGACTTAAACATGTATAGTTATTACTGCTAGTATGTATAGTTATTACTGCTAGAATGTATAGTTATTACTGCTAGAATGTATAGTCTGACATTTATCATGTATATGTCCACTTGCAGTCAAGCTTTATTGTATTTGCAGTTTCCATTTATCATGTATATGCACTTGCAGGCACTTAGTAACATGTTACTTCATTATAAAGTTGAAAATTGACTTTAGAAAGTCAAGTAATCTGGTTCCAGCTAGGGGCAAGTAACATACTTACATACTACTGCATTAAACTAGATAGACTATAAAATCCCAGCATTGTAATGGGGCAAATTAAATGAAGAGTCATGACTAACAGTCTGAACTCAAAATATGACTCTATGATTTAGACACCTAAATAAATACTTCATGTGACCATATGTAACATCTTGAATTTAGTCACACAAACACTCAATGTGACTAATATCAAGGTTAATGATAACTGAGTTCACATTTTGCTATACATATTAGTCACATGAATATTTCAGTGTGACTATTTTTAATGTATTGGTCACATATAATACCCTTATAATGTGGCCATAAACATAATTTAGATGCACATTTGTGGTATGGTGTTACTATTGTATAGCCTATAGTCACATGATTGTGCTACAATTAAATGTAACCATACACATTAGGAATTGGCAGGCAAACACACACTTAACTTTAGACACACATATTAACTTACGTGACTATTTGTATCGAATTTTGGTCACACTTAATCATGTATGCCTATGGTTTAGTGTGACCATATATGACATTTGGTCACACATCTCAAGTGTGTGACATATATTTCTCACTTTTAAATGCATATCGTGACTATGCTTCAAACTTACTTTTCAGTTGTCACACATTTCAAATTCATATGTGGCTAAATTTTCAACAAAAACTAGCAGTCACGCTTAAATAATGTGTGACAAACTTGAGCATATGATTTAGCCACATACACAATTACTTCGTGTGACCATATATGGATTTTGGTCACACTTTTCAATTGCGTGACATATATTTGTCACATATGTATATATATAGTGTGACTAATGTTTCAACCTTATTTGTATCCGTCACACGTCCCAAATTATAAGTGACTAAAAAATCAAAAAAAAAATTTACCAGATACGTATAGTCACGAAAATATTCAAATGTGTGGCTATAGCCTCGGATGTAATTCCGAAATGGTCACACAAGTCGGATCAAGTGTGGCTGTTTATTTTATTCTGGTACATTTAGTCACATAAAAAGGCGACTGTGTGGCTATTCGAAAAACAGCATGTGTGACTAAATCCCATTTTTGTACTAGTGTCACGCTCGTATTGTAAATTTCATTATATTGAAGCTAATCGTTTGAGTGAATATTGTTCTTATTGTTATATCTATATAATCACCAAACAAGAATTCTTCTAAGTACTTGATAGTAAATTCCGCGTGCTGTTAAGTATATACTCAAAATATCTCCAACACAACTTGTGTGTTTAGATTCGGTCAGAATTCATTCTAGAGAATGGTAGATTACAAATGGCTCCAAAAGAGCAAGTAGAAACTTCTATGAGTGTGATTCATTTGTTACCCCTAACCCAATGGAACCAAATGATAAACGGTTTCCAAATACAAAATCATCTGTTATTGGCAGGTTATCGAAATATGTCTTTGGATCATCAACTCAGGTTGCTCCAAGCACATGACCGGGAATCTAAAGCTGCTGATCAACTTTGTATGGAAGTTCATGGGAACTGTTCGTTTTGGAAATGATCATTTAGCAGCTATTATGGGTTACGGAGATCTTCAGTTTGGAAATTACTTAATCACTCGGCTTTACTATGTCAAAGGGTTGGGACACAATCTGTTTTCAGTCCGGCAGTTTTGCGATGCAGATTTAGAGGTTGCATTTAGGGGAAACATTTGCTTCGTTAGGAATTTGGTTGGAGATGATCTCTTAACTGGGAATCGTGGCACCAACTTATATGCTATCGACATTAACCAAATGGCATGTTCATCACCAATATGTCTCATGACAAGAGCATCCGAAACAAAGTCCTGGTTGTGGCACAGACGTTTATCCCATCTCAACTTCGACACCTTAACTAAGCTAGCCAAAGACAACATCGTCACCGGTCTCCCAAAGTTCAAATACACCAAAGATCACTTATGTCCATCCTGTGAGCAAGGCAAAAGCAAAAGGGCAACATATAAACCTAAAACCGTACCCAGTTCGGTCGATAAGTTACATCTGTTGCATATGGACTTATGTGGCCCAATGAGAGTTGAAAGTATCAATGGGAAGAAGTATATTCTTGTTATCGTCGATGACTATTCAAGATATATGTGGGTAAAGTTTCTGAGGTCAAAAGATGAAGCACCAAGCATCATCATCACCTTTCTAAAGCGCATACAAGTCTTACTTCAAGCTCCAGTAAGGATTGTAAGAACTGACAATGGCACATAATTTACTAACCAGGAGTTAAGAACATACTTTGAAGAGACTGGAATCACTCACCAGACATCAGCTGTTAGAATTCCACAGCAGAACGGGGTAGTTGAAAGAAGAAATAGAACTCTTGTGGAAGCTGCTCGCACAATGCTGATTTATTCTAGTGCACTGTTATTCTTATGGGCTGATGCTGTTGCCACTGCTTGTTTCACTTAGAACCGATCCCTAATCAACCCAAGCTTCAATAAAACCCCATATGACTTAGTGAACAACAGAAAACCCGTTATCTCTTACCTTCATGTATTTGGCGCTTTGTGCTATCCAAAGAACGACAGAGAAGATCTGGGGAAGCTAAAAGCTAAGGGCAATATTGGAATCTGTGGAAAACTAGAAGGGGGGTTGAATAGTTTTACTTCTTTTAAATTTTATTGTGAAAACTTTTGTTTACTTTTAAAAACTTCGATTCGATCTTATGTGACTTCAACTCTTAAACAATATGAAAAAATATAGACAAATGTAAATAAGTAATGCAAGTAAAGTAAATGAAATGATGAAAGATAGGGATGGAAAGATCAAACCACAACACAAGGATTTATAGTGGTTCGGCTACAAGGACACCTTCCTTGCCCTACTCCACTCCCCGAGTCACCTACTCGAGATTTCTCTTCACTATGTCAACAAACTCCCTTATGGCGGAGAAAACCTTACACAACTTTAGCTTAGACCGGCTTAACGACACAAAGCTAGATGTCGGGTTCTAATCGTAGCTAGAACCAATCTTACAACTTCTACACGACTTCTTCACGACTTATTCACAACTTCTTCACGACGGCTTCACGACTTCTTCACGACGACTTCACACCTTCTACACGACGGCTTCACAACTTCTAGACCACGACTTCACAACTTCTACACTACTTCTTTACAATACAACTACTTACTTACACTTAGATCTACTTATCACAACTATACAACACTTTACTTTACACAACTACAAAATGATATGAATTGAACTACAATACTTCTTCTCTAGTTGAAGGAGTATTCTTCTTTTGCACTTGGATGATGAAAGCTTGGATCACTTGAAAACCAATGCTTAAAAGAATATGATCAAAGGATTTTAGAAAGGATTTACAAGGATTAGAGAAGATTTAGAATAGAAGGTTTGGGGTGCAAAAGTTGAGGAAAAAGTCCAGAGATGAACCAGTATTTATAGGCAAATCTGAGGACCTAGAGGAGCGGGGCGGTCCCCTTAAATAGGTGGCCGGCCCCCTTAAAATTAAGGGGACCGCCTAGTATAATTAAGGGGGTCGCCCTTCCTGAACGTTGCTCAGATTTGTCTTTTTGTGGGGAAGCTTTTTCTGGAACATTTTTACCATTTTTGGTTGAAAATTTGAATTCATAAATTTATACTAGATTAAACATATTTATTTAATACCAAAAATGTTTTTCTAAAAGATATAAAATGTTTGTGACATTTTATAAAAAATCTAGTGATTAAGAAAATGTTCCTTTGATCTTATAATGCATTAAGCATTTGTTTGTTCATACCTTAAATGATTGAGTTTTTAAAATAGATATTAATAACTAAATACTTGTTTACGTCATAATTTTCTATTTAATGATTTTATATTTTGTGATAATCAAAACGTAGAGATATCGAAAAATATTAATAACGTGTTTAGGCATTATTTATATCAACAATCTCCCTCTTTTTGATGATTACAAAATCTAAACTCATTAAATTGAAAAATTAGTTTTTAGACAAGTATTTAGTGAGTTTACATCTATTTCTCCCCCTTTTTATAGAATCAAAAAGGTTATGCCGACAAGTTTTAGATATGAAATTTATCGGGACGAGAACTCCCCCTTGATGTGTGCTCCCCCTTGTTTGAGAGCATAATGGAAACGAGATATGGAATACTTGCAAAATATTAGAAGCACAAAGCATATATATAGCAAAAATAAGCAAGCATATAAAAGAAAGACATTCATTAATCAAAAGTGTTGTGTATAAATACACAACCAAATAGAGTACATCATAAAAGAAACATACAACATTTTAACAAAGAGTGCAACTAATGATACTACATAATCATCCCAAGAGTACATGATCCTCATAGAGCTTGCAACCAAGAAGGGTGGAAAACATTATTGGTGTTGAAACATTTTATCTAGTTTGAAGAGAATGGAGGAGGTGGTGGTGAAATGGGTGAAGATGGTGGAGGTGGTGGTGGAGGTGGGTTGGTTAACATGTGCTCAATGCATGAGAACATATATTGCATTTCATCCCGAAGACCAAAGATGATAGTTCGGTTATGAATGCAACAAAGGCAAGTATCTCCATGAGCTTCAAGGAGACTCCAAGGTATAGGATTAACAAAGAGAAGTGGTGGAATTGGTGAGGATGAAAAGTGAGCATCAAGAGGTGTGATTGGTGAGAGGGAGATGGCAAGCTCGGTGGATGGAGGTTCTTGAGTGAGATGTGGTGGTGATGTTGTTGATGGTGGTGTTGTTTGTGGTGAGGAGAGGTGTTTGTTGATGTAGTCATTGATGGATGAGGTTGAAGGTATGGAAGAAGAGTAGGTACCATAGGTGGAAGGTGTTTTGGATGGTGCATTAGGTGCACTTGGAGATGAGCATGTAGGTGGTGGTGATGGAGTGGTGTTGTCTTCTTTAGTAAGATCAATGAAAAGTTGTTTGGGTGGTATGATGACCAATTTTTGTTTCTTAGAGGTCTTGGAGATGGAGGCTTTTGGTGATAGCATGGTGTTGTAGGTTGATGTTTGAAGGAGATGAGGATTGATGAAATGAGGGTTTATCATTTGGAGGGAATTTATAATATGAAAGTATGGTTGGTTTGGGTAAGGTTTTGAGGTTTAGTAATAATATTCCAAACTCAGTTGGGTTATTAAGAGAAAGGGTAGCTGAGACTAGAGAAAAGGGGTCACAAGATGCAAAAGAAAATAGTGAAATTCACTGTCCATATGGCCGGCCCGCTTAAAATTAACGGGACCGCCTAGCAAAATTAAGGGGGCCGCCCATCTGGTGTTTTCCCAGGCGACCAAAATTGAAAAATTTCCAGAAAAGGGTCAATTTTTGGGGTGTGTTTGCAGCAAGCTCTATTTGAACCATGTACACTAGGAATGATCCAATAGTAACAATAATATATCAAGTAATAATGTACATATATAAACTAGCAAAATCATGTTATAACCATATCATAGGCATATTATATTAAAGAAACAAAGTTCTAACATAATAGTAGTTAACCATCTAGCATAATGCAAAATAAATGTCAAAATAATAACACTACACATAATTATCTAATAACATATCATCAATGTTCAATTAAACCTACACCAAATAAATCTATTTCTTCTTTCCAAGAATCTTCCTGAAGGCCTTTCCTATTGACTTGAATCCACCTCGAACCTCTTGATGCATTTGTTGAGTGGTGTTTAGCAATGAGGTTTGTCTTTCGAAGAGGAGTTGATCGTTTTGTTGGGAAGGAGAAGGAACTTGATAGTCAGTGTAATCATGTTCCGGAAGATTATTAACGAATGTCGTGGGTGATGGGGTACAAACACGTGACGTGTCCTCTTCCTCATCATCATCATCTCCTCGATGAGATGTAGAACCACGAGGTGGGAGTGAGAAAGAGCTACGAGATTTGCCCTTGTCACTTCGGGATTGACGAGGTTGGACACGGACAAGAGGACGCAAGACCGGTTGAACAAACTCATAAATATCACTCTCAAGATGAGGGTAATGTTCCATGACATGATAATAGAATCGAGTAAGGAACATACCATAAGGAAGATTGGTATTGGGAGTGTTTTTAGCGGATATGATTCGATGAACAAAGAGATAAGCAAAATTGTATTGTTCTTCCGCAACAACACAATACAACATGTGAGCAATGCTCGCCGTGAGATGATCACGGTGACCACCGGTACTGAACGCATTCTCGCGAATGAGTTCTTCCCAACGCTTCATGTCGGGGCTTAACTCTTTGAGGAGAATTTGGTTTGCATGGATGTCGACATTTTTTGACTTAATCTTTCTGCTAGTCGTACCACGTTCTAGCTCAAGAAGTCGACGAATGTCATCGGGAGTTGGGATCTTAGAATAGTATGGACCTCCTTGAGGTCGATGTTGTTCAAGAGAAGAAATATCCCACTCATTTGAGAAAACGGCTTGACCGTTGTGGGGAATTTTGAGAATTTGACCGAATTGAGCGAGAGTAAGAGTGATGAATTCATTTTGGATCATGAAGGAAATGAGGATATAACCATAGTCATCGGTTTGCACCATAACTTGGCTATAGAAGTCAAGAACAAAGCGAGGAACGATACGCTCATTGATTTTGTAAAGACAATCGAGACGAACATTGGAGAACATTCGTTCGATATAGTCGGATTGATAGAAAGATGGATCGACAATTCTCCCCTCATGAATGTTTCTATTTTCGATGGAACGATAGAAACATGCAATAGCGGGAGATATGCCGGGAGTGGCGGAGACTTTTGGAATGTATTGTTTTGTTTTGGAGACATCACCAACCGTGGCTTTATTCATTTTCACCTAAACAATATAACAACAAGAAAATAAGATTAAAAGAAAAATGCATATGTGACATATACTACTCATGTGGAACGCAAACATACTTCGACTCTAAAATTTTAATCCTAATAAGTAGTTTGCAATGTTCCTTATTTTTAATTTTTAACTCGCTTAAGGTGTATTTTATGATGTTAAGGAGTAGTTGTAATGATATTTTGATAAAGAACCAAACGTATCCAAACGCTCCTTTATACATCATAAGCCTCATTGAAATGTGTCTAGACAAACATTAGATTGTATGTCTAGCTATTTCTTACGAGTATTTATGTTAAGTAACTTATTGAAAAGGTAAAAACGTAGATTTTGACTCAAAAATGTCTTTTAATTTGTTATGCCAAACGCTTCCTTTTCTAGAAAAATAATGACTAATATTTCAATATACATATGAATTATGTATCTTGATGACTCAAAATTATTAGTTACATGTTTATAAACTGTCCATTTGTTGTGAAATTTATTTTGGCTTAATCTTGACAATTTTATGACTCAATCCAAACACCCTCTTATGTTTATAAAATCATTTTTCATGATTCGAAAAAATATATTTTTAGGATTAAAAGTTGTGATATTATAATGTGGTTAGTTATAATAAGTGTTTATGGCATAATTCAACAATGTGTAACAAATTTTGAATGAGAGTGTTTGGTTTTTCAAAATTTTGGCATGAGAGTTTTAGATTACTTAGATTCTAGGTTAATTAAGTACTCTAATCCTATGGGAAGCATTTGGCAATGAGTTTCCTAGACTTAATTTCAACATAAGTTCGAATTTAAAAAATTTAAATAAAATACCTAATTGTGATTAGACTCAAAATTTGATGAAATTAGATGAAGTGTGTTTTGGAAAACTTACAATATATGTTGCTAATCGAGATATAAGTGTTTGCCCCTTGCGAATTTAGCCCGAATTGGTGATTTGGTGAGTGGTTTTGATGGTTTTTGGGTGGTTTAGTTCGTTCACAGCAGGTAGCAAAGGAAGGGTGTGTGGAAAATGGAGTGTTTGGCAAAAGTTTTAAGAGGAAAATCGTTCTTGGTAGCAGCAGATGGCCGGTCCCCTTAAAATTAAGGGGGCCGCCCTCGATAACAAGCCGGTCCCCTTAATTTTAAGGGGGCCGCCTACCAAAAAATGGAGTTTTTTTCGAATTTTGTTTATGAAGGAAAATATTTATATGTATATAGATAGATTTATAATATATCAAAAATACGTTGGTTTGTATATGCACGAGGAAGGAATACTTGACACATTTTATTAACATTTCGTTAAAAAATATCTTGAGAATTTTGGATAAAATAATCAAGACGTCAAGTCGACAATGACTTTGAGAAATGAGAGGGAATGTGTATATTTATATATAATGTATATTACATGGGAAATTTGGATGTTGAATGGTGTCGAGAGATGATGAGGTAGAGACGGAGATGAGTGCTGACGCGTCGGAAGTTGTTTCATCCATAGTTTTACTTTGCGCGAAGGTTCGAATTCTACTTCTATGTTGATTCCACTCAACCACTTCTCTTCATCACCATGAGTCTTGTGAGAGTGGACATAGAAGATTTTCATGTTGAACGTTATAGTCCAAGAGAGCAAGGGGGAAGAAAAGGTTCGAGAACAAACAATTTCTTTTAGTTCTAGATAGTCAACTAATGACGTATCTAGGTTATGTGAAGATATCAATATTATATATAATTAAATATATATATAATATAATATAATATATATATATATAATATATATATATTTATATATATATATAATATATATATAAGTATATAGACTAGTTCTTATGTATATGTATAATAGTATAAGTATATGTATAAAGGGGTAACATATTAACACGCACATAAGAATTAAATTAGGCACTTTTAAACAAAACGGGGGCATGCAATTAACTAAGCATATAACATAGTAGAGAGCATGAAAGAGAGGCGTACCTTTTAGTCTTCAATAAGTAGTCTTCAAGCACTTCAAAGTGTTATGTTAACTTATGGATGCCAATTAAAAAATATGCCGATTTCCCAATGAGTTAGCAAATTATCACTAGTCCCCATTGTCTAATTTGTCCAAAGTTGTTTGAACCAAACATTGGTTGCAATTGACTAGGATGCATATATGGTGAAGTATTCCCCAAGGATTGAAGCTTGGTGGATTTGGATAATTCCACATTGGGTAACTATTATTATTATGGAGATTTTGTCGATTTTGATTTTTCTAGGTTGAGGAGTTTTAGCTCGAGGGTGAGGATTATTTGGTCTTCTTAGGGAGTGTTTTTTATCTTAATTTCGGTTTAGGTGATTCTTCTTTGGTTTTAAAGATGGTTTGTAAAAGGTTTTTATTTCATCATTACTAGCAATGGTATTTTTCTATCTTTTATAAGTATGTATTTAGGTGTTGACTCTAAGGATTTTGCTTACTAGATTACTTTCAAACTTTACATTTTTAGTTTCACTAGTTGAGGCCATCAGTTGAATTAAACCTAAGCCGTTTTATCTCCTACTACTCTTTGAACACTTATTATTTTCCTAAGTGAGTTACTACTATTTTCAAATTTTTCAAGTTTACAAATTTCTTCCTTAATTTTTTCGTTTTCATTTTTAGTTACTTGACATGTTTTACATTCTTCAAAAGCTTCTTTTCCTTTTTCTATGTTGTTAGTTTAATCTTTAATCAAGTATTTCATTTTCTAATTGAGTGTTTTAGCATTTAGTGATTTATTTTAGTTATACTTTTGACCTAGTGGCATAATCTATTTATTCAATATCTAAGTCTTTTCGTCTAATGATAATATTCATCACTAAAGTATTTGGTTTCAGAATGTACCTCACTTGATGTCTTACCATAAGACATTTCTTTCCTTTGTGGTTTCTTACGTCTTCGTCACTATCACTCCATGCTCCTCCAACAAATGCCTTTTGATTTTGTTCCTTTGACATCATTGGACATCTTCCGATGAGATGATTTGGATCACCGCATTTAAAACACTTCCTCTCGCTCTTGCTACCTTTGTCGTCTTTGTTCTTTGGAGTGCCTTTCTTTCGTCATGTGGTTGTACAACTAATCTTCCTCGTCTTTTGAAGAACTTCTTGAAGTCTCTTACAGCCATGGCATATTCTTCGTCATCACTTTCGGAGGTTGAGCTATCCTCGTCACTAGATTCCTTCCTAGCTTTCAATGCAATTGACTTACATTGTTCTCTTTTTCCTTTGACCATCTCGGAGTCTTTCTTTATTATTGCTTCGTAGACTTTCAAGTTGCCGATCAACTCATCAAGTTGAAGAGTGACAAGTTCTTCGATTCTTCATCGCCGTAACTTTAGCCCGACATTTTGGATGAAGCGCCCAAAAATTTCCTAACAAATTCTTACTAGAAAAACTCTCATCAAGTGCTTTTAAACTTGTGATGATTGTGTTAAACCTAGCAAAAGCATTATCAATTGATTCCTCTTCCGGAATCATAAATTGTTCATATTGTTGAACAAGAAGATCTATTTTGTTATCTTTGACTTGACTATTACCTTAGTGAGTTATTAGTAGAGAATTCCAAATTTCTTTTGCGGTTTCACACATAAAGATTCTTTCGTATTCTTTACGTGGTAATGCATTGTAAATAACCATTTTAGCTTCATTATTTTTAGCAAGTTTTCTTTTTAAATCATCATTTTATTTTTTAAAAGGTACTATTTCATCCTTTTTAGTTTCCGGATTATTTTGAATAGGTAAAAAATCACCATTAGTAATAACATGCCAAAGATCTAGATCTTTTGATTTCACATAAGTTTCGAATCGATTTTTCCAATAAAGAAATCCATCACTTTCAAATAGTGGTGGTTGATGCGCGTGTGCTTGTGCCCTAATTTATACTCACGGTATGTCGTTGTGGTTTTAGCAGTATTCAAGTTTTAAATTTATATTTAGCCGACTTATCAATAACACACACACTTTAACGAGCAGTGTACCCGGTCAGTATGAATATAATGGTAGGTAGAGTGTCGATCACTAAGAGTGGAACGTATTATCTAGTTATTCTAATCAGTATTTTAATATCTTAAGTTAGCTATACAACCTATTCTAACGCAAGGGGGTTTCAGTCTGAGAGACTGGCACGGTTTGGTTGCAATTAAATAATTAACTAAACTAATAGGCACGAATCAGCGAATAGCACATACGTACACAGATAAATACTCGAGACAATAAGAAGACCTGTCCTGATAGTTAAGTAGCTTGTCACTTGTTTTATTGCTAGTTTTATATGAAGTGTATAGTTCGATGCAACGCACCGAGATTAAGTCCTTTCTCGTTGGTTCTAATCTTATCGGCGAGTAAACCCTTAATGATTACTTATGACTATCCTATTTATCTTTCTTCCTACTTTTCTACAGACGATAGAATGCATAGGCGATCTAATAAATAGGCGAGGGCAGAGGCATGGCGACCCGATCAACGCTCAGCTAGACACAGAGGTTATCAATGCACTAATAAAAGTCACCAAAGACATCAACATATAAACTTTAATTAATGGGAAAGCAGTTTTAAGGGAGTGCAACCTTTCCGTTGTCACATTACACAAACCACCAATCCTGATGAATTAAAGTTTACTAACACAATAAAACAAAACTACTTAATGAATTAAATACATGCAGGACCTTCTTACAGCTCTTGTATCTTCGTTCAAGGTGTGTCTTGTGCTGCTACTTCGACTGAATTCGTCCTAGGGTTTCTTCTGTTTCGTCCTTCGTATATATTATCCTCCCGAAATTCGTCTGGTCTTGGGGTATTTATAGTTTCTGTCTGAGGGTAAGATGCGGCGCATCTAATAAGTAGATGCGGCGTATTGACTTAACTTCGCGTGGGGTCCAAGATTAATATATTCAAGAATATTCGTACACCGCCAGAAGATGCGGCGTAACTCCATTTATAGATGCAGCGCATATCCTCTTATATCTTGGATCGTATCTTGTGAAATCTGGATAGTGATGCGCCGTATGTAATAAGAAAGATGCGGCGTATCTGGAGCAGAATGTCTTGATCTTGTACATTTCAGTAGACTCTTAACTTCTTGCTTGTTTTGCTCCATAATTAGTCCAAAATCGCCAAGTTTCACATAATACTTGTTTTTACCTGAGAATTACAAAAGTAAACGATTAAGTATCAATTCTCACAGATAATATAATAAAACAAGTCAAATAAATTGGATAAATGACGGTAATAAAATGTATTTATTTGAGTTCATCAAATATCCCCCCACTTGAACTTTACTTGTCCCCAAGTAAACCTTAGAATTAATCTTATGAAAATGTATCCTAAAAGATATTAGGATTTATTTTTATATTTAAGCATGTATTCATTTTTATCATAATCACACAACCAAACACTTAACGAATTAGAAGTAAAATAAAATAATTTGATAAAAGCAAATCTAATCGTTTAACTGTCCAGTCGTGACGAATATTCTATCATAAGCTTGGCAAGTATACACATCTCCCCCACTAAAGCCAAGGAATAACAAGTCTAAAGCGGTAAAAAGGGTTTGTAGGCTTAAAGGGTTAATCATTCTCCTTAATCTCTATCGATCTCAAATTCCAGAAAAGGCGACAAAATCACAAATACATGATCAAATCCACGAACACGATACTTGTAATTGCTCAAATCCTTAACTCGAATAGGCTAAAGATAGGACCAAGTAATCTTTACCAATAATATTATATCAAAAAGGGCGACAAAATCATAAATACATAGCCGAATCCACGACTACGATACCTAAGATTGCTCAAATCCCTAATCTCAATAAATCAAAGGTTTGGATAAAGAATAATATAGGGTATGGATAATATTTGGGATATAAATTGGTGTAAAATGAAAAATAAACAAAACAAATAAATTAAAATCCTAAGTGTGGTTAATCACTATCCCAACCATCCCATGAATAAGACTCATATCATTGAATAACTCACGCTTTAACACTTGAAACACACGCTTTTAGGTAGACACGAATTATACTCAACAAGATCTCAATCAAAGAATATCCTTAAGTTGGCGTTCCCATAACGTTCAACTCCCATTCAATCCATAGATATAATATACAACAACTAGTGGTGATATCGACCACTTAATACAAAACTTTACATAAGTTGGTTAAAACAATCTTCCAACTTTTCCTTTTTTCTTTTTCTTTTCTTTTTTTTTTCCATTTTTTTTTTTCAACTTGAAACATAAACATAGATGTGTAAAATTTCACCACATCACTATAATGATAACTCTGGATAATTTTTCCATACTTTTCATGACTTCAGAAATAACGGTAATAGTGAAAGTAGTAAACATACGAGAAACAAGACTCAAAATATACAATATTTACTTTCACTCCAATTGCATTTTGCAATTTCCCGACCTAACCAAAGATAATGAATTACGCACGCGAACACAGGTAATGTAAGGAAACACACTTTGCCTAAAGCAATTAACCAACCACGGATTTTAATCTACAGGGTAGGCTAAGGTGTAAGGGTGTAACGAAACATTTTAAACATTGGTGTAAGAAACGAAAGGAATGGCTCTGAGTGTTTTTCTAGGGGTATCTTACTCTAAAAGTGAGAGTAACAAAAGGGTTTATACGGGGGTTAACTAACCAGTGTAGTTAGCTAATAATACATAACATATAAAGGCTATTTGGATGTAATCCTAGAAATTTTACCAATTTAGACAAGTCATTCCAATTATATAATATAATACTTATTATGGTGGTCTCGAATAGTATACAAGCCAAGTTCTAAAGTTTACAAGTCACCGGCACACTCATAGATTTGTGAATTTTGAAAAATCACAATTTTTGAAAATAACGTCATGTGTGCAGCTATGCAACTTAGATCTCAAACAAAAACATGCTAAAAATTTTAAATTTTGATATATTAAGCACATTTTAAGCATAATTTTTGAAAAAGTTTAGGACAAGTAAGTGTTAAGTGTTCTAATTCTCCAATCCCCCCACTTAAGTTAAACAACGTCCTCGTTGTTTGTATAAAAGATTAAAAACTGGAAAATAAAAGAATTAGAACAGAAAAACTCCCCTGAGATTTGCTCGGTATGATCCTCCATTAGTATAAGAGCAAAAATCAACTTCCTCGTGGATGAGAACGTTTAAGCTTCATAATTGATGTATCCACAAGAAATGCAGGAATCTAATAATACCACCAAGGCTTTAAACACACCTGAGTTAAGAAGGTTCAAACTTGCATAATACATTAGTAGTTAGTAAAAATAAAATGTAAAAATTAAAACTGAAAATCATCAGGTCAGTCGATGCGCCGTATCTTATGGAAGAAGATATGCCGTATCGAGCCTGGAATAAATACGAAATAAAAATAAAATAAAGGATAGGATGCGGCGCATCTATTGTACCAGATGCGGCGCATGTGTTCACCAGACAGACTGTTAACAGCCTGTTGTAAAATGGCTCGTTCCACGGTTTTCTCTCACGTCCTCTCGTATTATCATGCTGAACTTAATGCCAGTCTTTGTCAAGCATAATAAGAAATATAAACTGAAACATCAAATGCATATATGATATTAACGATTAATACAATCCAAAAAGAATAATAATATGCGTGGAACAATGTCAATAAACACGTAAAATCAAGAGATCAAGGGTCAGTGTGGTCGTGTGGGTGGGTCCCCGAAGTGCTGGCATCATCAGTCCTAGCCCGGACTCTGCGAGTGTATGCAAGTGTCACTCTTGCAACATGAGTACCATCCGGACGAGTGTGAGTAATACCCTGCTGCTCCAAAAGTCGGCTCACACTCGTAACAAGCCACTGACGTCTGTGTGCAGCCTCTGGAAATGCCATCTCAAATAAAATTTCAAAGTTAGTAAACAGTCTGCAAGTAAGATAGATACGGCGCATCTGATTTAATCAGTGCGGCGTATCTGCACAAAATATAAGAGATGCGGAGCAAGAAATGAGATACGGCGTATGTAGATGCGTCGTATCTAGATTAAGTAATACGGCGTGTCTAGAATTTTATTAATTTGGAAATAGGTCGTTACGCCGCATCAATTAACCTAGATGCGCCGCATCTAAAAGCATATCAGTATAAAATAAAGGGGGTCAGGCATGCATTCCAAGAATCCGTATCCGTGACGTAAACTCCCACTTAACATCACAGTTCCATTTACCCATTATAAAAGTTCTAAAAGCTCATTACACCACTACTAATCCATTTTCCTACTAAAATTCAAACTCGAATTCAAAACCCAAATTTTCATTCAAATCAAACTAGGCCAGAAATCCAATGATTTATGCAAATTAAATACGGGGGAAATTATCTAATGCAAGTCCTAATCATATCTCTATATCATTTAAGCCCTAATCGAATTAATCACATAAACCCTAATTTTTATATTAAACAAAATTAAATCGAAACAGAATAATTACCTTAGTTATATGATTAGGAGTAGGTTAAGAGATCGGATTAGAGGGTTGATTTGAGAAAAATGCTCGGATTTAGAGTTTAATTTTACTGCGTGTATGTTCTTAACTGTGTGAGGATTTGGGGTAAAAAATTTAGATCCGGCGCATTCCCGTCGTATTTATAGGGCAAAACGATGCGCCGTATTGAAAAATTGGAATGCGCCGTATCTATTTAATCTCGTTGACTAGTCAATGAGTCCTAGTTGGTCAGAGATACGGCGCTTGGGATATTTGGATCCGCCGTATCGCTATGTTAGTGAACGAAATTTAAATAAGGAACATACCTTGGCCTCCGCAATACAATTCCTTATACATCAAATTGGGGTTAAACGGCATACCATATGATATAAATGAATTCAAAATAAGAGCAATAGGCATAAACGTTTTATTAATAATTGTAATCTTATTGTTTAGTGGATAAGGATTTATTCCGAGGTTAGGAACAAATATCGTTTTTAAGCGTACAAAATTAAGATTATAATTTGAATCAGATGTATTATATGGATAATAAAATTGAGATTATATTGTAGAGAACTTCCCTTTAGGCTGATTGAATTATCGTAGAGGTTACCTGGAATTCTATTTCAAGAATTTAAGACGTTCAATATTACCAGTACTGAGTTTTCCTCCACTCTAGTTGTCTTATTACAGCATTTAAGTCGTCAATGGTTTGATCACTCCAGCTATAATCTCCTAGTTTGGTTCAGAATGTAATCTTTCATGGTTATGCTTGAGTCATCATTTATCCTGAAAATAAACAACTTGTGCACGAGAGTAGCGGACCGATCAAAGTAAATATCAAAAATCAACTATATTTATCAAATTATATTCGTCGTATTAACAAAAGCTAATGCGCCGTATTTTCGTTACGTTTCAAAATACGAGATTTTTGATTCAGAAAGATGCGCCGTATCGATAGAGATCGATGCGTCGTATCTGTTTAATAATTCGAAAACTGTTTTTAATTAAAATAATAGATGCGCCGTATCTGCTAAAGCAGATGCGTCGTATCGCGTTATCGCTTAGAAAAAAATTTCTTATTAAAAACAGATACGCCGTATCTTGGGGAAAGATGCGTCGTATCGAATTTATTAAACGCGTTGTATTTTATAAAAATTAAACGCAATACGCCGTATCTGAGAAATCAGATGCGCCGTATCGTTTGAATAAGCTCAGTACAACGATAGCAGAACACAGAAAATACGAAAAATAAAAACAAATAAAAACAAACCAAAATAAACAAAAATAAAAGAAAACAAATAACACACAAAACAGAAAATATGCAAATAATACAATAAATGCAAATTAACCTAATATACAACACAGTTAGCGGTTAGATTAAAAATTAAAAAGAAAAACCTAATTAAAATACTAATCAAATTAACAGATAATAACAATTCACTCCCCGGCAACGGCGCCAAAAACTTGATGCGCGTGTGCGTATGCTCTAATTTATACCCACGGTATGTCGTTGTGGTTTTAGCAGTATTCAAGTTTTAAATTTATATTTAGCCGACTTATCAATAACACACACACTTTAACGAGCAGTGTACCCGGTCAGTATGAATATAATGGTAAGTAGAGTGTCGATCACTAAGAGTGGAACGTATTATCTAGTTATTCTAATCAGTATTTTAATATCTTAAGTTAGCTATACAACCTATTCTAACGCAAGGGGGTTTCAGTCTGAGAGACTGGCACGGTTTGGTTGCAATTAAATAATAAACTAAACTAATAGGCACGAATCAGCGAATAGCACACACGTACACAGATAAATACTCGAGACAATAAGAAGACCTGTCCTGATAGTTAAGTAGCTTGTCACTTGTTTTATTGCTAGTTTTATATGAAGTATATAGTTCGATGCAACGCACCGAGATTAAGTCCTTTCTCGTTGGTTCTAATCTTATCGGTGAGTAAACCCTTAATGATTACTTATGACTATCCTATTTATCTTTCTTCCTACTTTTCTACAGACGATAGAATGCATAGGCGATCTAATAAATAGGCGAGGGCAGAGGCATGGCGACTCAATCAACGCTCAGCTAGACACAGAGGTTATCAATGGACTAATAAAAGTCACCAAAGACATCAACATATAAACTTTAATTAATGGGAAAGCAGTTTTAAGGGAGTGCAACCTTTCCGTTGTCACATTACACAAGCCACCAATCCTGATGAATTAAAGTTTACTAACACAATAAAACAAAACTACTTAATGAATTAAATACATGCAGGACCTTCTTACAGCTCTTGTATCTTCGTTCAAGGTGTGTCTTGTGCTGCTACTTCGACTGAATTCGTCCTAGGGTTTCTTCTGTTTCGTCCTTCGTATATATTATCCTCCCGAAATTCGTCTGGTCTTGGGGTATTTATAGTTTCTGTCTGAGGGTAAGATGCGGCGCATCTAATAAGTAGATGTGGCGCATTGACTTAACTTCGCGTGGGGTCCAAGATTAATATATTCAGGAATATTCGTACACCGCCAGAAGATGCGGCGTATCTGGAGCAGAATGTCTTGATCTTGTACATTTCAGTAGACTCTTAACTTCTTGCTTGTTTTGCTCCATAATTAGTCCAAAATCGCCAAGTTTCACATAATACTTGTTTTTACCTGAGAATTACAAAAGTAAACAATTAAGTATCAATTCTCATAGATAATATAATAAAACAAGTCAAATAAATAGGATAAATGACGGTAATAAAATGTACTTATTTGAGTTCATCAGTGGTCTTTGCATAGATTACCCTTCTAAATATTTTTGAGATTCCATAGATCGTTTCAAGTTTTAAAATACAGTTTATTTTAAAAATCTTGTTTGACATGGCTCTTGATACCAATTGTGAAAAACTAGAAGGGGGGTTGAATAGTTTTACTTCTTTTAAATTTTATTGTGAAAACTTTTGTTTACTTTTAAAAACTTTGATTCAATCTTATGTGACTTCAACTCTTAAACAATATGAACAAATATAGACAAATGTAAATAAGTAATACAAGTAAAGTAAATGAAATGAAATGAAAGATAGGGATGGAAAGATCAAACCACATCACAAGGATTTATAGTGGTTCGGCTACAAGGACACCTTCCTTGCCCTACTCCACTCCCCGAGTCACCTACTCGAGAGTTCTCTTCACTATGTCAACAAACTCCCTTATGGCGGAGAAAACCTTACACAACTTTAGCTTAGACCGGCTTAACGACACAAAGCTAGATGTCGGGTTCTAATCGTAGCTAGAACCAATGTCACAACTTCTACACGACTTCTTCACGACTTATTCACAACTTCTTCACGACGGCTTCACGACTTCTTCACGACGGCTTCACACCTTCTACACGACGGCTTCACAACTTCTAGACCACGACTTCACAACTTCTACACTACTTCTTTACAATACAACTACTTACTTACACTTAGATCTACTTATCACAACTATACAACACTTTACTTTACACAACTACAAAATGATATGAATTGAACTACAATTCTTCTTCTCTAGTTGAAGGAGTATTCTTCTTTTGCACTTGGATGAGGAAAGCTTGGATCACTTGGAAACCAATGCTTAAAAGAATATGATCAAAGGATTTTAGAAAGGATTTACAAGGATTAGAGAAGATTTAGAACATAAGGTTTGGGGTGCAAAAGGTGAGGAAAAAGTCCAGAGATGAACCAGTATTTATAGGCAAATCTGAGGACCTAGAGGAGCGGGGCGGTCCCCTTAAATAGGTTGCCGGCCCCCTTAAAATTAAGGGGACCGCCTAGTATAATTAAGGGGGCCGCCCTTCCTGAACGTTGCTCAAATTTGTCTTTTTTTGGGGAAGGTTTTTCTGGAATATTTTTACCATTTTTGATTGAAAATTTGAATTCATAAATTTATACTAGATTAAACATATTTATTTAATACCAAAAATATTTTTCTAAAAGATATAAAATGTTTGTGACATTTTATAAAAAATCTAGTGATTAAGAAAATGTTCCTTTGATCATATAATGCATTAAGCATTTGTTTGTTCATACCTTAAATGATTGAGTCGTTAAAATAGATATTAATAACTAAATACTTGTTTACGTCATAATTTTCTATTTAATGATTTTATATTTTGTGATTATCAAAACGTAGAGATATCAAAAAATATTAATAACGTGTTTAGGCATTATTTATATGAACAATCTCCCCCTTTTTGATGATTACAAAATCTAAACTCATTAAATTGAAAAATTAGTTTTTAGACAAGTATTTAGTGAGTTTACATCTATTTCTCCCCCTTTTTGTAGAATCAAAAAGGTTATGCCGACAAGTTTTAGATATGAAATTTGTCGGGAAGAGAACTCCCCCTTGATGTGTGCTCCCCCTTGTTTGAGAGCATAATGGAAACGAGATATGGAATACTTACAAAATATTAGAAGCACAAGCATATATATAGCAAAAATAAGAAAGCATATAAAAGAAAGACATCCATTAATCAAAAGTGTTGTGTATAAATACACAACCAAATAGAGTACATCATAAAAGAAACATACAACATTTTAACAAAGAGTGCAACTAATGATACTACATAATCATCCCAAGAGTACATGATCCTCATAGAGCTTGCAACCAAGAAGGGTGGAAAACATTATTGGTGTTGAAACATTTTATCTAGTTTGAAGAGAATGGAGGAGGTGGTGGTGAAATGGGTGAAGATGGTGGAGGTGGTGGTGGAGGTGGGTTGGTTAACATGTGCTCAATGCATGAGAACATATATTGCATTTCATCCCGAAGACCAAAGATGATAGTTCGGTTATGACTGCAACAAAGGCAAGTATCTCCATGAGCTTCAAGGAGACTTCAAGGTATAGGATTAACAAAGAGAGGTGGTGGAATTGGTGACGATGAAAAGTGAGCATCAAGAGGTGTGATTGGTGAGAGGGAGATGGCAAGCTCGGTGGATGGAGGTTCTTGAGTGAGCTGTGGTGGTGATGTTGTTGATGGTGGTGTTGTTTGTGGTGAGGAGAGGTGTTTGTTGATGTAGTCATTGATGGATGAGGTTGAAGGTATGGAAGAAGAGGAGGTACCATAGGTGGAAGGTGTTTTGGATGGTGCATTAGGTGCACTTGAAGATGAGCATGTAGGTGGTGGTGATGGAGTGGTGTTGTCTTCTTTAGTAAGATCAATGAAAAGTTGTTTGGGTGGTATGATGACCAATTTTTGTTTCTTAGAGGTCTTGGAGATGGAGGCTTTTGGTGATAGCATGGTGTTGTAGGTTGATGTTTGAAGGAGATGAGGATTGATGAAATGAGGGTTTATCATTTGGAGGGAATTTATAATAAGAAAGTATGGTTGGTTTGGGTAAGGTTTTAAGGTTTAGTAGTAATATTCCAAACTCAGTTGGGTTATTAAGAGAAAGGGTAGCTGAGAGTAGAGAAAAGGGGTCACAAGATGCAAAAGAAAACAATGAAATTCAATGTGCAGATGGCCGGTCCCCTTAATTGTAGGCCGGCCCCCTTAAAATTAAGGGGACCGCCTAGCAAAATTAAGGGGGCCGCCCATCTGGTGTTTTCCCAGGCGACCAAAATTGAAAATTTCCAGAAAAGGGTCAATTTTTGGGGTGTGTTTGCAGCAAGCTCTATTTGAACCATGTACACTAGGAATGATCCAATAGTAACAATAATATATCAAGTAATAATGTACATATATAAACTAGCAAAATCATGTTATAACCATATCATAGGCATATTATATTAAAGAAACAAAGTTCTAACATAATAGTAGTTAACCATCTAGCATAATGCAAAATAAATGTCAAAATAATAACACTACACATAATTATCTAATAACATATCATCAATGTTCAATTAAACCTACACCAAATAAATCTATTTCTTCTTTCCAAGAATCTTCCTGAAGGCCTTTCCTATTGACTTAAATCCACCTCGAACCTCTTGATGCATTTGTTGAGTGGTGTTTAGCAATGAGGTTTGTCTTTCGAAGAGGAGTTGATCATTTTGTTGGGAAGGAAAAGGAACTTGATAGTCGGTGTAATCAAGTTCCGGAAGATTATTAACGAATGTCGTGGGTGATGGGGTACTAACACGTGATGTGTCCTCCTCCTCATCATCATCATCTCCTCGATGAGATGTAGAACCACGAGGTGTGAGTGAGAAAGAGCTACGAGATTTGCCCTTGTCACTTCGGGATTAACGAGGTTGGACACGGACAAGAGGACGCAAGACCGGTTGAACAAACTCATAAATATCACTCTCAAGATGAGGGTAATGTTCCATGACATGATAATAGAGTCGAGTAAGGAACATACCATAAGGAAGATTGGCATTGGGAGTGTTTTTAGCGGATATGATTCGATGAACAAAGAGATAAGCCAAATTGTATTGTTCTTCCGCAACAACACAATACAACATGTGAGCAATGCTCGCCGTGAGATGATCACGGTGACCACCGGTACCGAACGCATTCTCGCGAATGAGTTCTTCCCAACGCTTCATGTCGGGGCTTAACTCTTTGAGGAGAATTTGGTTTGCAAGGATGTCGACATTTTTTGACTTAATCTTTCTGCTAGTCGTACCACGTTCTAGCTCAAGAAGTCGACGAATGTCGTCGGGAGTTGGGATCTTAGAATAGTATGGACCTCCTTGAGGTCGATGTTGTTCAAGAGAAGAAATATCCCACTCATTTGAGAAAACGGCTTGACCGTTGTGGGGAATTTTGAGAATTTGACCGAATTGAGCGAGAGTAAGAGTGATGAATTCATTTTGGATCATGAAGGAAATGAGGATATAACCATAGTCATCGGTTTGCACCATAACTTGGCTATAGAAGTCAAGAACAAAGCGAGGAACGATACGCTCATTGATTTTCTAAAGACAATCGAGACGAACATTGGAGAACATTCGTTCGATATAGTCGGATTGATAGAAAGATGGATCGACAATTCTCCCCTCATGAATGTTTCTATTTTCGATGGAACGATAGAAACATGCAATAGCGGGAGATATGCCGGGAGTGGCGGAGACTTTTGGAATGTATTGTTTTGTTTTGGAGACATCACCAACCGTGGCTTTAGGCATTTTCACCTAAACAATATAACAACAAGAAAATAAGATTAAAAGAAAAATGCATATGTGACATATACTACTCATGTGGAACGCAAACATACTTCGACTCTAAAATTTTAATCCTAATAAGTAGTTTGCAATGTTCCTTATTTTTAATTTTTAACTCGCTTAAGGTGTATTTTATGATGTTAAGGAGTAGTTGTAATGATATTTTGATAAAGAACCAAACGTATCCAAACGCTCCTTTATACATCATAAGCCACATTGAAATGTGGCTAGACAAACATTAGATTGTATGTCTAGCTATTTCTTACGAGTATTTATGTTAAGTAACTTATTGAAAAGGTAAAAACGTAGATTTTGACTCAAAAATGTCTTTTAATTTGTTATGCCAAACGCTTCCTTTTCTAGAAAAATAATGACTAATATTTCAATATACATATGAATTATGTATCTTGATGACTCAAAATTATTAGTTACATGTTTATAAACTTGTCCATTTGTTGTGAAATTTATTTTGGCTTAATCTTGACAATTTTATGACTCAATCCAAACACCCTCTTATGTTTATAAAATCATTTTTCATGATTCGAAAAATATATTTTTAGGATTAAAAGTTGTGATATTATAATGTGGTTAGTTATAATAAGTGTTTATGGCATAATTCAACAATGTGTAACAAATTTTGAATGAGAGTGTTTGGTTTTTCAAAATTTTGGCATGAGAGTTTTAGATTACTTAGATTCTAGGTTAATTAAGTACTCTAATCCTATGGGAAGTATTTGGCAATGAGATTCCTAACTTAATTTCAACATAAGTTCGAATTTAAAAAATTTAAATAAAATACCTAATTGTGATTAGACTCGAAATTTGATGAAATTAGATGAAGTGTGTTTTGGAAAACTTACAATATATGTTGCTAATCGAGATATAAGTGTTTGCCCCTTGCGAATTTAGCCCGAATTGGTGATTTGGTGAGTGGTTTTGATGGTTTTTGGGTGGTTTAGTTCGTTCACAGCAGGTAGCAAAGGAAGGGTGTGTGAGAAATGGAGTGTTTGGCAAAAGTTTTAAGAGGAAAATCGTTCTTGGTAGCAGCAGATGGCCGGTCCCCTTAAACATTAAGGGGGCTGCCCTCGATAACAAGCCGGTCCCCTTAATTTTAAGGGGGCCGCCTACCAAAAAATGGAGTTTTTTTCGAATTTTGTTTCTGAAGGCAAAATATTTATATGTATATAGATAGATTTATAATATATCAAAAATACGTTGCTTTGTATATGCACGAGGAAGGAATACTTGAAACATTTTATTAACATTTCGTTAAAAAATATCTTGAGAATTTTGGATAAAATAATCAAGACGTCAAGTCGACAATGACTTTGAGGAATGAGAGGGAATGTGTATATTTATATATATGTATATTACATGGGAAATTTGGATGTTGAATGGTGTCGAGAGATGATGAGGTAGAGACGGAGATGAGTGCTGACGGCGTCGGGAGTTTGTTTCATCCATAGTTCTCTTTGCGCGAAGGTTCGAATTCTACTTCTATGTTGATCCACTCAACTCACTTCTCTTCATCACCATGAGTCTTGTGAGAGTGGACATAGAAGCTTTTCATGTTGAACGTTATAGTCCAAGAGAGCAAGGGGGGAAGAAAAGGTTCGAGAACAAACAATTTCTTTTAGTTATAGATAGTCAACTAATGACGTATCTAGGTTATGTGAAGATATATATATATATATATATATATATATATATATATATATATATATATATATATATATATATATATATATATATATATATATAAGTATATAGACTAGTTCTTATGTATATGTATAATAGTATAAGTATATGTATAAAGGGGTAACATATTAACACGCACATAAGAATTAAATTAGGCACTTTTAAACTAACGGGGGCATGCAATTAACTAAGCATATAACATAGTAGAGAGCATGAAAGAGAGGCGTACCTTTTAGTCTTCAATAAGTAGTCTTCAAGCACTTCAAAGTGTTTATGTTGACTTATGGAAGCCAATCAAAGAAAAGATGCCGATTTCCCAATGAGTTATCAAATTAGCCACTTGGTCCCCATTGTCTAATTTGTCCAAAGTTGTTTGAACCAAACATGGGTTGCAATTGACTAGGATGCATATATGGTGGAAGTATTCCCCAAGGATTGAAGCTTGGTGGATTTGGATAATTCCACATTGGGTAACTATTATTATTATGGAGATTTTGTCGATTTTGATTTCTTCTAGGTTGAGGAGTTTTAGCTCGAGGGTGAGGATTATTTGGTCTTCTTAGGGGAGGTGTTTTTTATCTTAATTTCGGTTTAGGTGATTCTTCTTTGGTTTTTAAAGATGGTTTGTAAAAGGTTTTTATTTCATCATTACTAGCAATGGGTATTTTTCTATCTTTTATAAGTATGTATTTAGGTGTTGACTCTAAGGATTTTTGCTTACTAGATTTACTTTCAAACTTTACATTTTTAGTTTCACTAGTTGAGGCCTCAGTTGAATTAAATCCTAAGCCAGTTTTATCTCCTACTACTCTTTGAACACTTATTATTTTCCTAAGCGAGTTACTACTATTTTCAAATTTGTCAAGTTTACAAATTTCTTCCTTAAGTTTTTCGTTTTCATTTTTAGTTACTTGACATGTTTTACATTCTTCAAAAGCTTCTTTTCCTTTTTCTAAGTTGTGTAGTTTAATCTTTAATTCAAGTATTTCATTTTCTAATTGATTGTTTAAGCGTTTTAGTGATTTATTTTTAGTCATTACTTTTTGACCTAGTTGGCATAATCTATTATATTCACTATCTAAGTCTTTTTCGTCTAATGATAAATATTCATCACTAAAGTATTTGGTTTCAGAATGTACCTCACTTGATGTCTTAGCCATAAGACATTTCTCCTCCTTTGTGGTTTCTTTCACGTCTTCGTCACTATCACTCCATGCTCCTCCAACAAATGCCTTTTGATTTTGTTCCTTTGACATCATTGGACATCTTCTGATGAGATGATTTGGATCACCGCATTTAAAACACTTCCTCTCGCTCTTGCTACCTTTGTCGTCTTTGTTTCTTTGGAGTGCCTTTCTTTCGTCATGTAGTTGTCTAACTAATCTTCCTCGTCTTTTGAAGAACTTCTTGAAGTCTCTTACAGCCATGGCATATTCTTCGTCATCACTTTCGGAGGTTGAGCTATCCTCGTCACTAGATTCCTTCCTAGCTTTCAATGCAATTGACTTACATTGTTCTCTTTTTCCTTTGACCATCTCGGAGTCTTTCTTTATTATTGCTTCGTAGACTTTCAAGTTGCCGATCAACTCATCAAGTTGAAGAGTTGACAAGTTCTTCGATTCTTCAATCGCCGTAACTTTAGCCCGCCATTTTGGATGAAGCGCCCTAAGAAATTTTCTAACAAAATTCTTACTAGAAAAACTCTCATCAAGTGCTTTTAAACTTGTGATGATTGTGTTAAACCTAGCAAAAGCATTATCAATTGATTCCTCTTCCGGAATCATAAATTGTTCATATTGTTGAACAAGAAGATCTATTTTGTTATCTTTGACTTGACTATTACCTTGGTGAGTTATTAGTAGAGAATTCCAAATTTCTTTTGCGGTTTCACACATAAAGATTCTTTCGTATTCTTTACGTGGTAACGCATTGTAAATAACCATTTTAGCTTCACTATTTTTAGCAAGTTTTCTTTTTAAATCATCATTTTGTTTTTCAAAAGGTACTATTTCATCCTTTTTAGTTTCCGGATTATTTTGAATAGGTAAAAAATCACCATTAGTAATAACATGCCAAAGATCTAGATCTTTTGATTTCACATAAGTTTCGAATCGATTTTTCCAATAAAGAAATCCATCACTTTCAAATAGTGGTGGTCTTTGCATAGATTGCCCTTCTAAATATTTTTCAGATTCCATAGATCGTTTCAAGTTTTAAAATACAGTTTATTTTAAAAATCTTGTTTGACTGGCTCTTGATACCAATTGTGGAAAACTAGAAGGGGGGTTGAATAGTTTTACTTCTTTTAAATTTTATTGTGAAAACTTTTGTTTACTTTTAAAAACTTCGATTCGATCTTATGTGACTTCAACTCTTAAACAATATGAACAAATATAGACAAATGTAAATAAGTAATGCAAGTAAAGTAAATGAAATGAAATGAAAGATAGGGATGGAAAGATCAAACCACAACACAAGGATTTATAGTGGTTCGGCTACAAGGACACTTCCTTGCCTACTCCACTCCCGAGTCACCTACTCGAGAGTTCTCTCACTATGTCAACAACTCCCTTATGGCGGAGAAAACCTTACACAACTTTAGCTTAGACGGCTTAACGAACAAAGCTAATGTCGGGTTCTAATCGTAGCTAGAACCAATGTCACACTTCTACACGACTTCTTCACGACTTATTCACAACTTCTTCACGACGGCTTCACGACTTCTTCACGACGGCTTCACACCTTCTACACGACGGCTTCACAACTTCTAGACCACGACTTCACAACTTCTACACTACTTCTTTACAATACAACTACTTACTTACACTTAGATCTACTTATCACAACTATACAACACTTTACTTTACACAACTACAAAATGATATGAATTGAACTACAATACTTCTTCTCTAGTTGAAGGAGTATTCTTCTTTTGCACTTGGATGATGAAAGCTTGGATCACTTGGAAACCAATGCTTAAAAGAATATGATCAAAGGATTTTAGAAAGGATTTACAAGGATTAGAGAAGATTTAAAACATAAGGTTTGTGGTGCAAAAGGTGAGGTAAAAGTCAAGAGATGAACCAGTATTTATAGGCAAATCTGAGGACCTAGAGGAGCGGGGCGGTTCCCTTAAATAGGTGGCCGGTCCCCTTAAAATTAAGGGGACCGCCTAGTATAATTAAGGGGGCCGCCCTTCCTGAACGTTGCTCAGATTTGTATTTTTATGGGGAAGGTTTTTCTGGAATATTTTTACCATTTTTGGTTTAAAATTTGAATTCATAAATTTATACTAGATTAAACATATTTATTTAATACCAAAAATGTTTTTCTAAAAGATATAAAATGTTTGTGACATTTTATAAAAAATCTAGTGATTAAGAAAATGTTCCTTTGATCATATAATGCATTAAGCATTTGTTTGTTCATACCTTAAGTGATTGAGTTGTTAAAATAGATATTAACAACTAAATACTTGTTTACGTCATAATTTTCCGCTTAATGATTTTACATTTTGTGATTATTAAAACGTAGAGATATCGAAAAATATTAATAACGTGTTTAGGCATTTTTTATATCAACAGAATCTTCATTGGTTATTCAGAAAACTAGAGGGCATTCAGGGTGTATAGTAGAAGGACTAGAAGGATTATGGAGACGATGAATGAGAAGTTTGACGAGATTTCACAGATGGCTTCTGAGAGACTCGCTCTAGAACCCGCGCTTAACCCAATGGCTTCTAATCGTATCGGATTAGGACCCGCTCCAAACAGTCAAACTTCTGGACATATCAGTTCAGGACTCGTAACCCAAGGAGCTCAGTCAACTACCACTGATAAACCTACAAATCAAGAACTGTAAAATTTCTTCGAGTTTATGTATGATGAGTACTATGGTGGAGCTTCGACAAATGCATCACAAAAACGTTCTGCTGCACCCGCTCAACAACATCCACCACCACCACCACTACAAGATGCATCCACCATAATCGAAGTTGATGCACCAACTCCCTCAATGTCATCAACATATACTCCAGCAACTCCAGTAATTGAGATTGTTTTACCAAGAGTTGA
This sequence comes from Artemisia tridentata subsp. tridentata, assembly GCA_021014915.2. NCBI lineage: Eukaryota > Viridiplantae > Streptophyta > Magnoliopsida > Asterales > Asteraceae > Artemisia > Artemisia tridentata. Next base: position 52,218,790 of record CP139509.1, on the reverse strand, counting down.
TGAGCAAAACCAAACCACACCAATTCAAGAAGAACAACAACAAAACGATGTTGTGTTAGAAGAAAAACCATTCGAAAAACCATTTGCAACGGAATCTGCTGAATCTTCTTCTAGGTTACAAGAACCATCCAACATGCATTCGTTAAATCCAAGGTACCCTTCTACGTTACAGTGGACTAAAGACCATCCAATAGATCATGTTATTGGTGAACCTTCACGGCCAGTTCAGACGAGAAGACAACTCGCCACCGATTGCGACATGTGCATCTTCGCCTGCTTAGTTAGTTTAAAAGAGCCAAAGAACATTCGGGAGGCGATGGCAGATAATGCATAGATTGAAGCGATGTAGGAAGAACTTCTCCAATATCAATTACATGACACTTGGGATTTAGTGCCGAGACCAATCGACAAACTCGTCATTGATCTTAAGTGGTTATGGAAGAACAAAAAGGATGAAGAGATGACTGTAATTCGCAACAAAGCTCGTCTAGTGGCCAAGGGATTCAGACAAGAAGAGGGGATAGATTTTGATGAGTCATTCGCGCCAGTAGCAAGACTTGAGGCGGTTAGGATTTTCTTAGCATATGCAGCTCACAAAAACATCACGGTCTATCAGATGGATATCAAGACGACTTTCTTGAACGAAACTCTGAAAGAAGAGGTGTACGTGAGTCAGCCAGACGGATTCGTTGACAAAGATCATCCAGACTACGTCTACAAGCTAAAGAAAGCTATCTATGGTTTGAAATAAGCCTCAAGGGTGTGGTATAACGAATTATCATCTTTCCTACTTCTTAATAATTTCACCAAAGGAACAATTGACCCGACCTTGTTTACCAAAAAATTCAAAGATGACATTTTGATTGTTCAGATTTACGTGGACGACATAATCTTTGGGTCCACTAATCCGAAACATGCAAAACATTTTGAAAATCTTATGAAAAGTAAATTTGAAATGTCCATGATGGGCGAATTAAAATTCTTCCTTGGACTTCAAATCCATCAATCCCATCGTGGTATTTTCATTAATTAGGCTAAATATACTATTGAGATTTTGAAAAAACATGGAATGGAAAATTGTGACTTTGTTGGTACTCCAATGGTCACTTCACCCAAAATAGGTGCTGACTTATATGGGAAACCCATTGATCTGAAGAAATATCGGAGCATGATTGGGTCTCTCATGTACTTAACCGCTAGTCGACCCAATATAAATTTTTATGTCTGTTTATTAGCATGGTTTCAGGAAAGGCCTACCGAACTTCACCTCCAAGAGGTTAAACGGGTCTTTCGGTGCCTACGAAGAACCATTAACATGGGACTTTGGTATCCAAAGGATTCGGAGTTTAAACTAACAGCCTTTTTAGATGCCGATCATACAGGTTGCCAAGTCACCGCAAAAAGTACATCCGGGGGAGCACAATTCTTGGGAGAAAAGCTAGTAGGCTCGTCATCGAGGAAACAAGACTGTATGGTGCTATCAATCGCAGAAGCCTACTATGTGTCTCTATCTGTGTGTTGTGCCTAAGATCTATGGATGAGGACACAACTCACAGATTTTGGTTTTACTTTCGACCACATACCTATATATTGTGACTCGAAAAGTGTCATAGCCATCTCGTGCAATCCAGTTCAACACTCCAAGACCAAGCATATTAGAGTCCGCTATCACTTCATAAAGGAACACAGAGAAGAGGGTACTGTGGAACTATTTTTCGTGAAGACTGAATACCAACTCGCCGATCTATTCACTAAAGCTCTTCCAAAAGAGAGATTCAAAAACTTAGTTTGACGAATTGGCATGCGAAGCCTAACTCCGGAAGAGTTAGAAAGCCTTCTCGAAACTTCTTGAAATTATATCGCTGTAGATAGACATAGATATAGATATATATAGATAGTTTTAAAAAAATAAAAAAAATCATGTATATTCTTTTTCTGATATTTCTCTCGTATAATCAATATTCTGTACGTGTCTAGAAATGTCATTCAACAATGATATGGATGTGTACATATGCTTGAGCGAGAACATATCTTCTCTCAAAATTTATTCACAATGGTTTTCGTAAACTTCCGTACGAAACCCGCACTCCAATGATGGCTTTCATATATATCAGTATGAAACCCGCACCTAAAGGAAGACTTCTGATTATTGCGGATCAGAACTCGTAATCAAAGACAACATATACCAACTTCATGCAAATCCGTCTATCTCTTCACAAGGACACTCATTTAATCAGTTGATATAAAAAATATTACTACATGCTATTTTTGAGGGGGAGAAGACGTGATTAAATGTGATCAAAGATCATGGAATTGAATCTCAGAGGAGAGCACTTATCCAAAAAGACTCAGTTCTAACCCTCGAATTGACGAAACTAAATGTCTGTTATCGAAAAGACTTGTCCGGGACGGGTAATAATTTCAAGCTGGTTATCCAGTGATGTAAACGTGTCTCGCAAAGGACTTGTCTGAGTAGAATGTACCAATTCGAGAGATGATCATTGAATATGACCGGGACGGGTAATAATTTCAAGCTAGTCTAACTAGTGTTGTAAATGTGTCTCGCAAAGGTCATGTTCATTGAAAATCGATCAATTCAAATGTGCGAACTCTACCTAACATGTGCAAATTTATATCAAAAATGCATGAGCACATGTGAAGGGGTAGTATTTCAAAAATGAAAAACTCTCAAAGTATTAACTAAATGTGTTTATTCATAAACACTTTGAGAGATTTTCACAAAAGGTTTTATGGCAAGTAATCATCAAATCTAGGATAATCATGGAGTAATAAGGTGATTATGGTTAGGTTATGTCCTATGATCCGCCAGAGCTGGAGGGATCTACCTAAGGACAATTCTAATAGATTAGAATTAGAAGTCCTTAGGTAAGATTGAAAAAAGGAGTATAATGAGAAAAGAGAAATAAGGGGTTGAAGAATGAAAAAGAAAAGTTTAATGAAAGGGTGAAAAGAAATTGCCCTCCATGAAAACTTAGGGCAGAAACCGGGTCAATACATCTGCTAGCGGTATTTACTAAGGTGATACTGATATTGAAGACAAGACGTCATGGACCTAGTGACGCGCTGCACCACCCCTCCTAGCCACTCAGATATCTCTTAAAAGATATTTGTTTTATTTCTCACGGAGAACACTACATATTCTATCGACCTCTTATTCCGAGATGTGTTGATATTGAAAAGGTGGCACTCTGCTCCATGCCTTCGACTACTAAAAACCAAAACGCACTATTGAGTCTAGAGCCAATGAGATTCATCAAAAATCTCTTAGGAACACATCCATTATAATACCCTTGTGTTCACCAAAAAGGACACAAGGTGTACAAGAGTCTTAATGAGATCTTCGGATCTTGCCTTATATCATGATGGTTACGTGCTTCAAATGGTCTATATTCATGGGGTGATCTCCAGCAACTCACTGAATTGTGGGTGCACTTCGGTGTGTCCGTGTAAGCCCTCTCGGGGGTATCCGGTTCAGAATGGCCTGGGCAAGGATTAGAGAAAATCTTCACACTATGTTGTTGACGATCTCGAAGTCCAAACCTGTAAGTGCTGGACGATTTATTACTAACGGTTTTATGCAGCTACCAACAACCATCATCACATATATCAAACATCTTCACCTCAGCATACTCATACTTATGAAGATCATCCTCAACAAAGCTCAAGTGTAAAAGTTCAAGACGAAAAGATCAAGTTAAAGACAAAGTGTAAAGACAAAGTCAAGAAGCTAATCAAGATGTCAAAAACAAGTTTATGTATCAAGTGAGGAAGGCATAAGTATGAAGTTCAAAATGTATGAGTATGTTGGAGGTCGCGACGCATAAACACATGAAGTGCTGAACGATGGCAAGAACAACTACAAAGACGACTATTTAAAGATCACATAGCATGAAGGAATAAAGAAACAAAGACTGTTATACAATGACACACAAGGCACAAGGCTATGAAGACGAAAGACCAAGTCATACGGAGCATCATTTCATTGACCATCCCTTAGGGGGAGATTGTTAGCATTTATATAAAAGTGATGGTCATTTGTCGTTGTAATATTTTTATTAAGTGTGTCATTGTGTAAGTTAGTTAACATAGTCAATGGGCTTGGATTAAACTTATAGATTAAATGTTATGATTAATAGTCCATGTAATAAGCCCAAGTTTAATCCAAGCCAACCCAAGTCTAGAAATCTATAAATAGCACCTTCCAACTCATTTGGAAGGTTGGTGTTCTAGGTGCTTTGAGATGCTTTGAGTTTGTATTAAGGATTGAAGTATGTGAATAAAGTTTCTCTTACTAGAATTTCATAATCCACTCTTCTCTCTTTAATCTTATTCATTGATTAGTAGTATGTTAGGATGGATATCAAGGGATAACATGTCTCGTCTCATGACTCTTTAAATATTTCACTTGAAATATTGAGTCATTCTTTAAATCCATCTCATGACTATTTAAATATTTCAATTTTAAATATTTCACTGGAAATATGAAGTCATTCTTCACATCCCTCTTATGACTACTTGAATATTTCACTGGAAATATTGAACTCATATCTTGTGTCTCGTCTCATGACCTTCTAAATATTTCACTGGAAATATTAAGTCATTCTTCACATCGCTCTTATGACTACTTGAATATTTCACTGGAAATATTGAAGTCATATCTTGTGTCTCGTCTCATGACATTTTAAATATTTTACTGGAAATATTAAGTCATCCGTCACATCGTTCTAATGACTACCAATGTATTTCCTCGGAAATATAAAAGTCATCTCTTCTCGTCGAGTAACGTTCATCTCGTAAAAGAATTTTTTAGGTATAAATTCTCTCCTTGTGTTGAAAAGTCTCACTAAATCAGCGAGATTTATTTATAAAATCCTCTTAAATTCCAATGACAACTTAAATATTTCATCCGAAATATTTAAAGTATATTTAATTTGAGAAATGCAATTAAATTTCATCTCTCATTCTCGATCAACGTTCATCGAATCCCGTTGGATTCATTCATAAAAGAATTTATTTGGTATAAATTCCTTTAATCTAAAGTCCAGAAAAATCACAACATATGTGAAATTTCTTTGTCAAAAATCTAATTCCAGGTCAAAACTAACCTCAGCAGGTCACGGTACCTTTAAATAGGGGACGGTACCGCTAAATTTAACAGTACCGTAGGACCGTTGTCTGCTGAGACAGTTTATTTTGTCTTCAATTCTTACTGTTTCAAAAACACTATCGAAACCCACTCGATGTAGTCTGGAACCAGAACCATCTCCTATCAGAATAGATTCTATCTATCTTCTGATTCCTTAGCCTTTTCCCTTTCACCTCCGCATGGTACTAAACACACAATATGTTTGGTTACTTCCGTATCCATAATCTTCTCAATTTATCTACACTTTTCAACCTTCGTTCTACACTACCATTGCTTCCGCATTCCACTCATCTTCCACAAACTTCAAATGAAGAACCGCTAGGATAAGTTGAGATCACCCTTCTTCATCAACATAGATAACCTCACTAGAACCTTATCACTAACCCCACAACCTTGAAGATTTTATCTTCTTAACCCTTAGCATATTTCCACATAATCATATGCCTCATCATATGAATGTTCTATAAATGTTCACAATGATTGAGGAGAGCTACGTGACTTCAAAGGTGAAGTTTATTGTATGTTATTCACCACTTGTCATGACGTTACTAAGCTCATCGCTTCCGTAAACGTTTGTTTTCCTCTTTATTTTTTTCACATCTTGTCTGGATGGTCATCGATTAAGGGGGAGCGAAAACAAACACATATAGTCTTTCATCAAACACTCTCAAGAACACATAAATGTGGTTCTTATTCCCTAGAAAACTTCCCTTTTGTTAATCCTAAACACTATCCTAAACATACAACTTATTACTAGATAAGATTAAAGAAGAATAGTGGAACTTGAAATAGAAACTTTATTAGTCACACACTTATCTTTAATACAATACCTAGTATACTCTTAAGCACTATGAGGACCTAAGAACACCTAAGAGCACCAACCTTCCAAATGAGGATGGAAGGTGTTATTTATACCATTCTTGTTGGACTTGGGTGGGCTTTGGGCTTTTCATTTCACTTAACATTAATCAATTAGATTAAGAGCCCAAAGCCTAATTTAATTAAATACACAACGACACACTTAAGTAAAATATTACAATGACGCATGACCATCACTTTTCATAAATCCTAACAATCGATCTCCCCCTAAGGGATGGTCATTCAAATGATGCTCGGAGTGATGAGGTCTTTTGTCTTCATTTCCTTGTGCTTTGTTTGTCGTTGTATAATAGTCTTTGTTTCTTGTTCCTTCCTGCACTGTGATCTTCAAATAATCGTCTTTGTGGTAGTACTTGCCTTCGATCAGCTTCTTCAAGTGATTATGATGTCGTGACCTCCAACATAATCATACATCTTGTACTTATACTTATGTCTTCCTCACTTGGTACTTGAACTTGTTCTTGACATCTTGATTAGCCTTTTGATGTTGTCTTTACACATTGTCTTTAACATGATCATCTTGTCTTGAACTTTTACACTTGAGCCTTGTTGAGGATGATCTTCATAAGTATGAGTATGCTGAGATGAAGATGTTTGATATATGTGATGATGGTTGATGGATGTTTATAGGTAGCTGCATAAAACCGTTAGTAATAAATCATCCAGCGCTTACAGGTTTGAACTTCGAGATCGTCGACAGCATAGTGTGAAGACTTTCTCTAATCCTAACCCAGGCCGTTCTGAACTAGATACCCCCGAAAGGGCTTACACAGACACACCGAAGTGCACCCACGATTCAGTGAGTCGCTGAAGATCACCCCACGACTATAGACCGTTTGAAGCACATAACCATCATGATATAAATGGCAAGATCCGAAGATCTCATTAAGACTCTTACAACTTGTGTCCTTTTTGGCGAACACAAGTGTATCATAATGGAAGTGTTCTTAAGAGATCTTTTGATGAATCTCGTGGCTCTAGACTCGATAGTGCGTTTTGATTTTTAGTAGTCGGAGGCATGGAGCAGAGTGCCACCTTTTCAATATCATCACATCTCGGAGTGAGAGGCCGATATATTATGTAGTGTTCTCCGTAAGAAATGAAACAAATATCTTTTAAGAGATATCTGAGTGGCTAGGAGGGGTGGTGCTGCGCGTCACTGGGTCCATGATGTCTTGTCTTCAATATCAGTATCACCTTAGTGAATACCGATAGCAGATGTATTGACCCGGTTTCTGCCCTAAGTTTTCATGGAGGGCTATTTCTTTTCACCCTTTCATTAAACTTTTCTTTTTAATTCTTCAAACACTTCTTTCCCATTCTCATTTACTCCTTTTTTCAATCTTACATAAGGACTTCTAATTCTACTCTATTGGAATTGTCCTTGGGAAGATCCCTCCGGCTCTGGCGGATCATAGGACATAACCTAACCATAATCACCTTATTACTCCATGATTATCCTAGATTATTGATCACATGCCATAAAACCTTTTGAAAATCTCTCAAAGTGGTTATGGATAAACACATTTAGTTAACACTTCGAGAGTTTTGCATTTTTTGAAATACTCCCCCTTTACATGTGCTCATGCATTTTTAAGATAAATTGCACATGTTGGGTAGAGTTCGCACTTTTGAATTGATCGATTTTTAATGAACATGGCCTTTGCGAGACACGTTTACATCACTAGTTAGACTAGCTTGAAATTATTACCCGTCCCGGTCATATTCAATGATCATCTCTCGAATTGGTACATTCTACTCAGACAAGTCCTTTGCGAGACACATTTGATGAAGCGAAAAGTGTACCACTTTTAGGGGGTCATTTAAGCCCTAATCCGCGATTATATGATCAAATATTGCCTTAAATCGTTTCTTTTCTCATTTTAGGTACTTGGGACGTGATTTCTGGAATATGAAGCATTTTGGAGCTTTTTGGACGTTTTTATGCTCAAGAATGAAGAAAACAAAAAGACCAAGGAAAGTCAGGATTTTACACCTGACGGCGTCAGGCTTTGGATGTTGACGCCGTCACTTGAAGATGAAAGTGGTGGAATTATACACGTGACGCGCCAGAAAGTTTTACATTAGAAGTCTGACGGCGTCACGCTTTGTGACGCCATAGGTGGTCACGGTTTAATTTAAAGAGAGACGGCCCAGAAGATCTTGAAGGTGACGGCGTCAGGACTCATCCTGACGACGTCAGATGATATATAATGACGGCGTCAAAGTATTCTTACATGAGAAGGAACCTTAGTGAAACCGCCACAAGTTAATCAAGACAATCACAACTCGCGCGCGTAGTAGCTGTTACTGTTTTGGCCATAAAATCTTCATACGAACTCGGATTTTGGTGATTCAAGAGGCCACGGAATCGGGACGAAAAGATCTACAATTTGGTGAAAAAGGGGAGCTGACTCCGTCACTTGTTAAGGCTGACGCCGTCAGATCGATGCGGATAGAAAATCAGCTATAAATACAATATCACAACTTCATTATTTGTAAGCCCTAAACCCTAAGTCCGATTCTAGGGTTTAGGTAGGTGTTTTTCCAGCAACTTAGAAGGTCTTAATCACTCCATAAACATCTTGTAATGGTGTGTTGATTCTATCTTAATTATGTCTTCCATTATTATTGTTGCTTGTTCTTCATTGATTATGTTTTACTAAATCACCTAGTGTTTACCTATGCTTGTGTGAAACTTGTGTATAACTAATTAGATCTTATTGATTTCTTGTTGATGTGTGTGTCCATCTCCATCAATTAGGGCATGACAACTTCAATAGATCTAATTGGTTTAGCTTATAATTCTTGTTTTCTATTGTCTCTTGTATGATTGGATGATATCGATGTTAGGCTTAAGAAAACTGGCTAACCTCCTATACGGTAACTTGCTTGAACGTCTTAAGAAACATGAACCAAGGTGTACTAAGGTTAATTGGTTGTATTTAATGCATAAGCGAATTCTAGTGATCCCATGTTAGGAGCTTCTTAGCCGGCTCGACATAGGAGTGAAGTAGGAGCTTATAGAGTTGGGGAAGATCGTACACACCCCCACGATTGGTATTAAGGAATACAAACCGTCAATTAAAACAAGGTGTGACAATTCAATAGGTAGAATTGGATAGCTAGCAAGGAGTAACATATCATAGGTAGACATGCTTCACTTCCCTTGTAGAACCCTAGTTTACCTTTCTTGCATATTAGTTTAGTTAGTAGCTTTTAGGTTAGTTGATTAGCAACTAATTCCGCCCCTTCTTCCAAAACCAGAGATTTTTACTTGCTTTCCATAAAATATAAAAATACAAAAAGAATCATCCCTCACCTCTAGACCTAGTAGATAAATTTCAATCCTAACGAACACTATTCTTTGAGTTGAACGATCAATCCCCCGGTACTTGCCACTTCACTATACTACATCGGTCAGGTACACTGCCTGGTGGGGATTGCAAACTTCTCAAGATCCCTTGAGAGGTAAAACCTGTTGTAAGGTCGCAAAACCACGCATCAAGTTTTTGGCGCCGCAGCCCGGGGAATAGTTATTGCTTAGGTTGAAATTTATTTTTATTTGGTCTACTCATTAGATTCCTATCTAGTGAGATTTTTATTTTCTTTTTATTAGCTTTCTAGTAGTCTATCTTTTCTTTGTGTCTTTGTTCGTAAAAACCTTTCCATTGACTCTTCCATTCACCAATATGGAGTACGCGAACCCACCATACTATCGACCACGAAATCCATTTGCCCTTAATGACATCTTGATGTTCAACCATTATCAAGATGAACCCATATATGATGCATGGACTCGTTTTAAAAACTTACTCCGAATAGTCCCTCATCATAGCTTCGATTTAGCATCCCTAACCCAAATCTTTTACGATCGTGTCGACCGATATGACCAAATGTGCATTGAGGATTTTGCCAATGGGGACTTTAGGGAATTAAATGCTGAAGAAGCATGGGATACCATAGAAGATTGTGCCCAATATTATTATAGAGTAGACAACCCAACAAACGTTAGTACAAGTCAATTGACCACAAATTTCAAGGATCATGAAACATGTTTGTTTGGGGATGAGGGTAGAGTTGAGCCACCTAGTTGCATGTCATGGTTAGGCACTACCATAATACAGGATGAACACATAAGTGATCTTGACACAAGGAATGATGAGGTAAGTAACATAAGCCCGCTAAATACCCCACAAGTCCTACCATCATTTGAGGCACACACACCGCCCGTGACTTACCCGGAGGAAGTAGAAGAGATTTTAGGAATCCCAATGGATGTAGAACCCTTGGACCAAGCACCACTAGAGGATATAGGTTTGAATACTTGTAATGATAACCTTACTCTTAGTTCTAGGGAATTTCCTAGTGTCGATGAACCGGAACCTCAATCTTTACACAACTTTTCATCCTTAGATACATTTCTAGGAGACAAAAGAGGAACCGACCCACCCATCGACCCTTATTATCCGGGTAGTTTTAGGATGAAGGAAGCCATTCACTCACCCCCTTCACCTCACGTGGCATATTTCCACCCTAAGGGTGTGTATCGCTACTTTCACCCGCACTTAATCCTAAGTGTAGGGAAAACCTCCCCTATTTCTGTTAAATAAGGGTAGAGTCAGGCTCGTGACTCGAACAAAAACAAGCGCTTCTTGGGAGGCAACCCATGTTTTTAATTGTTTGATGTTTTTATTTTATTTGTTTGTTTGTGTCATATATGTTTAATCATAATTGTTTAATTTTCATGTTTCGAATAATTTGTGAAAATGCTTTATCTTGTTTTTAACCTCGTCTTAATTGCATATAAAGGTATTTTACAAAAAGATAAGTGTAGGGAAGCTTATATTTTGTTAAAAAGAACAAAATTTGAACATGGAAAATTCACAATTCATGATTAGCATGTATTCTATCTTGTTTATGTGTCAATACTTGTGGACATTTTTTATGAGTCCCTATTTGTAAGTCATCCCGCAAGTATCCTATCCTTTTATTGCTTTGTTTTGTTTTTATTTCTAAGTCTGGAAATACATCTAGTTGTGGTTTTTCTTTGTTCGGTGTGATGCTTTGGTTTTTGTGTTTGTTGGTTACAGGTATTATTGGATAAGAAGATGTACGTGCAACACATCAAGAGGATGATTATATTTCTGGAGTGAAGCTTATCATGTTCATTCTCTTGGAGGGAGATTTAACCTTATAATCACATCATCCATACCGAGCGAATCAGGGGAGTATTAGTTTCTTCCATTCTCATTTATTTTTACTTTTACATCTTTTGTCTAGAACATTGAGGACAATGTTTGGATTAAGTGTAGGGAGGGTAAATTAGGATGCCTTAGAAACTACAACTTCACTCGATTTTTGTTTTGTTTAATAGTGAATGTGTAATAAAGCCAAGAGAAATATTGGTTAGGGCAATTCTAGCACCAAATTTAAAATTTTTTACAACATATAGGAGTGAAACTTTGATTTTAATAAGTGTCTCATGGATAGGGAATTGTATGACTAGCACAAAAACCATACCACTCAAAAATTTCCACACCAAATATGTGAGGTTCGCCTTTAGATCTTTAGGAAAAAGCATTCATTGTTGGTGCTTATGAGTGTACCGGTAGTTTATAGATTCTAGAACTTGCGTTTGTGATGCATACCGAGACCGCTAGTGAGACTACATTCGTGTAGTTAGGATTGACTACATGATAAGAGGCATTAGGATTAACCCATTGTTTTACACCTGTGTTTTTGTTATAATTACTTTGGCTACATTGGTCAAGTAATTCTCCCACACCCTTTGCGTTGTACCCATTTTTGGTACACGATACCCCTAGTACACCCCTCAGAGCCTATCTTTTTCGTTTCTAACTTTAAGCATTTTACTTAAAGGAAGAATTTGTTTACACCCCACTTAAATGTTCACCCAAATCGCCTTAGCCTACCTTGTATGCACTCATTTTTAGTGCATTATTGTGACAACATTTGTTTAAACCCTTAGTTAATTATTTAATTGATTACATGGTTGCTAAGTCGAGTCATATCCTTGTACATATTATTTTGGGACGATTGGGACTTATGGGTAAAGTACTAATGTAATGGAGTAATGGGGAAGAACATCATTTATTACCCCCATATGTACGTTAATATTTTAAAGTACTCCAAATGTTTCGATTATCTTGATTCGAGTCATTAGAATAATTTTATGTAAAGTATGTAAAAGTTCAAGTGTAGGGATGGTACAAAGAATCCCTAGTTATGAATTGTTTTGGATGGTAGGGCAAGAGTGTATGCAAAAAAAAAAAAAAAAAAAAAAAAAAAAAAAAAAAAAAAAAAAAAGTGAAGAAAAAGCATACGGACTACCATCCGCCTCTATCTTTTATTTATGTTTTGTTTTGTTCTATGTTTATTAGTTCATGATTAGTTTAAGTTGAGTCGAGTCTTGGCTTAGCAACGCCTCATTCTACATGTAATTGACCAAGATGATTGACTTGCCACCAGTAAAAATATCCTTATCCAACAAACCGTGTTTTCCTTATCCCTACACCTAACGTTACAACCCTTAAAAGACCTCTTTGATAGTTTATCCTAGGTGCTTACGCCAATGTGGTGGAGGTTTTGATCCTTTCCCAAGCCTATGGTAATCTATTCGCTATGACAGGTAATGAGTGATATTTCTCCATTTTCATATATATATTTACAACACCCGAGAGATGAGAGTATCCAAACACTTAATGTGAGGTGCTAGTGTATAATTTCCGTGCTTGTTTTGACTAAGGTGGAACGATCATTTGTTGTAATTACTTTTATATTAATGTTAAATGACCCCTAACTTGCATTTTGATTGGTGGAAAAGCTCATTTGCTTGAGGACAAGCAAATCCCAAGTGTAGGGATATTTGATGAAGCGAAAAGTGTACCGCTTTTAGGGGGTCATTTAAGCCCTAATCCGCGATTATATGATCAAATATTGCCTTAAATCGTTTCTTTTCTCATTTTAGGTACTTGGGACGTGATTTCTGGAATATGAAGCATTTTGGAGCTTTTTGGACGTTTTTATGCTCAAGAATGAAGAAAACAAAAAGACCAAGGAAAGTCAGGATTTTACACCTGACGGCGTCAGGCTTTGGATGTTGACGCCGTCACTTGAAGATGAAAGTGGTGGAATTATACACGTGACGCGCCAGAAAGTTTTACATTAGAAGTCTGACGGCGTCACGCTTTGTGACGCCATAGGTGGTCACGGTTTAATTTAAAGAGAGACGGCCCAGAAGATCTTGAAGGTGACGGCGTCAGGACTCATCCTGACGACGTCAGATGATATATAATGACGGCGTCAAAGTATTCTTACATGAGAAGGAACCTTAGTGAAACCGCCACAAGTTAATCAAGACAATCACAACTCGCGCGCGGAGTAGCTGTTACTGTTTTGGCCATAAAATCTTCATACGAACTCGGATTTTGGTGATTCAAGAGGCCACGGAATCGGGACGAAAAGATCTACAATTTGGTGAAAAAGGGGAGCAATCGCCGTCACTTGTTAAGGCTGACGCCGTCAGATCGATGCGGACAGAAAATCAGCTATAAATACAACATCACAACTTCATTATTTGTAAGCCCTAAACCCTAAGTCCGATTCTAGGGTTTAGGTAGGTGTTTTTCCAGCAACTTAAAAGGTCTTAATCACTCCATAAACATCTTGTAATGTGGTGTGTTGATTCTATCTTAATTATGTCTTCCATTATTATTGTTGCTTGTTCTTCATTGATTATGTTTTACTAAATCACCTAGTGTTTACCTATGCTTGTGTGAAACTTGTGTATAACTAATTAGATCTTATTGATTTCTTGTTGATGTGTGTGTCCATCTCCATCAATTAGGGCATGACAACTTCAATAGATCTAATTGGTTTAGCTTATAATTCTTGTTTTCTATTGTCTCTTGTATGATTGGATGATATCGATGTTAGGCTTAAGAAAACTGGCTAACCTCCTATACGGTAACTTGCTTGAACGTCTTAAGAAACATGAACCAAGGTGTACTAAGGTTAATTGGTTGTATTTAATGCATAAGCGAATTCTAGTGATCCCATGTTAGGAGCTTCTTAGCCGGCTCGACATAGGAGTGAAGTAGGAGCTTATAGAGTTGGGGAAGATCGTACACACCCCCACGATTGGTATTAAGGAATACAAACCATCAATTAAAACAAGGTGTGACAATTCAATAGGTAGAATTGGATAGCTAGCAAGGAGTAACATATCATAGGTAGACATGCTTCACTTCCCTTGTAGAACCCTAGTTTACCTTTCTTGCATATTAGTTTAGTTAGTAGCTTTTAGGTTAGTTGATTAGCAACTAATTCCGCCCCTTCTTCCAAAACCAGAGATTTTTACTTGCTTTCCATAAAATATAAAAATACAAAAAGAATCATCCCTCACCTCTAGACCTAGTAGATAAATTTCAATCCTAACGAACACTATTCTTTGAGTTGAACGATCAATCCCCCGGTACTTGCCACTTCACTATACTACATCGGTCAGGTACACTGCCTGGTGGGGATTGCAAACTTCTCAAGATCCCTTGAGAGGTAAAACCTGTTGTAAGGTCGCAAAACCACGCATCAAGTCCTTTGCGAGACACGTTTACATCACTGGAAAACCAGCTTGAAATTATTACCCGTCCCGGACAAGTCTTTTCGATAACGGACATTTAGTTTCGTCAATTCGAGGGTTAATACTGAGTCTATCTGATTAAGAGCTCTCCTGAGATTCAATTCCACGAGCGTTGATCACATTTAATCAAGTCTTCCCCCCCTCAAAAATAGCATGTAGTGACATTTTTATATCAGTTGATTAAATGAGTGTCCTTGTGAAGAGATAGACGGATTAGCATGAAGTTGGTATATGTTGTCTTTGATTACGAGTCCTGATCAGCAATAATCACCAGTCTTCCTTTAGGTCCGGGTTTCGTACTGATATATACGAAAGCCATAGAGAAGAAATTAATAGAAGATATGTTCTCGCTCAAGCATATGTACACATCCGTATCATTGTTGAATGACATTTCTAGGCACGTACAAAATATTGATTTATATGAGAGACATATCGAAAAAGAATATACATTATTATTATTATTATTATTATTATTATTATTATCTATCTATCTATTTCTCTTTTCTTTTTTTTTTCTTTTTTTTATCTAACTATATCTATATCTATCTTACAGCGGAATAGTTTCAAGAAGTTTTGAGAAGACTTTCTAACTCTTCGAGAGTTAGGCACCGCATGCCAATTCCTTGAACTAAATTGTCGAATCTTTTCGTTGGAAGAGCTTTAGTGAATAGATCGGCGAGTTGGTATTCAGTCTTCACGAAAAATAGTTCCACAGTGCCCTCTTCAACGTGTTCCTTTATGAAGTGATAGCAGACTCTAATATGCTTGGTCTTGGAGTGTTGAACCGGATTGCACGAGATGGCTATGGCAATTTTCGAATCACAATATATAGGAATGTGATCGAAAGAGAAACCATAATCTGTGAGTTGTGTCCTCATCCATAGAACTTGGGCACAACATGTAGATAGAGACACATACTCGGCTTCTGTGGTTGATAACGCCGTACGGTCTTGTTTTCTCGATGACTAGCCTACTCGCTTCTGTCCCAAGAATTGTGCCCCTCCGGATGTACTTTTTGCTGTAACTTGACAACCAGCATGGTCGGCATCTGAAAAGGCTGTTAGTTTAAACTCCGAATCCTTCGGATACCAAAGTCCTATGTTAATGGTTCTTCATAGGTACCGAAAGACCCTTTTAAACTATTTGAGGTGAAGTTTGGTAGGCCTTGCCTGAAATCGTGCTAATAAACACACAGCAAAATGTATATCGGGTCGACTAGCAGTTAAGTACATAAGAGAACCAATCATGCTCCGATATTTCTTCGGATCCATGGGTTTCCCATATAAATCAGCACCAATTTTGGGTGAAGTGACCATTGGAGTACCAACAGAGTCACAATTTTCCATTCCAAGTTTTTTCAAAATCTCAATTGTATATTTAGCCTAATTAATGAAAGTGCCATGATGGGATTGATGGATTGGAAGTCCAAGGAAGAATTTTAATTCGCCCATCATATACATTTCAAATTTACTTTTCATGAGATTTTCAAAATGTTTTGAATGTTTCGGATTAGTGGAACCAAAAATTATGTCATCCACGTAAATCTGAACAATCAAAATGTCATCTTTGAATTTCTTAGTAAACAAGGTTGGATCAATTGTTCCCTTGGTGAAATTATTAAGAAGTAGGAAAGATGATAATTCGTCATACCACGCCCTTGGGGCTTGTTTCAAACCATAGATAGCTTTCTTTAGCTTGTAGACGTAGTCTGGATGATCTTTGTCAACGAATCCATCTGGCTGACTTGCGTACACTTCTTCTTTCAGAGTTCCGTTCAAGAATGCTGTCTTGATGTCCTTCTGATAGACCGTGATGTTCTTGTGAGCCGCGTATGCTAAAAAAATCCTGACTGCCTCAAGCCTTGCTACTGGCGCGAATGACTCCTCAAAATCTATCCCCTCTTCCTGTCTGAATCCCTTGGCCACTAGACGAGCTTTGTTGCGAATGACAGTCATTTCTTCATCCTTTTTGTTTTTCCATAACCATTTAAGATCAATGACGAGTTTGTCGATTGGTCTCGGCACTAAATCCCAAGTGTCATGTAATTGATATTGGAGAAGTTCTTCCTACATTGCTTCAATCCACGCATTATCTGCCATCGCTTCCCGAATGTTCTTTGGCTCTTTTAGACTGACTGAGCAGGCGAAGATGCACAAGTCGCAATCGGTGGCGAGTTGTCTTCTCGTCTGAACTGGCCATGAAGGTTCACCAATAACATGATTTATTGGATGGTCTTTAGTCCACTGTAACGTAGAAGGGTACCTTGGATCTAATGAATGTATGTTGGACGGTTCTTGCAACCTAGAAGAAGATTCAGCAGATTCCGTTGCAAATGGGTTTTCAAATGGTTCTTCTTCTAATCCTGCATCGTTTTGTTGTTGTACTTCTTGAATTGGTGTGGTTTGGGTTTGCTCATCAACTCTTGGTAACACAATCTCAATTACTGGAATTGCTGGAGTAGATGTTGATGATGTTGTGATGCATTTTTTGAAGCTCCACCATAGTACTCATCATACATAAACTCGAAGAAATTATCCAGTTCTTGATTTGTGGGTTTATCTGTAGTGGTTGACTGAGCTCCTTGGGGTACGAGTCCTGAACTGATATGTCCAGAAGTCTGACCGTTTGGTGCGGGTCCTAATCCGGTATGATTAGAAGCCATTGGGTTAAGCGCGGGTTCTAGAGCGAGTCTCTCAGAAGCCATTTGTGAAATCTCGTCAAACTTCACATTCATCGTCTCCATGATCCTTTTAGTTCTTCTGTTATACACCCTGAATGCCCTCGAGTTTTCAGAATAACCAATAAAGATTCCAATATCACCCTTAGCTTTCAGCTTCCCTAGATCTTCTCTGTCATTCGTTGGATAGCAAAAAGCGCCAAATACATGAAGGTAAGAGGTGTCGGGTTTTCATTTGTTCACTAACTCATATGGGGTTTTATTGAATCTTGGATGGATTAGGGATCGGTTCCGAGTAAAACAAGCAGTGGCAACAACATCAGCCCATAAGAATAACGGTGCACTAGAACAAATCAATATCGTGCGAGCATCTTCCATAAGAGTTCGATTTCTTCTTTCAACTACCCCATTCTGCTGTGGGGTTCTAACAGCTGATGTCTGGTGAGTGATTTCAGTGTCTTCAAAATATGTTATTAACTCCTGGTTAGTGAATTCTATGCCATTTTCGGTTCTTACAATCCTTATTGGAGCTTGAAGTAGGACTTGAATACGCTTCAGAAAGGTGATGATGTCTGGTGCTTCATCTTTTGACCTCAGAAACTTTACCCATGTATATCTTGAATAGTCATCGACGATAACAAGAATATACTTCTTCCCATTGATACTTTCAACTCTCATTGAGCCACATATGTCCATATGCAACAAATGTAACTTATCCACCGAACTGGGTAAAGTTTTGGGTTTTTATGTTGCCCGTTTGCTTTTTCCTTGCTCACAGGATGGACATAAGTGATCTTTGGTGTATTTGAACTTTGGGAGACCAGTGACGATGTCGTCTTTGGCAAGCTTTGTTAAGGTATCGAAGTTGAGGCGGGATAAATGTCTGTGCCACAACCAGGACTTAGTTTCGTCAGCTCTTGTCATGAGACAAATTGGTGATGAAGAGGCCATTTGATTATTGTTGATAGCGTAGAGATTGGTTCCACGATTTCCGGTTAAGAGATCATCGCCAATCAAGTTCCTAACGAAGCAAGTGTTTCTTCTGAAAGCAACCTCTAAATCTGCATCACAAAACTGCCCGACTGAGAACAGATTGTGTCCCAACCCTTCGACATAGTAAACCCGAGTGATTAAAAAATTCCCGAACTGAAGATCTTCATCACCCAGAATAGCTGCTACATGATCATTTCCAAACCGAACAGTTCCCATGAACTTCCATACAAAGTTGATCAGCAGCTTCAGATTCCCGGTCATGTGCTTGGAGCAACCCGAGTTGACGATCCAAAGACATATTTCGATAACCTGCCAATTACAGATGTTTGTGCATTTGGAAACTGTTTATCATTTGGTTCCATGGGGTTAGAGGTAACAGACTAATCACATTCATAGATAATTTTTACTGGTTCTTTTGGAGCCACTAATTTACCATTTACTAAAGTGAATTCTCTACCCATTGGTATCCAAACACACAACTTAAGATAGTTCCTAGGCAATATGCTACTAGTGGTTGACCTAGTTGCTTTAATAAGCCTTTTAACATATCTAGACTTAGCACTAGTTCCTGAAGGAACACCTTTCTGTTCAGGCATGGCATTCACACTCACATCATTAGAAACAATATCATCACAAACATTTTCAGAAAAAGATTTCTCGTACATTAAACAAACAGAGTCATTACATGCACTAGAATCAGTACTTTTAACATTACATTCAGATGATATATGTTTCTTATTCGAAAGCGATAAATTCCTAAGGTGTTCTTCTACTTCTTCAGTTTTATTCTTGCATTCATTCTTAGAGGCAGGCGAGACTCTATTCCTTGTATTGCGCTTAGGCTTTGGTCTTCTGCTCCTAGAAGTGCTTTCTAATCCTGTAGAAAGTAAGGCACACTCATTAGAATTTATATTTTTGTCCTTTGAAGTTGTAGTAGCATTCCTAGACTCTTTTGGATTATCTTTAGTACTTTTGTCTATCGCCCTATATGTTTGAGATGTAGAGGTAGACGCAGTAGTGGGACTAATCCTATAAAGGCCGGGTGCTATCACATTTGAGTTTTCGACAACCGCTTTCTCTTTTCCTTTCTCATTTTCCTTAGGCAAGGGTGTTGAAATAGACATTTTTGGTTTAACCACCGGTTTGTCCGTTGGTTTTGTTCCCTTAGTATCCTCACCCTTCCCTTTTTGACTTTCAAGCTGAGACTTCAAAAGATCAATTTGCTTTTGCATGTTTTGGTAAGAGCGCTCGTACGATAATTTGTCATATTTACATTCTTCCTTTTTCTGATCAAGTTGTTTAAAATATGTTACATTTTGCTTTTCAAGCTAAATAAGTGCATTTTCATATTTTGAAACAATTTCAGAAGTCTCAGCTCGAAGTCTTTCATCGTCTTCCACAGAATATGTTTGATAAATAATGGACATAATATCAGTTGACAGAGCTACTTCGAAGAGAGTGTCATTGTGTCTTTCCAAAACTTTGATGTGTTCAATGTTTTCATTAGCTTCCTTCACCAAGGATTTGTGATCCTTGAAAAATATGGCTGATTCTTTCAAAAGATTATTTTCAACATTAAGAACTACCGCATAAATTGCATTGATTTGAGGATTAATTTCAGTTTCAAACATCTTTTTCTGTTCTGTATGAAAGCTTGAATACCAGTCGTTGAAGTTATTATTTGTTTTGGATACCACAATCATTTGAAGCGTTTCAACTCTCCTTTTAAGATCATCCAAATATCGTCTAGCTTCACTTGTGTTACAAGTGTTCTTAAAGGACATTTGTTCGATGTTAGAAAGATGTTTTGAAACAACTTTTCGTTTTGCGACAGCCACTGGTTTCTTGAAAAACATTGGTGACTCTTTTTGAACAAGATGAACGCCAAAAATTGTGTTAAGCTCATTGTAATCAATTGGTCTGATTTCTGGGTTCATTTGTCTCATTTTGTTTCGACTCTCTTCGGCAAGCTCAATCATTTCATAAGAATCCCGAACCTCGGGAGGATCATGTTTCTCATTTAGCACGCTACCATTATATAACACATTCTGTTCTTTCTGAGCTTTCTTGAGATGATGAGGGTTTTCACAACCGATAGCCATTTTCTTCATTGTATGTAAAATCGGGTTTGGATCGTTAATTAGCAAATTAATTGTTTGTGCAGACTGGCCCGTTTTTACAAGCAAATCTTCCAACTTTTTAATGGTTTCTTGTTTGTCAAGTATTTCATCAAGAAGATCATTTTCAAGTTTTGAAAACCTTGCATTAAACTCTTTCTTCTCTTTTTCAAGATTAGAACAAGTTAATTTTTGTTTAGAAAGTTGGTTAGTTAATTCAGAAATTTCCGTTTTTAAGGATTTTATTTCCATGTTCAACTTAACATCGAGAGTGTCATATTTGATTTGCAAATGTTTTTCCCTCAAAACTAAATCTCTATAACCAATTTCAAGTTCTGACTGTCGTTTGTTATTAAATTCAAAAGCTTGTTCGTTCACCTTATACCTCTCAAGCTCAGCGGTCAATTTTTCATTCGCGGCCTTAATATCACGATTGATCTTTTTGACCTTTTCAATTTTAATACTATAGTTATTCAATAATGATTCAAATAAAGCACGTGTTTCCTCATTATTCTTAGTATTTTGGGGCTCGAGGCTTCCATTAGAATCCATATCTGGAGTTGCCAAATTAGTATTGCTACAACTTGGCGTGTCCATATATGTGTCGTAATTGGATGCAAGAGTCGCAGAATGCTGTTAATTTTGAGGTGACATATCAAACATTTCATTATTGTGACATGTAGCATATGGTGGTACCTCAGACATCATATTGACATCATAAGCATAAGGTGCATCAGAATCTGTGTCGTATTTAACCTCCTGAAGATTGGCCATGAAAATGCAGTTGGCATCGATATCCTCAAGATCTTCCATATCATCCATCAAAGCCATGAAATCATGCTCCTCAGCATTCAACTGAAACCCTGCCTTTTCCTTCTGAGCTAAGAGCACTGCTTTCTGAAGATACTCCAGATCTTTCTTTTTCGGCTTCGTGGGACAGTTCCTTGCCATGTGACCAATTCCTTGACAGTTAAAACACCTCAGCAAATTCCCTTGATTCATATTCCTAGCAATCCCAGCAACTGGAGCAACAACATTCCCAAACTGATTACCCATATTCTGACCCCTCTGATTTCAAACAACTTGTCCCATCTGATTCCCTGCGTACTGACCCATCTGATTTCCAACATACTGCCTTGCATTCTGATTACCCATTTGATAACGAGGAACATATCCCTACTGATTCCCATAACCTCCAACCATTTGTCCTTGCTGACCCATGTTGAAACTCGGCTGAACAATCTGTCTGTTGCGAGTGTTCGAAGAAATCCTTTGGTTGTTGTTAGTGGGTGTGGAATAGCGTCCTTGTAATACCTTTGATAGTAAAGCAAATGCTTGTGTCATAGCAGCAAGAGTTTCATCATTGTCAGTAAATTCTGGTTCTTGGAATTGTGGGTGATGTTGTTGTGGAATGACTTGTTGTTCTTGTGGGTAGAATGGTTGTTGTGGGATAACTTGTTGTTGCATGATGTTCTGAGTGGAAGATGATGATGGTTGTGTGTTTACTGTTGTAGGTGTTGGTGTTAGCATTTATTTTATGCTAGTTTGGAAGTGATGGTCATTTGTAGCTTAGAACTTTAGTATCATGTATAATATGTATTAAGTAATGTGGGCTAAAGGCATTAGTATTGATAGTATCTTATGTTATAAGTGTAGTGCAATACTTTAGCCCACACATGGTCATAATGTAAAGCCCATCCAAATGTCTTTGGATGGCTGCCATCATACAAAACCAAACACTCTCTCATTTAGCAAGTGTGCTGTGAGAGAGTGTGTGTGTTTTATTTGTATCTTTTCTCTCAATCTAATAAACATACATTTCCAGGTTTCTCCACTGCCACCACATCCTCCATCTCACCTCATCTATATTACTTCTCATATTCCTCATCTATTAATCTCTTCTATTATCTCTTCTTCTAGTCTTGTGTTATGTGCCTTTCGATCTAGTGTTCATGGTATGATAAAGAAAGAGTGTTTTTCACTCATAACAAGTGGTATCAACAGCCGGTCAACGAGGTAGGAAGCTTTTGTGTTCGGTTTGTGATTACAAGAAAACATAAGCCACGTTTTTTATCTCTCAAAAACGTGAGTTTTTGTTTTTTTTTGCTTCGATCTACACAAAATTAAAGAAAAGGTGGTGTTTGTTCTTAGTTGAAAAATATTGTGATTATTCCTCACTTAGATTTTGGGTAAAAAGCTGCACTTTTGGTTTGTGTTCTAAGTGGTTTGATCGAATAATCATAAAGGGTGAAGTTGTTATTATGTTTGTGGAATAAAGTGTATACTTTATTTGAATTATCTTGGATATTATTGGTTTAGTTGGTGAATTGTGTCAGGCAAGTGTGCAAGTAAGTGAAAAGTGGTCAGCTATATCCCTTGAAATAAGGCATCACGTGGGCATTGTACTCAAAAAGTCAACAAAAGTGGCAAAAAGTTGAAAAATCTCGGAATTGCTCAGATCTATCGGAATTGCACTGCTGTCTCGCAATTGCTACCTTTTATCGCAATTCTGGCCCAGTCTCGCAATTGACGTTTTTGTCGCAATTCAGTTCTGGTCTCGCAATTAGCTTATCGCAATTGGTCTATCGGAATTGTTCACTTTTATCGCAATTGTGCCTCGCAATTGAGCAATTGTCTCGCAATTCAGTGTTCTATCGCAATTCAAAAGCTGTCTCGCAATTGGTGCAGATTTCTCGCATTTCAGTTTCGCAATTGGTGCTATTTTATCGAAATTGGTCCCGCAATTCACATTTTGGACTCGCAATTGATGCAATTTTCAGAATTGGCAACTTCAGTCCTTGTACTTTACGTCAAAACTTCAAACGGTTATAACTTTTGAACCGTAACTCCGTTTTCAGTCCACGACCTGTCAAAACGACCGTGAGACCGAGGAGAAGGACACGTTGAATAAATTTATTCATTCAACCCAAGTTTCGAGGCCTAAAAACGCTCCAAAATGAAGTTATTGAGGTTTTAAGTTTCCAGACCAAAATTCCACCGTAACAACTTGCATCAACCTAACCAAATTACAACTTCAACCATCACCAACAACACAACAAGACTTCACAACAACAACCAAGTTTAACCTTCAACAACAACATCTCCTACTTTGTTGCAACGATCCTGTATCATCTTTATCGTACCAGTCATCATCAATGGCATCTCATCAAGACGATATCACAACTGCTTTGGAAAATGGTTTTGCTTCAGTATACAGGGCATTAAACATCGAACCACATAACAACAACCATTGGAATTCATCGTACACTGACAATACACAGTTATATTTGGGACAAGAATGTCAAATGGTTGATGTTATCGGGAATCAAATGCAATATGCAGGGCAGTATATGGGAAATCAAGCAGATCCGTTTGTGAATCAGAATGGGGTCAATCAAAATGAAGATTATTGTTTCATGACTTCATCTGAAATTCAAAGGAGTGATATAGGCAGAATTGGTAATGTTCCTGCAATGACGAAGGTAGAAAAGCTTCAGTACATGCTGATGCTAGCCAACAAGGAACAGTCGGGAATACCTTTGACTGCTGAGGAATCCGACTTCTTGCGTTCAACCAGAATCAATGATAATTCCACAGAAGTCACAGGAGTCTCCGATCCTATGCCAGATCTGCAACAAACATCATCATGCAGTGATTCTGAAACTCCTCCGTCCTATGACACAGAACCACTCCATGAGGTACCCCTCTCGTTTGCTCATGAAAAGCCACATTCTGTGCCTCTCGAACCTAATTTCGATACATATGTGGGGGAGCAAGTTAATAGCAATGTTAACTGTGACACTTCATATATGGATCCTAATGAAGTTCAAGTTGCACAAAATGATGCTAATGATGAGGAAACCCGTGCTCTATTTGAATCATTACTTCATAATTGTCAGATAGAGATTGAAAAGGTCAAAAAGATCAATCGCGAGGTTAAAGCCGCGAATGTGAAATTGACCACTGAGCTTGAGAGTTATAAGGTGAATGCACGAACTTATGATTTTCACACCAAACGACAGTCAGAACTTGAAAATAGTTTAAAAGATTCTGAGTTAAGAGAGAAACGTTTACAAATCAAATTTGACACTCTAGATGTTAATTTGAATAACCAAATCAAAGCTCTTAACAAAGAAATTTCTGAACTAACCAACCAACTTTCAAAACAAAAATCAACTTATTCTAATCTTGAAAAGGAAAAGAATGAGTTGAATGAAAGGTTTTCAAAACGTGAAAAGGATCTTCAAAAAGAGATCACTGACAAAAAGGAAACCATTGCAAAGTTGGAAGATTTACTTGTAAAAACGGGTCATTCTGCACAAACAGTTCATTTGTTAATAAACGATCCAAACCCGATTTTACATACAATAAAGAAAGTGGCTATTGGTTATGAAAATCCTTATAATCTCAAGAAAGCTCAGAGTGTTCAGAATGTGTTATATAATGGTAGTGTGATAAATGATAAACATGATCCGATTGAGATTTATGATTCTAGTGAAACGATTGAGCTTTCAGAAGAGAGTAGAAAGAAAATGAGACAATTGAACACAGAAATAAAACCCATTGACTATAATGTAGCAAACAAACTTGCTGGGGTTCATCTTGTTCAAAAGAAGTCACCTCTGTTTTTTCAAAAACCAGTGGTTTTCACAAGACAAAAAGCTGTCTCAAAACATCTGCCTAACATCGAACAAATGGCATCTAAAAACACTTATGATTCAAGTGCAGCTAGACTATATTTGGTTGATCTTAAACAGAGAATTGAGAAACTTCAACATATTGTGGCTTCCAAAATTAACAATAACAAGTTTGAATGGTTTCCGGGTGTTCAGGATGAACTCAAAAAGATTTTTGAAAAGGAAATTAATCCACATGTTTCTGCAATCTATGCGGTTGTTCAAAATGTGGAAAATAATCTTTTAAAAGAGTCTGCAGAATTCGTTAAGGATCACAAATCCTTAGTGAAGGAAGCAAATGAATACTTGGAACGAATAAAGGTTTTGGAACATCAAAATGACTCTCTCTCCTTCGAAGCTCTATCGACCGATATCATGTCAATTATTTACCAAACATATTCTGTGGAAGATGAAGAAACACTTCGAGCTGAGATTTCTCAAATTGTTGAAAAATATGAAAAGGCGCTTTTGAAACTTGAAAAACAAAATTGCACATATTTTAAACAACTTGATACAAAAAAGGAAGAATACAAGTATGACAAACTGTCGTATGAGCGTTCTTACAAACAACTGAAAGAACAAATTGATCTTTTGAAGTCTCAGCTTGAAAGTCAAAAAAGGCAGGGTGAGGAAACTAAGTTTGCAAAACCATCAACTTCGGAACAACCAAAAATGTCAATTTCTCAAACGGTTCCAACAGTTGATGTGACAATTGATTTGACAAAACCAGTCACTCCAACACCCTTGTCTAAAACACCAAAAGTGATAGCACCTGGCCTTTCTAGGAATAGCTCACCGAATGTGACCATAAAAACTGTTAAGGAATCAGTTGGTTCAAACAAAATGGTCCACAATCACTACCTAGAAACAGCTAGGCAAAAGGCACAGATTCGACAAGACGGAATTTTAGGCACAAAACCTAGAGTGATGAATTCTACAACATTACAAAGCACTGCTAGTAGTAGTAAACCACTACCTAGGATCATTCAAATAAAGACTAGGGATTGGCTTGCATCTAAGAGTAGTTGCGAAAAAGAAAATGTTATCCACGTAGAATCCAACACTAAGAATTCAAATTCCTCTTCGAACACAAAGCAAGTTCAAAATGACAGTAGTGACAAAATTAAGGTTGCGGTTTTAAACAAGAATGTTGAATTTGTTTGTCCTACATGTCAAAAATGTGTCGTTTCAGCTAATCATGATGCATGTGTTGCACAGTATATCAAGAAAGCAAATGCAAGTGCTAAGGCACAATCCTCTAAGACACCAAATAGCAACAAACCCGTTGCTAAGAAGCAAAAGGCTAAGAAACCAACTAGGTGGATCTCTACAGGACGTAGTTTTTCTCAAGAGAAGACCTTTATGCCAACATCGCATTTGGAAATCCTGGTCTACATCCACTCTTAACTCCACTTTTACTTGTTCATACTTAATCATTCTTTGTGAATATACATTTTTTGAAAACATCAAAAAGAATATACAAAAATGGAAAATTTTCAAAAAATACAAAAACAATATAAAATCACAAAAATCCAAAAATATTCTTCTCCGACATGTCTCTCGTATAATCAATATTCTGTACGTACTTAGAAATATCATTCAACAATGATACGGGCATGTACAGATGCTTGAGCGAGAGTTCTTTAAATGTTTTCAAAACATGTCGTTTTCTCAAACTTTTTCTTAAATGGCTTCTGAGAGACTCACTCCAGAACCCGCACTTAACCCAATGGCTTTCGTACACTTCAGTACGGAACCCGAGCTTAATCCGATGGCTTGTAAGCATTTCAGCTTACAACCCGAACTTCAAATAAAGGAAAGTGTTGTGCAAAACCAATTTCTTTTTCTAACACTTATCCTAAAAATAAATGAAGATATTTCTCCTTACATATCTTCAAAGATTTTCAAAATCTTCTCCATCTTGAGCACATTTTCTTCAAGATTTTTCAATAAGATTTTTCCAAATCTTTCATAAAGTGCTCAAGATAACTCCCTCCTAAACCCTTAAAACTGCTTTTAAACTAAAATGTTTAACCATATGCTTTGTTTAAGGGGGAGTAGAAAAACAAAAATGTTCCAATTTCATGCTCAAATCCGTCTATCTCTCCAAAAAGTTTCATTTTAATCAGTTGATGTCAAAAATATCACTGCATGCTATTTTTGAGGGGGAGAAGACGTGATTAAAATGTGATCGAAAAGGAATCTCAAAAAGAGTTCTTCAAAAAGACTCAGCATGAACCCTCGAATTGACGAAAGATAAATGTCAGTAATCGAAAAGACTAGTCCGGGACGGGTAATAATTTCAAGATGGTTATCCATTGATGTAAACGTGTCTCGCAAAGGACTTGTCTGAGTAGAATGTACCAATTCGAGAGATGATCTTTTGATATGACCGGGACGGGTAATAACTTCAAGCTAGTCTAACTAGTGATGTAAACGTGTCTCGCAATGGTCATATTAATTGAAAATCGATCAGTTCAAAAAGTGCGAACTCTACCCATCATGTGCAATTCTTTCTTAAATCTCATATGCACATGTGAAGGGGGAGTATTTCAGAAAATGCAAAACTCTCGAAGTATTAACAAAATGTGTTTATTCATAAACACTTTGAGAGATTTTCAAATGGTTTTATGGCATGCGATCAACAAATCTAGGATAATCATGGTGTAATAAGGTGATTATGGTTAGGTAATGTCTAATGATCCGCCAGAACCGGAGGGATCTTCCCAAGGACAATTCCAATAGTCTAGAATTAGAAGTCCTTAGGTAAGATTGAAAAAAGGAGTAAATGAGAAAGGAGAAAGAAGGGGTTGAAGAATTAAAAAGAAAAGTTTTTGTAAGGGTGAAAAGAAATAGCCCTCCATGAAAACTTAGGTCAGAAACCGGGTCAATACATATGATATCGGTACTCACTAAGGTGATACTGATATTGAAGAGAAGACGTCATGGACCCAGTGATGCAATGCACCACCCCTCCTATCCACTCAGATATCTCTTAAAAGATATTTGTTTCATTTCTCACGGAGAACACTGCATAATCTATCGACCTCTCATTCCGAGATGTGTTGATATTGAAAAGGTGGCACTCTGCTCCATGCCTCCGACGACTAAAACCAAAACGCACATAATTGAGTCTAGAGACATGAGATTCATCAAAGATCTCTTAGGAACACTTCCTATGCAATACACTTGTGTTCACTCATAAAGGATACAAGTTGTATGAGTCTTAATGAGATCTAAACGGATCTTGCCTCACGACATGATGGCCGCTGGACGATTTATTGCTAACTGTCTTATGCAGGTACTGACGGAAGTCCATTCACCATCATCATCTACAACGTAGACGCATCTGATCAGAAGAAGTAGATCAAGGCAAGAACATTCAAAGTCAATACTTTGAAGATCACAGAGCATGAAGGAACAATGAATCAAGTCTATTATACAATGACACACAAAGTTCAAGACATCAAATGCAAAAGACCAATCACGGGAGCATCATTCAAATGACCATCCCTTAGGGGGAGATTGTTAGCATTTATTTTATGCTAGTTTGGAAGTGATGGTCATTTGTAGCTTAGAACTTTAGTATCATGTATAATATGTATTAAGTAATGTGGGCTAAAGGCATTAGTATTGATAGTATCTTATGTTATAAGTGTAGTGCAATACTTTAGCCCACACATGGTCATAATGTAAAGCCCATCCAAATGTCTTTGGATGGCTGCCATCATACAAAACCAAACACTCTCTCATTTAGCAAGTGTGCTGTGAGAGAGTGTGTGTGTTTTATTTGTATCTTTTCTCTCAATCTAATAAACATACATTTCCAGGTTTCTCCACTGCCACCACATCCTCCATCTCACCTCATCTATATTACTTCTCATATTCCTCATCTATTAATCTCTTCTATTATCTCTTCTTCTAGTCTTGTGTTATGTGCCATTCGATCTAGTGTTCATGGTATGATAAAGAAAGAGTGTTTTTCACTCATAACGTAGGTGTTGGTGTTTGAGCAATCAATGCTAGAGGATCATGTTGTTTGGCTAACTTTTCCTTCCTGACTTCATCTGCCTCTTTCTGGTTTTGCTTCAAAAATTCATAGAGTTGATCATAGTTCACCTCATGAAGGTTCTTTGTTTGATTAACAATTGTGACATAGCGACCCCATTCCTCTGGTAGGTTGTTGATGAACTTGATGTTTTGAACAATTGGCCTTGGTGTTAACTTGTTCCTGATTTGCTCGTTCATGAGAGTGCAAAACCTTGTGTAGTAAGATTCAATTGGTTCAGTCGGAGTGGATGTAAACTTCTCCCATTCAGTTAGCAGCTTGTTTTCCATGTCTTTTTGTCCAATTTCTATACCATGACAAAGCCTTCGAACTCGTTCCCACATATCATAAGCCGTTTCACAACTGTCAACAGTAGCGAATATTTCTCATGGTAAACCAAGTTGAATTAAGTGCTTGGCTAAGTCATCAGCTTCAATTTGCTTCCAATCATCTACTGTGTATTCCTCTTCCTTTTGATCATGAAAGGTCGGTGGAACGGGAGGTATTACATTTGGATTACCCGGTTCTTAAATCTGACGAGGCTTGAATGATCCTTTCTGGATGGAGTTAAGCAAAAGTCTACCTTGATCATTAGGTTTGGTTTTGATTTATCGGATCATACGACTTGTCCATGGAAGATATCCACCTTTTTCAAGAATTGGAGGACGGTTTTCTGCACCGGCTGCATGGATGTCTTGTTGAGTAGCCATTGATAAAGTTGTATGGTTAAGATAATGTTGGATCGGTTCAAAGAACTAGGTGTGGGTTGGTTAATTACGGTTCACAAACTTGAGAAACTTGAGCAAATTTCATAAAGTTGATGAACTTCAGAAAGTTGACGAACTTCAGAAAGTTGATGAACTTCAGAAACTTGATGAACTTCAGAAACTCGGTTATCCCAGAAACTCGGTTATCCCGGAAACTCGGTTATTAGAAACTCGGTTATTAGAAACTCGGTTATCAGAAACTTGGTTATCCGGAACTCGAGCAAATCTTCAGAAACTTGAGCAGTCTTCAGAAACTCGAGCAAATTCAGAAACTCGAGCAAATCTTCAAAAACTCGATCAAAATCAGAAACTCGACTAAGAAGCTCGAGTATTATTCTAACTCGACTATGCAGAAACTCGAGGAACAAAGTTTCAGAAAGTCGACTAAGCAGAAACTCAAGGAACAAAGTTTCAGAAAGTCGACTAAGCAGAAACTCAAGGAACAAAGTTTCAGAAAGTCGACTAAGCAGAAACTCGAGGAACAAAGTTTCAGAAAGTCGACTAAGCAGAAACTCGAGGAATCTTGAAACTCGACTAAGCAGAAAGTCGATTAATCCTTAGAAACTCGACTAATTCATCAAACTCGATGAATTAGTCAGAAACTCAAGTAATGAACTTCTCTATGAACAGTACGATGTATGATGAACAGTAACTCGCCCCAAAAAAATTCCTTGATCTTTGTTTTTTGCTCTTGATACGACTTGTTAATCCTAAAAACTATCCTAAACATACAACTTATTACTAGATAAGATTAAAGAAGAAGAGTGGAACTTGAAATAGAAACTTTATTAATCACACACTTATCTTTAATACAATACCTAGTATACTCTTAAGCACTATGAGGACCTAAGAACACCTAAGAGCACCAACCTTCCAAATGAGGATAAAAGGTGCTATTTATACTTTTCTTGTTAGACTTGGGTGGGCTTTGGCCTTTTCATTTCACTTAACATTAATCAATTAGATTAAGAGCCCAAAGCCTAATTTAATTAAATACACAACGACACACTTAAATAAAATATTACAATGACGCATGACCATCACTTTTTATAAATCCTATTACCTTTAGCTGCCCAGAACTAGGCTGCACAGGAAAATTCGTGACTTCCAGGTCACGGCACCGTCAAATAGGCCACGGTATCGTTAAATTTATAGGTACTGTGCGGTATTTAGTGGTACCGTGCCCTTGTTTGACGAATTTTCACTGTTTCCTCTAGACCCCTGCATCACTAACCTTTATTGCAAGAGCAGTGTCGTTTATTAAAGATATACGAAAACCAAATCGCCCGATGATAAAACGCATTAACCGAGATCGTTATGGTGCTCATGACCGTTTAGTCGAAGCTTATTTTAGTGAGAACCCACCGTACGATGAATATAGGTTTCGAAAAAGGTTCCGAATGAGTCGCAATCTTTTCAACTGGATAGTTCGGGAGGTAACTATTCATTGTCCATTTTTTAGTAATAATATTGATTGTACCGGAAAAGAACCACTAGGGAATGCTAAGTAGATGCAACTTTGATCTTCAGAACCACTAACCAATATCACACTTCCAATCCAGCCTTTCAAGGCATTTCAGCGTTGATGAAGTGCACCTCCGCAATTCGTCAATTGGCATACAATGCGGTTCGTGATGCTTTAGACAAATATCTGTAGATAAGTGACAAAACTTCTCGTCGATCTTATGATAATTTTTGTAAGTCTGTTATGGAAATTTTTGGTCAAGATTATTTGAGGAAACCCACTATGACTGATGTCGTAAAGCTTTATCGGCATCACGAAGAAACACACAGGTTTTCGTGGATGATAGGAAGCCTTGCTGTACAGATAGGGAGTAGTTTGATTGTCCGAATGCATACAAAGGGCAATATGTTAGGCGTGATCATGGTCCGAATCTGTTCATTTTGCTGGAAGCTGTTGTGTCACAAGACTTATGGATATATCATGCTTTCTTTGGTGTTTCGAGGTCGAACAATGACATCAACGTTCTAGATCAATCCCCGTTATTTAACGATCTTAAACAAGGAATAGCACCGGAGATTCCGTTTGTTGCTAACAAGGTAACTTACCCATTTGGTTACTATCTTGTTGACGAATTGGCAACACTCGTTAAGACGATTTTAGAACCATCAGATGATAACCACAAGAGAATAAGGTATAAGCAAATGCAGGAATCGACAAGGAAAGATGTGGAACGAGCGTTTAGTGTTCTGAAAAAAATGGGCGATACTTGCCAGTCCTGCGAAAGCACTGAAAAAAGATAGAATAATGAATATGATGTATACATGCATCATATTACATGATATGGTTCGAAAAGACAAAAAAAATGCGATATCTCACGAATGGTACCCGGAGGAAGCACATCAACCGAACAACCCCATACGATCTGATAAACAAATGCGAAAAGTTAAAAGGTATATCAGATCACATCAAGCACATCAAACCTTCGTGCCGATTTGATCGAACGCTTATCACGTAATATTTAATTTCAGTTTTAAATGTAATATTTTTAATATTCGAACTCTATGTAATGTTTTTAATTTATGAATAAAAGTTTTCTATTTCGTACATTTACGTTTTTATATTTTTATGTTTACGTTTTTAATTTCGTAAGTATTTAAAAAAATGGGAGTTATGGTGACAAAAGGTGACCTTGTCCACAAATAAGTGAGCGTGTGTGAAGGGAAAAGAGAGAAAGCTGAGGTGGCGCTGAGGTGTAAAGCGAGAATAACTTTACCTTACTCACTAGACTTGATGGTTGTTTGCTTTCCCTTTAGTGGTGAGTAGTGTGGGCCAAAAATCATTTCTCCCTCTTAAAGTTATACGAAATTGTTTTCTACTATGATGTAAAGTCATACAACTTAAATGATCACTATCATTAAAATTATGGTTATGAAAAATTAAAATTCAAAAACATTGTTTTTCGAAATTTAAGTTAAAGGGTACTCGCCGCCGCAACGCGCGTATACCCTGTTATTGATATTAATGTAAGACTAAAAAACTTATTCATTCTTAATTGAGAGACTCACAAATGTCTCCCTTTTCGAATTAAAAAGATAATTAAGAGATTCAAATATAAGCCATTTAATTTTATTTATTAAATGCCTTTAAGTGCAAAAATTTTGCTGCATTAATCGACAATTAATAACATTTAATATGATAATTAATTAAGCGTTAATTTATGGTAAATTTAATTTACAGTTATATCAATCAATCAATATAGTATATAAATGAAAGAGATGATTTTTAACACCATAATAGTGTGAAACGTTTTGTCTTGTACCCTTACAGATATGGAGAAGTTCAATAAGTTTCAGTTCGTTGTCTTTACTCTATTGCTAGCTTCTGCAGGTATTTTATCACTTTGTTTGTATACATTTGTTATTGGTAGAGTTTCAATATTTTTGAATTATAGATTACGTTTTTCATTCATCCATATATGTAACTAGAGGTAGCCAGATTAACAAAAAATTTATATAGAACTTTTTCAATAAAGGATATGTCATGCATTAATAGAAAGTTGTGAATTTAAAATGAAATGAACTTATCAATTAAGATGATTTTTCTAGGTGACAGGTCATTTTGTAAAAGTATTTTTATAAAAATTTATCGATGTATCATTTTCCATATAATTATGCATGTTTTAAAAACGTAGAAATAATATATCTCCGTTTCAAAATAAATGTCCAGATAGATTTTTTGAATTTCCTATTTTTTCAACTTTACATTAATTATTTGACAATAGCTGCTATGGAGTATTTCTTTTGGTGATCCCGTTACAGTTTTTTTTTTTTTTTATTATTATTTTTTTTAATATTTTGGCCAACTAAGGGGAGGTTACGAGGTCGTCTCAAGCATGCAGGGACCTAAAGCGAGTTCTTTGACATGGCGTTAAAATTTATTATGAAACCACAACAAGTATCTAGTTTATAAACTCTTTTTTCAGACTGTTTTACGTAACTTTTTAATATCCGGAAATTTACTGCCAAACATAAATAAAAAAGTTATAACTATATAACTTAACACATTTAAAAAGAATGCTCCTACTTTCTTTGAGTTAAGTTGTTCTCCTTAAAAAAAATCGCAGTTGGTCGCTATCATTAATCTATACTATCTATAAAAAGGTGTATGGTCAAAGTGAAATGTTGAATTGTTGAATATTGAAAATTAGTCAAAGGTGAGAGAAATGTATAGTGTAATTAATATTCTAATTAAAACACCCAATTATTTAAAAGTACAGTGATTTATTCATATTGTACAACCAACTAAAAACATATCTACCAAATTAAATACAAAAAATTAAAACAACCTTACTAAAAAGTACAATAAAAATTTCACAATATACAATTTAAACAAGCTACAACATAATCCAGAATATAAAATAATTAAACACACTAATTAATGTTATTTTAAAACACCCTAAAATGGAAAGTACATGTTATTATACGCATTATACAAATTAATAAAGCACACAAAGTTTCATACAAGATAACAAGTTGATGATACATATAGTTTTGAAAACCGGACCAGACCAACGGATTCAACCAGGAACCGATGTCGCCACCGGTTCGACTAACCAATAAAAGCCATCCGAAAACGAAGCAGAGAGGACCCGTTGAAACCGATACAAATTGATAAATCAGACCTTATCGAGATCTATTTCTCCGGTTAATCGTCACAGGATACCCGCGTATACTATATATAAAGGAAAAAACAAAAACTGAAAAGTAAAAGGTTGAAACTAAAAATAGAAATGTTGAAAACATATATTTTAAAAGGAAATTATTAATACACAGCGAAAACCGGGTAGACTCAGGACGCTTCAAACCCGGCGGGTTGACCCGGTTTAATTTCACCCGTGTGTCGGGTTGACCCGGTTTAAATCGACCCAACCCGTCGGGTTGACCCAGTTTAAATCGACCCGTTTTTCGACCGGAATTGTTCAACCAATTGAACCACCCGGGTCGACCCAGGTTTCAAAACATTATTTTCAATCCACAAATCTTTAAACTTTTATAACCCATAAAGTTTTTTTTATCACTAAACGATCTGTCGCTATAAAATATCGTTGTTATGCACGGGTACTCGTCTAGTACATATAAATGATGCATCCTTTTATTGAATCTTGAATTTTTTAAATGTTTGAAAAAACTTAAAATTTAATGCAACATATATATGGAAGTATTATATATCTTTACTACATAAAACGCTATACGAAATTATTTTTACTACATAACAAACACTAGACGAAATTTTGACAACCAATAAACGACATTAATTATTTAATACAACTTGATCTACTATCTATACTATACTAAATATAACCTTAGAAAAATTACTCTCTTTGTTAAATGTATCTAAAATGGGTTTTGAGGGGTCATTCACGTTGTTGATTGTATTATATGTATGTTTTCATCTAACGATCATAAACTATAAAAATAGTAAACACGAATCTACATAAACTTTGTAAGAGTTTGGTACAATGTGGTGGTTTATTTTGATATTTATTGTCCGTTTAAAATCAAGTATTTTGTTAGCTGGATAGAATTTCTTATACAGTAACTTCCAGTGTAATTCACAAGTATTTTGTTTTTGCAGTGGTAGGAGTCAAAGGAGGACGCAGTTCGGCAGCTTCTTTCAGCAGCCAACCCAATGAACAAAACTGCAAACCGAGATACTGTTTTAGTTATACTCCTGCAACCGATAAATGTCCTTCTCCCCATTGTATAATTCAGGCAGATTGTAATCGATATTGCTTTCCTAATCCTGGAGTCATGTGTGTAGAGGGACAGTGTTGTTGCTTTTTCTAAAACGAAGCTCAATCAAAACAAGAAACAATGATTTTGATATTGAACAATCGATAATCACTTTTTCTACTGAAAGTTACTACGATAGCACTTTACTTTTATATAAAATGACGTACTAAGGGTCTAAGGGGGTGTTTAATTTTGAAAATGTATATTAAATGGTTATTATTTCTGAGTAGCGAACGAGTCTTAGTATCGTGCATAAAAATCTACGATTTTAGTATAAATAAAGACCTTATTTATTATTTGATCACAACCTGTTTATTATCTTTCAACAGTGATTTTTTTGATTTCTTTCTTCGGCCCTGAATTTTTTCTTAATTGTTAATTTCACTCGCCCAATTAAAAACCTCTCAGACCCGGTGAAAATTTTCTAGCATTGTCTAAAGATGCTGTAGTGTTGGTTTAGATAGGCTCAACATAAGATACCTCTTACCGCGTCTGACCGTCTCGTACTAGTAAGTGGTAAGAGGCGGTAAGAGCTTTTTTAGAAAAACACCATAAGTAATCATATATTTATGATGTCAAACCAAACCTTTATTTGATTTGTGTTGTAGCATTCGGTGCCAAGTATTTTGCATTTAATAATTCACAAGTGTTACATTTATAACTTGTTAGGGAGCGTGTGTGCCTTTGAACAAGTTCATGTGTTACGTGTACCATTGGCGTAACAGAAGATACAATCTTTATAATATTTTATTGCTTGAAAATGATCAAGAAGCGTAAAAATGTGATTTTTTTTTTTTTATTTTTTTAAAAAAATGTGATTTTTTTTTTTTTAAATCTAAATTGATGTAGAAGCAGTTCATTGGTTTGTGAATAAATAGGTCCATGTGTTGTCAATACCATAGTGTTGCCCACATAAATTTAGCCATGATTAATTGTTGTTTGTTGTTGCTTGTATTAGAGGGCCAGTACAAAGGAATTTTCGTCAACCATTCACCCTACAATGAACGAACGGTGGCGTCGTTCTGCACGGGCGAACGTGCCGCTCCATCCGCCATTTGCACCTCAGCCATTCCTCCCACATACGCCATTAGTCTTTTTTTTTTCCTTGTGAGTGAATGGGTATTTTTGGTTGGGTGTTTTGTTAGACCTACAAAGTGTAATTGGTTTTTTTGTTGGGAGGGTGTTTTAGTTATTGGTAAGGCGATGAGGTGGCGCTGAGGTGACAGACGAATAACGTATTATTCAACACAACAGTACCGAGCACTCTTAGTTGTATCACTGCTTTGCTCATTTTTCATGATATATTTTTTAGAATGACAATTTTAACTACGATATTTATACCACAAATCCATCATACATGTTTTAATTAAGACTTGAACCCATAACCATTTTGTTAAGAAGCTTCTCACACAACATGTGGTACAATTAGGAGACAAGACATTCGGTTTTCATGATATATTTTAATTAAACTTAATGTAGGTGCACCTAAATATTGTTGGAATTATATAATCATGACTATCATATATATTAACAATTAACATCAAAGAACACGTAGCGGAAGCATATGATACATAACACATAAATAATTAACCGAATTTAAATAGTAAGCGTACCTTGATAATTCTAGCAAGAACAAGAATCAAACCGAGCAAAAGGAGTGATGAACCCTAATAAGGGTTTAAACGGATTACACGAATTGCCCCTTATCTTTTTTGCAATTCAATCCAAGATACTTAAAATAGTGTGTAAGTATCACGTTCTTGTACACACGTACTAAATCAAACTAAAGTTATGCAAATAATATAATCACAAAACTAAAACAAAACAATTTTTGTTGAAGCAAAAATTCGATCGACCCTTTGTAAGGGTTTTGGCCGATCGAACCAAGAGAAAAGAGAAAGAAAACTTTAGGGATTTAGTTTGTGTGGACAAGAGGTATCAAAAACTAAATCCTTGGTTTGCTTATATAGTGAATGAAACTTAGAGTCCAAGTTTGAGTTGGATTTGGGAACCCAAAGCTCAAACTGATCGGCCCTATGGAATTAGGGGGATCCGGAACATTCTTGACTACTAATTTCATTCTAGTCCATTTCCTTTTCTTATTTAACGATCGTTAGTCACTTTCGTTAAATACTAACGTTCGTTATACGTTTTTGTGATAATTAATAATTAAATATAACGTTTTATATAAAATTATTAATCTTTAGTTCTCATACGTAATATGTGCAATCCCGTGATCTCGAGTTCGATCCTAACATACGGCTACTAAAATAATGTCCACAAAACTAACAGCTCCCACTTGGACATATTTTAATAGTGTAATCACATCGTTTAGCGTCTTGCAATACACCGATGCCTCTAGTACAACTCGAGTAGGTCTCCTGGAAAAACCTTTAATGATTCATCATCATTATTATTATCCTTTTGTTTCTAATACTACATTAAATAAAGATATGGATATTATCCTTATTCAAATATTATATTTCTCGTTGTTTGTGATTGATCAAGATTACCAAATCTTCTGAACATATTTAGGGGAGATCTTGATCATGGCCACACATACAACTTGTCAACCTTATGAGGGGCCCAGCAGTATTAAACTCCAAAAATAAATTTGGATGAACAAATTCTATCTTGACTACAAGCATAACTCATGAACTTTGTAACAATTCCAAAAACAATCCTTATGACTACAAGTTACGTATAGCGTTAAATTGTTCCACAGAATGCACTACATTCATAACAGTTATCTGGTATCTCAAGTCTGTGGATAACTATTCATGATTTACTTAATAATATCCAGAAGTAGCATCATGTAGTTGGGATAAGTCCTATATTCAATTCATTGAATATCATATAAATTTGGTATGACAACGCATCAATATACTTTCGAGTATATTATACCAAAACTCAGATTTGTCTTAATTTAATTATATTCCCATATCATTAACTGACAACGGACGTTTAGAATAACTAACTTATTCATGGATGAAACATGCAAATATATATAGGACAACAATATTAAATAATGAACATAAACATAACCAATATTTTATTTCATTAAAACTAATAAATGTTTACAATATCCTTTTATCCAAATGCTAAACACTGTTATGCATGAAACTACTAGCTAATCTAAGTCCAATTCCATTGGCAAGTTCAGTAAACTTTTCTTTAGCTAAAGCATTAGTGAATGGATCAACTAAGTTATCATCTGTGTGAACTTTTAATAGATTAATTTCACGTTTGCGGACTTGTTCCCAAACATAGTGATACTTCCGTAGAAAATTTCTGGTGCCCTTCATGACTCCAGGTTCATTGGCAAATATGATTGCAGCAGAATTGTCGCAATACATATTAATAGGCGATTCAATTGAAGGCATAACACCAAGCCCTGAAATGAATTTCCTAATCCAAACAGCCTCCATTGCAGCTTCTGAAGCAGCTATGTACCCGGCCTCTATCACAGACATCGCAATTGTACTCTGCTTCTTGCTCCTCTAGGTCTACTGCTCCTCCATTGATAACAAAGACATAACTAGTCTGAGACTTCGCATCATCTTTGTCACATTGCCAGGACGCATCATAGTAACCTGTTACATCAAGTTCTTTAGTTGGATTTCCACCATACACAAGAAACATATCTTTCGTATGCCTAAGATACTTTAGAATATGTTTAACAGCAATCCAGTGTTTTTCACCTGGATTATGTTGAAATTGACTGGTGATATTTTGAGCGAACGCCACATCTGGCCTTGTGCATCTCATCGCATACATAATAGATCCTATAGCCGAAGCATAAGGAACTTTGCTCATGCATGCCACCTCTGTAGGTGTTGAAGCACATAACTCACTGCTCAAGCCATGTTTCACTTCCATTGCAAAAATCCTTTCTTTGAATTTTTCATATTGAATATCTTCAATATTTTGTCAATGTAAGCACTTTGACTTAGTCCAATTAACCGCCTAGATCTATCTCTATAGATCTTGATTCCCAGAATATATGGAGCTTCCCCTAAATCCTTCATAGAAAAGCACTTTCCAAGATATGCCTTAACCTTTTGCAAACTTGGAATGTCTTTTCCCATGATCAATATGTCATCAACATATAGGATAAGGAAAATTACGTCACTCCCACTAGCTTTATGATATACACATGGCTCATCAAGATTCTGAGTAAATCCAAACCTTTTGATTTCTTCATCAAATCATTTATTCCATTGCCTTGATGCTTGCTTCAATCCATAAATAGATCTTTGAAGTTTGCATACACGGTTTGGAAATTTTGGATTCACAAATCCCTCAGGCTGCACCATATAGATGTCTTCATCTAGGCGACCATTTAAGAAAGCGGTTTTTACATCCATTTGCCAAATCTCATAGTCATAGTATGCTGCTATGGCTATGAGAATCCTAATAGCTCTAATGTCAGCTATAGGAGAAAAGGTCTCCTCATAGTCAACACCAAATGTTTAAGTAAAGCCTTTAGCTACCAAACGGGCCTTATATGTGTGTACCTTGCCATCCATGTCAGTTTTCTTCTTGAGGAGCCACTTACTTCCAACCACCTTGGCATTGGGAGGAATGTCTACTTCAATCAAGACACTGTTATCTTTCATGGATTGCATTTCCCCATTCATAGCAACTACCCATTTATCCTTTTCAGGACTCTCAATGGCAGCCCTATAATTAGCAGGTTCATTAAGATCCCCTAATATAGTTTCCTCAACTTCTACGATAAGACATAGACGTTCAGGAAGACTTGCGAATGGGAACAATTTCAACTTCAGGTGGAGGACCCAGACTTTCAGGTTCCACAGGAAGTACGCTAGTGTTTTCAGAAGGTAATATATCTACATGATCATATTCCAGATCATAAACTCTCCCACTGAATTCTTGAGATATAAGGTCCTTTTCTAAAAAGACTCCATATCTAGCAACAATTACTTTGTTTTCAGGTGGTTAGTAAAAGTAGTAACCCATCGTTTCCTTTGGGTATCCAACAAAGATACTCTTTACAGATCTCTGTTGGAGTTTATCTGCTAAGTCATGTCTGAGTCATGTCTTATATACGCCTCGCAACCCTAGACCTTTAAATAAGACAAGTTTGGAGCTATTCCATTCCATATTTCATATGGTGTCTTATCAACCTTCTTATTAGGAACCATATTCAAAATACGAACCGCAAATTCTAAGGCATAATCCCAAAAAGATAAAGGAAGAGTTCAAAGATTAAACATTGATTGTACCATGTCTAACAGTGTATGATTTCTTCTCTCAGATACACCATTTTGTTGTGGAGTATATGGAGATGTGAGATTCTGGACAATTCCATTCTCAGCTAAGTAATCTTTAAACTTTTGGATTAAGTATTCATTGCCTCTATCGTATCGAAGAGCTTTAATCTTCTTTCCTAGTTACAATTCTACTTCTACTTTAAAAACCTTAAATATTTCAAACAC
This sequence comes from Artemisia tridentata subsp. tridentata, assembly GCA_021014915.2. Classification (NCBI taxonomy): domain Eukaryota; kingdom Viridiplantae; phylum Streptophyta; class Magnoliopsida; order Asterales; family Asteraceae; genus Artemisia; species Artemisia tridentata. The sequence continues at coordinate 52,177,585 of CP139509.1, read as the reverse complement.
TTCATGTTTATGTTTAAGCAAGTAAACATAACCATATCTGCTGAAATCATCTGTAAAGGTTAAGAAGTAGCTAGCACATTTCCTTGAAACATGTCTAAGTGGTCCACACACATCAGTATGTATCAAACCAAGTAGATCAGAAGCCCTGTCCATATTACTATGAAAAGGTTTCTTAGTCATCTTCCTAGATATACAAGACTCACATTTATCAAATGATTCATCATTGATACTTTTCAAAAGCCCATCATGTTGTAGCTTTTTCATGCGAGTCTTGCCTATATGAGCAAGTCTACAGTGCCAAAGGTAAGAAGAATTGAAGTCTAACTTAACTCTCTTACTTATGCTATATATTGAATTATTATTATTGGATATACAAGCATTCATATCAATCTCAAACATACCATTAACAGCAATATCATTAAAATAAAATACATTATTTAAAGAAACAGAAATTCCATTGCTATTGATAATGTGATTAAAACCAAGATCCAATACACAAGAAAAGGAAACAACACCCTAACAATTAAAGGTGCATAATGATAATTGTTTAATAACAATACTAAGCCCGAAGGCAAAACTAAATTAAACACTCCAATGGCTTCAATAGCTGCAGGTGCTCCATTTCCCACATGCAGATATTGCTCCCCATAGGCAAGCTTCCTTTCCACTCTAAATCCCTGCAACGTATTACAAATGTGAATACCGCATCTAGTATCATATACTCAGGAATTAATTTTATGATTTAGAGTAAATAATTCGATCATAAGTAAGTTACCAGAAGTGCTGGTGCCCAAGTGCTCAGTCTTCTTGTTCTTACTTTCCCGCAACTCTTGGATATAAAGAGGACAGTTCCTCTTCCAGTGACCCACTACATGACAGTAGTGGCAAGCCTGATCTTTCTTAGAATTAGCCTTCTTCTTAGGAGGGTTTTTCTTGGGTTGTGTTTGATAAGCCATAACTTGATTACCCTTTCCTTTACCCTTCTTGTACGCATTTGGCTTGTTAATCCTACCCCCTTGAATAGCAAGTACCTGGGGTGTAGAAGTCCTTGGTGGTAAACCTTTCTCGTAATCAATAAGCAGTGCGTGTAAATCAGAAATTGTCTTCCCCACGCAGTGCATATTGAAATTACACACAAAACCACTAAATTCCTTAGTAAGGGATCTATTGATTAAGTTGATGGCAATGTATTGTTGATAGACTTTGCCAAGTGCTTGTAGTTGTTCCATGTAACCTTTCATTTTCAACACATAAGCACTTACAGGTTCACCTTCTGCCTGTTTGCAACCATGTAGAGATTCCATCAAATAATAGACCTCAATGGTTTGTAGTTTTTCAAACATTTTCCTGAGTTCGTTTATCATGTCCATAGAGAAGTAATTCTCAAACTGCTTTTGAAGAGCAGGTGTCATCGCCCCTAACACTAAACAGGCCATATCATTATGCATCTTATACTCAGTTTTCCATGCTGCTCTTTCTTCATCAGTTGAAGTGTCAGCAGGAGGTTCAACAGAACAAGGCTTAGTTAAATATTCAAGTTGATCTAGCACTCGCATGACAATCCTGAGTGAACAATACCAATCATTGAAATTCTGAGAGCAAGTCAATTTTTCCTATTCAAAAAATGATTTGAACGCAGAACTCATAGTGGTGTTATTGTTTTGAGCCATTTCTACAGATAAAGAAATTTCAAAATTAGTATTTTTAATAGTACAATTTTTCAAGAAAATAAAATACCCTAGGAAATATTCATATAACCATAGTATTTTCTGGAAAACTAGGATCCAAATTATCATAGTTTCATTACATCAGTCGATCTGCTAGTAATGAAAGTATATAATAAGGTAATCTGTCGAACAATAATTGGCAAACAATTTCCAATTCCTAGATTACTATGGGATTTATATTGGCAAACAATTTCCAATATAAGCATGTTTTATCCCCATCTTATTCCTTGAGTCCAAGCTCTCACTTAACTCAATTTAAGCCGTCTAATTAAAAAACTGTAAATTACCATAGTCCCATTACATCAGTTGATATTCTAGTAATGAGAGTGTGAAATTTACCTTTTCATTGTAATCTAGTCCAAGCTCTCACATGACTAAATTACAACTTCAATTGTTCTTTAACTAGATGGCATAGACTTAATTTTAGAGGGTACTAATTTTGATTTGTCAATCAAAATATGTATGAAGAAGCATGCAGAAATCTTCGTATAATAGGTTTTTCAAAACCTTTTTATCAAATTTTAAGCTAAGATTTCAATCAAAAAAGTTTTAATTGATGTATTGGGTTCACCACTCAAATAATTACTTACAATTATCGCCCACTATATCCTACTACTGCACGAGTCAAAAGACCCAAGTTATTTGGATAATTACCATAAAGTGGCACGTGGAATTGAGGTCAATTCACCCTTAAGGTGATTTTGTACATTAATAGTCGTACGTGGTAACTCCAATTTGACGCACAAAGGAGCGGAGAGACAAACGGCAGCACAAGTGCCAATTAAAAACGCGTCTCCTTTTGTTTGACAATTTAATGTCAATCCTCCTTATACCCCTCTTATAGTTTGTCAAAACTGGCTGAGCCGTTCGTACTATTGGTACAAAACTCAACAATCAAATAAAAGTTTATGACTTTAGTCTTAAAAATCATGTTATAAATTATAACCTTGCTAGTCTCGCCTGGGAGCAAATTACCATGCGAAGCGAACCACTATCAGCACATAAGCCTTTTTAAGATTTATAATTTATTACATCGAGTTTTACCATTATTTAGTCCATTTAATTTTTATTCAAAAATTACCCTTTTTGCTTAAAACATGTCACACAATTAACAAAAACAAGTAAATAAACAACTAAATAACACACATAACTTAACAATTAATTATGTAAACAATTAACCACATGCAAAAAAATTCGATAACCTATTAATAATCAATCTATGTTTAATAATGCATATATTTAATTAAGACTATCACTTACAATGGTAAGTAAGCCACATGCATCGACGTATCGATTGCGTTAGTCAAAATTAAATATATACTACGTTGCACATAATTGATTACTTAATTAATTAGAGTCTTCCCCAATTCGACATCTATCAATTAACTTACATGTGAAAACAATTAAATCATCGCAATAATGAATCCATGCCAAACATGCTCGTTTGCATGGATTCTACCTAACAATTAGCATATTGCAACATGATCACTTACAAACACATAAACATGTTAAACCTATGGTTTCTAATCAAATTAAATAACCAAACATAAACCCTAAAAATTAATTAAGGGCAATCGGCCCTAAAATTAAAATTAGGGTTCGATTTGGATTTAACCCTAAATCGACCAACATGTATAAAAATCAATCAAGATTCATTTTTTATGTGTTTTCGGTAGTTAGTTACATGTTATAACCTGGCTCTGATACCACTGTTGGAATTATATAATCATGACTATCATATATATAAACAATTAACATCAAAGAACATGTACCGGAAGCATAGGATGCATAACACATAAATAATTAACCAAATTTAAATAGTAAGTGTACCTTGATGATTCTAGCAAGAACAAGAATCAAACCGAGCAAAAGGAGTGATGAACCCTAATAAGGGTTTAAACGGATTACACGAATTGCCCCTTATCTTTTATGCAATTCAATCCAAGATACTTACAATAGTGTGTAAGTATCACGTTCTTGTACACACGTACTAAATCAAACTAAAGTTATGCAAATAATATAATCATAAAACTAAAACAAAACAATTTTTGTTGAAGCAAAAATTTGGTCGACCCTTTGTAAGGGTTTTGGCCGATTGAACCAAGAGAAAAGAGAAAGAAAACTTTAGGGATTTAGTTTGTGTGGACAAGAGGTATCAAAAACTAAATCCTTGGTTTGCTTGTATAGAGAAATTTCAAGTTAACCGAAGATATGGTAGCGTTTATTTAGGCTAAATATGGGGACTCTTGGAAGGAAATGGATGAAATGTCTGATGAGATTCTTGATAACTTATGGGAATATGCGCACAAAGAACCTGAAGTCTTGAAAGGTCAGTGTATTATTTCTCATTGTTCTGATTTTTGTACACAACACATATATTCTACAAATGGTCATTGTTATGTATTTAGCCCCTTTGTCAATGATACCAATCTGCAGATGATAAGGGAAAGGGGAAACTTGATAAGGGTTGTGAAGATACTCAAAACAGGAATAAGGGGGAGGGGAAACTTGATAAGGGTTGCGAAGATACTCAAAACAGCAATAAGTGGGTGAGGAAACTTGATGAGGGCTGTGAAGATACTGAAAATGTGGGTAAGGTGAATTCAAAACTGGAAGATCATGAAAAAATGATAGGCTATCTTGAAAAGGGGACTAGGTTCGATGCAAAACTAGAAGCTCTTGAAAAAAGGATACAGTTTCTTGAAAACGGGTGTGTTAGGGAAAACCAGCAAAATAGGGGGATGCGGAATAAAGGTATACAGACAATTATAGAAGTGATGGACATATCATCCAGTGATGAGGATGAAGAAATGTACATGTAATCCAGTGATGAGGATGAAGAACTGGACATATCATCCAGTGATGAAGAAATGGACATACCACCAAAGGCTACAACTTCCAAGCCTTGCACTAGGAGGATGAGGAAGAAGGGAAAGACTTCCACATCTAAAGCAAAGAAGGAGGAAGGGAAAACCTACCACTTCCAAGGCTTGCACTTCAAGGGGGAGGAAGATGAAGGGAAAGGCTTCCACATCTGAGGGAAAAGGGGGAAGGGAAAGCCTGCCAATTCAGAGGCTTGCACTTCCAAAAGTGTTGGTCCCCTTGTTCTTATAGCTCCTAAAAGTGAGCTTACAAGACCAAAGAGAGATGAAAGAATAACAAATGTTGTACTGGGTCTTGGAGCAAAGGTGGGTTGCTCAAGCAAGAATAGGATGGATTGGTATGTGCCTGCCCCCCCAAGAAGCTCTAAGCTTAAGAAGGTCAATTTTTTTTGTCATTTCAATTGTTATGTAACTTTTGGTTACCAGTGAAACTTATTTTGGTGAGGTCTTTTGGGGTCTGTCCAAAGCCTCATTGTGTTATTGTATAGTTTTCTAGGATCTGAAATTGGTGTTATTGTCCAATGTGTTTCTTATTACCCATGCAATGGAAATGTACAACAAGTTCTAACCCATTTGCCAACTGCAATGTGTTTCCAAAATCTTACCCATTTGTTCAAATTTAAAAAGAAGTACCAACTCATTTGTTCATTGCAATGTGTCTCCAATTGTTACACATGTTTATATAAAAGTCTAAAACTAACCATCCCATATCATTTGTTGACTTTGGTAGTCAACCAATTGAGTTTCATAATAAACATAACCATTTGTTGACTTTGGTAGTCAACCAATTGAGTTTCATCATAACATAACCATTTTTGTAACAGTCTATACCAAATTAACATGTCAAATGTGCTAAATATATGCAACACATGAGTAACACTAAATATTGTGTGCCAAACATAGTATTGCATACATAACCTAACATGTTCATAAGCATACACATGTTGGCACAAAATACAACTAAAAACAACACTAAATTGTTATTCGAGCTACATAAACTAAATTGTTCCAAAACATGCCATCAAAAGCCATATGATAAAGAAAATAAACATAACAAACTTAACCATTTCCTTGTCATGACCTTGAGCATTCCCTCCTCACTTGGAATCAACCTCATCATCTGTTTCTATTGCCTTCTCATCCTTGTCAGCTGGATCTAACTTTCTTCTCTTCTTATCTATACCAGAGGTCACACTGGCAGATGAATCAACTGTAGTTGGAGCATTCATGTCTGTCATTACCAAACTATCTTCAACATCTGCTGTTGGAGCTTCATCACCAACTACTACAGCCTCATCTCTGAGTTCATTGTGTAGAAAATCCACATTATGAATAACAAATTCTAACTCAGCATACAACATATCAATCTATGCATCTTGATCAGGTCCATAGGCTGCTTGATCATCTAGCCAATCAACTTCAATATCTTTCCGATAGATAAGGGTTTTTCGAAATTGCATTCTTTCATAATTCATTGCTTTCGAAATTGGTCCAGCCTTTCGCAATTCTTTCGCAATTGTAGAGATCTATCGAAATTGTATAAGGCTTTCGCAATTGGCAGCTTATCGAAATTGTGGTGTTTTCGCAATTGGCATAAAGTTTTCGCAATTGTCAATTTAAGTCCCTTTCGCAATTGCTGATCTTTCAGAAATTGACAACTTCAGTCCCTTTTCGCAATTGAAGCAGATTTGAGAAAGTTTTCGCAATTGGCAGATATAGCCGCTTTCGCAATTGAGGCAGTTTTTCCAACTTTCAGAATTTGGCAGAATCAGTCCTTTGCAATTCAGTTATACGTTTTCAACTTAAATAAATTTTATAAATTCGATTAAACTTGTAATTTCTACAACATCAAGGATCACAGACTCGGTATTTTCTCGCTTATATAAGTGTGCAAAATACTTCGACAATCGGTTATCTACTATTTTGTATAAAATAGTTAGATTTTTATATAAATTACAAATTTATATAATTAGATAAATTCTATCTAAATTGAAATTTTGCCATAATTTGTATAAATTTTGGTCTAAATTGAAATTTCTATAGAAATTGTCACTTTATCTAAATTGTAAATTACATAACTTTTGTCGAATTTGTGAACTTTTGATCTTGTCTAAATTATAGTATAGTCAAATTTAGTAACTTTATTTAATTTGTTTCGTTTATCTAAATTGTAACTTCAACCGATCATCAACATCGAACCAAGACTTCATCAACAACAACAAAGCTTAACCTTCAACAACCACAACACCTATTTCTTTGCAACCATACTGAATCAATTGAATCAACTTTATCATACAACATCAACAATGACTACTCAACAAGATATCCATGCAGCTGGTACTGAAAACCGTCCTCCAATGCTAGAAAAAGGTAGTTACCTTCCATGGACAAGCCGTATGCTTCGATACATGAAAACCAAACCTAATGGACAAGGCAAACTCTTGATTAACTCCATCCAAAAAGGTCCTTTCAAGCCTCGTCAGGTTCAAGAACCGGGTAATCCAAATTCAACACCTCCCGTTGCACCATCCTTTCGTGATCAAAAAGAAGAGGAATACACAATAGAGGATTGGAAGCAAATTGAAGCTGATGACTTGGCAATGCACTTAATTCAACTCGGTTTACCACAAGAAATATTTTGTGCTGTGGACAGCTGTGAAACTGCTTACGATATGTGGGAACGCGTTCGAAGGTTTGTCATGGCACGGAAATTGGACAAAAAGACATTGAAAACAAGCTTCTAACTGAATGGGAGAAGTTCACATCTACCCCGGCTGAACCAATTGAATCCTACTACACAAGGTTTTGCACTCTCATGAATGAGCTCATCTGGAACAAGTTGGCACCAAGGCAAATTGTTCAAAACATCAAGTTCATCAACAACCTACCAGAGGAATGGGGATGATATGTCACAATCTTTAACCAAACAAAGAACCTTCATGAGGTGAACTATGATCAGCTGAATGAATTTTTGAAACAAAACCAGAAAGAGGCAGATGAAGTTAGGAAGGAGAAGCTAGCCAAACAACATGATCCTCTAGCATTGATTGCTCAAGCACCAACACCAACTACAGTAAACACACAACTATCATCATCAACTCCCACTCAGAACATCATGCAACAATAATATATCCCACAACAACCATTCTACCCACAAGAACAACAAGTCATTCCACAACAACCACCGTATCCACCATTCCAAGAACCTAAAGTCACTGACCAGGAAGAAGTAATGGCTGCTATGACACATGCATTTGCTCTAATGTCAAAAGCATACCAAGGATACTATTCCACACCAACCAACAACAACCAAAGGATTTCATCGAACACTCGCAACAGGCAGATTGCACAGCCGAGTTTCAACATGGGTCATCAAGGACAAATGGTTGGAGTTTATGGGAATCAGCAGGGATATGCTACAGGGTTTCAGATGGGTAATCAAGGGCAGTACGCAGGCAGTCAGAGGGGTCAGTACATGGGTAATCAGAATCAGTTGGGTCAAGTTGCTGGAAATCAGAGGGGTCAGAATTTGGGGAATCAGTTTGGGAATCTTGCTGCTCAAGTTGCTGGGAATGCTGAGAATATGAATAAAGGGAATTTGGTAAAGTGTTTTAACAGTCAGGGTACTGGTCACATGGCAAGAAACTGTCCCTCCAAGCCAAAGAAGCAAGATCCAGAGTATCTTCAGAAAGCATTGCTCTTAGCTCAGAAGCAAAAGGCAGGGTTTCAGTTAAATGCAGAAGAGCATGATTTCATGGCTTTGATGGATGATTCGAAAGACCTGGAAGATATCGATGCCAACTGAATTTTCATGGCCAATCTTCAGGAGGTTAAATATGACACGGATTCTGATGCACCTCCTGCTTATGATGTCAATGTGATATCTGAGGTACCAACATATGCTACATGTCACAATAATGAAATGTTTGATATGTCACCTCAAAATGAATAGCATCCTGCGACTCCTGCACCCACTTTAGATACATATATGGACTCCCCAAGTTGTAGTAATACTAATTTGGCTACTCCAGATATGGATCCTAATGGAGGCTTCGAGTCTCAGAATACTGAGAATGATGAGGATACACGTGCTTTATTTGAATCATTATTGAATAACTGCAGTATGGAAATTGAAAAGGTCAAACAAGTCAATTGCGATGTTAAGGCCGCGAATGAAAAATTGACTGCTGAGCTTGAGAGATATAAGGTGAATGAACAAGCTTTTGAATTTTATAACAAACGACAGTCAGAACTTGAAATTGGTTTTAGAGATTCTATGTATAGAGAAAAACATTTGCAAATCAAATATGACACTCTCGATGTTAAATTGAACATGCAAATAAAATCTTTAAACACGGAAATTTCTGAATTAACCAACCAACTTTCCAAACAAAAATCAATTTGTTCTGATCTTGAAAAAGATAAGAAAGAATTGAATGCAAAGTTTTCAAAATGAGAAAATGATCTTCTTGACGAATTCATTGACAAACAAGAAATCATTAAAAAGTTGGAAGATTTTCTTGTAAAAACGGGTCAGTCTGCACAAACAATTAATTTGCTAATTAACGATCCAAACCCGATTTTACATACAATGAAGAAAATGGCTATCGGTTGTGAAAACCCTTATTATCTCAAGAAAGCTTAGTAGGAACAGAATGTGTTATATAATGGTAGTGTGCTAAATGATAAACATGATCCTCCCGAGGTTCATGATTCTTATGAAACGATTGAGCTTGCCGAAGAGAGTCGAAACAAAATGCGACAAATAAACCCAGAAATCAGACCAATTGACTATAATAAGCTTAACACAATTTTTGGCGTTCATCAAGTTCAAAAAGAGTCACCAATGTTTTTCAAAAAACTTGTGGCTGTCGCAAAATAAAAAGTTGTCTCAAAACATCTTTCTAACATCGAACAAATGTCCTCTTGAAACACTTGTAACACAAGTGTAGCTAGACAATATTTGGATGATTTTAAAAGGAGAATTGAAATGCTTCAAACGATTGTGGCATCCAAAACAAATAGTAACAACAATGACTGGTTTTCAAGTTTTCATACTGAATATAAAAAGATGTTTGAAATAGAAATCAACCCTGTAATTTCTGCGATTTATGCGATAAATCTTAATGTTGAAAGAACTTTTCTGAAAGAAACAGCCGACTTTGTCAAGGACCACAAATCCCTGGTGAAGGAAGCTAATGAAAAAATTGAACACAAAAAAGTTTTGGAAAGACACAATGACATTCTCTCTGAGGTAGATCTATCGACTGAAATTATGCCCATAATTTACCAAACATATTATGTGGAAGATGATGAAAGAATTCGAGCTAAGACTTCTGAAATTGTTGAAAAATATGAAAATGCATTTGCTAGGATTGAAAAGGAAAACATAACATATTTTAAACAACTTGATCGGAAAAAGGAAGAATGCAAGTATGACAAATTGTCGTATGAGCGTTCTTTCAAAAACATGCTAGAACAAATTGATCTTTTGAAGTCTCAGCTTGAATATCAAAATAGGAAGAGTGAGGAAAATAAGATTGCTAGACCAAAAATGTCTATTTCTACACCCTTGCCTAAGGAAAGTGAAAAAGGAAAAGAGAAAGCGGTTGTCAAAAACCCAAATGTGATAACGCCTGGCCTTTATAGGATTAGTCCCACTACTACGTCTACCTCTACATCTCAAACATATAGGGCGATAGACAAAAGTACCAAAGATAATCCAACTGAGACTAGGAATGCTAAAACTGAATCAAAAGACAACAAGATAAATTCTAATGAGTGTGTCTTACCTTCTACAAGAGTAGAAAGTACCTCTAGGAGCAGCAGACCAAAGCTTAGAAGCAATACAAGGAATAGAGTCTCGCCTGCCTCTAAGAGCGAAATCAAGTATAAAACGGAAGAAGTAGAAGAACACCCTATGATTTTATCGCTTTCCAAGAAGAAACATATGTCATCTGGATGTAATGTTAAGAACACTATTTCAAGTGCATGTAATGACTCTATTTGTTTAATGTGCAAGAAATCTTTGTCTGATAATGTGTGTGATGATATTGTTTCTAATGATGTGAATGTGAATGATATGCCTGAATAGAAAGATGTGCCTTCAGGAACTAGTGCTAGGTCCAGATATGTTAAGAGACTTATTAAACTTGCTAGGACAACCACTAGTAGCAAATTGCCTAGAGACCATCTTAAGTTTCGTGCATGGAAACCAACGGGTAGAATGTTTCCACGTAAGAATGAAAATGTAGAAAATGTTCCAAAAGAACAAATAGAAACCTTGTCTAAGTGTGATTCATCTGTTACCTCTAACCCCCTGGAACCAAATGTTAAACGGTTTCCATATACAAAACCATATGTTCTTTGCAGGTCATTGAAATTTTTCTTTGGATCGTCGACTCGGGTTGCTCCAAGCACATGACCGGGAATCTGAAGCTGCTGATCAACTTTGTATGGAAGTTCATGGGAACAGTTCGGTTTGGAAATGATCATGTAGCAGCTATTCTGGGTTATGGAGATCTTAAGTTCGGGAATTTTTTAATCACTCAGGTTTACTATGTCGAAGGATTGGGATACAATCTGTTTTCAGTCGGGCAGTTTTGTGATGCGGATTTAGAGGTTGCATTCAAGAGGAATACTTGCTTCATTAGGAATTTGATTGGAGATGATCTCTTAACCGGAAATCGTGGAACCAATCTCTATGCCATCGACATTAACCAAATGGCCTCTTCACCACCAATTTGTCTCATGACAAGAGCTGACAAAACTAAGTCCTGGTTGTGGCACAGACGATTATCCCATCTTAACTTCGACACCTTAACCAATCTTGCCAAAGACAACATCGTCACCGGTCTACCTAAATTCAAATACACAAAAGATCACTTATGTCCATCCTGTGAGCAAGGCAAAAGCAAACGGGCAACATACAAACCTAAAACCGTACCCAGTTCGGTCGATAAGTTACATTTGTTGCATATGGACTTATGTGGCCCAATGAGAGTTGAGAGTATCAATGGGAAGAAGTATGTTCTTGTGATCGTCGATGACTCACCTTTTTGAAGCGAATACAAGTCCTACTTCAAGCTCCAGTAAGGATCGTAAGAACTGACAATGGCACGGAATTCACAAATCAGGGGTTACGAACATTCTTTGATGAAACTGGAATTACTCACCAGACATCAGCTGTTAGAACTCAACAGCAGTACGGGGTAGTTGAAAGAAGAAATAGAACTCTTGTGGAAGCTACTCGCAAAATGCTGATTTATTCCAGTGCACCGTTATTCTTATGGGCTGATGCTGTTGCCACTGCTTGTTTTACTCAGAACCGATCCCTAATCCATCCAAGATTCAATAAAACCCCATATGAATTAGTAAACAATAGAAAACCCGATATCTCTTACCTTCATGTATTTGGCGTTTTGTGCTATCCTACGAACGACAGAGAAGATCTGGGGAAGCTAAAAGCTAAGGGTGATATTGGAATCTTCATTGGTTATTCAGAAAACTCGAGGGCATTCAGGGTGTCTAACAGAAGAACTAAAAGAGTAATGGAGACGATGAATGTGAAATTTGATGAGATTTCACAAATGGCTTCTGAGAGACTTGCTCTAGAACCCGCGCTTAACCTGATGGCTTCTAATCATATCGGATTAGGACCCGCAACAAATAGTCAAACTTCTAGACATATTAGTTCAGGACTCGTACCCCAAGGAGCTCAATCAACTACCACTGATAAACCAAAAAATCAAGAACTAGATAATTTCTTCGAGTTTATGTATGATGAGTACTATGGTGGAGCTTCGACAAATGCATCACAACAAAATTCTGCTGCACCCGCTCAAAATCCTCAACCATCACAACCACCGCAAGATACATCTACTACAATCGAAGCTGACGCACCAACTCCCTCAACATCTACTCCAGCAACTCCAGTCATTGAGATTGTTCTACCAAGAGTTGATGAGCAAACCCAAACCACACTAATTCAAGAAGTACCAAACCAAAATGATGCTGTGTTAGAAGAAGAACCATTCGAAAACCCATTTGCAACGGAATCTACTGAATCTTCTTCTAGGTTACAAGAACCATCAAACATGCATTCGTCAAATCCAAGGTACCCTTCAACGTTACAGTGGACTAAAGACCATCCAATAGAACATGTTATTGGTGAACCTTCACGGCCAGTTCAGACGAGAAGACAACTCGCTACCGATTGTGATATGTGCATCTACGTCGGCTCCGTCAGTCTTAAAGAGCCAAAGAACATTCGGGAAGCAATGGTAGAAAATGAATGGATTGAAGCAATGCAGGAAGAACTTCTCCAATATCAATTACATGACACTTGGGATTTAGTGCCGAGACCAATCGACAAACTCGTCATTGATCTTAAGTGGTTATGGAAGAACAAAAAGGATGAAGAGATGACTGTCATTCGTAACAAAGCTCGTCTCGTGGCCAAGGGATTTAGACAGGAAGAAGGAATTGATTTTGATGAGTCATTCACGCCAGTAGCTAGACTTGAGGCGGTCAGGATTTTCTTAGCATATGCGGCTCACAAGAACATCACGGTCTATCAGATGGACATCAAGACGGATTTCTTGAATGGAACTCTGAAGGAAGAGGTGTACGTGAGTCAGCCAAATGGATTCGTTGACAAAGATCATCCAGACTACGTCTACAAACTGAAGAAAGCTATCTATGGTTTGAAACAAGCCCCAAGGACGTGGTACGACGAATTATCATCTTTCCTACTTCTTAATCATTTCACCAAAGGAACAATTGACTTGACCTTGTTTACTAAAAAATTCAAAGATGACATTTTGACTGTTCAGATTTACGTGGACGACATAATCTTTGGGTCCACTAATCCGAAATATTCAAAACATTTTGAAAATCTCATGAAAAGTAAATTTGGAAGGTCTATGATGGGCGAATTAAAATTCTTCCTTGGACTTCAAATCCATCAATCCCATCATGGTATTTTCATTAATCAGGCTAAATATACAATTGAGATTTTAAAGAAACATGGAATGGAAAATTGTGACTCTGTTGGTACTCCAATGATCACTTCACCCAAAATTGGCCAAGACCTATATGGGAAACCCATTGATCCGAAGAAATATCGGAGCATGATTGGGTCTCTCATGTAAATAACTGCTAGTCGACCCGATATACATTTTGCTGTCTGTTTATTAGCACGGTTTCAGGCAAGGCCTACCAAACTTCACCTCCAAGAGGTTAAACGGGTCTTTCGGTACCTACGAAGAACCATTAACATGGGACTTTGGTATCCGAAGGATTCGGAGTTTACACTAACAGCCTTTTCAGATGCCGATCATGCTGGATGCCAAGTTACCGCAAAAAGTACATCTGGGGGAGCACAATTTTTGGGAGAGAAGCTAGTAGGCTGGTCATCGAGGAAACAAGACTGTACGGCGTTATCAACCGCAGAAGCCGAGTATGTGTCTCTATCTGCGTGTTGTGCCCAAGTCCTATGGATGAGGACACAACTTACAGATTATGGCTACTCTTTCAACTGCATACCTATGTATTGTGATTCAAAAAGTGCCATAGCCATCTCGTGCAATCCAGTTCAACACTCCAAGACCAAGCATATTAGAGTCCGCTATCACTTCATAAAGGAACACGTTGAAGAGGGCACCATGGAACTATTTTTCGTGAAGACTGAATACCAACTCGCCAACCTATTCACTAAAGCTCTTCCAAAAGAGAGATTTGACAATTTGGTTCGACGAATTGGCATGTGGAGCCTAACTCCCGAAGAGTTAGAAAATCTTCTCGAATCTTCTTGAAACTTTTCCGTTGTAAATATATAGATATAGTTAGATAGTTACAAAAAAAAAAAAAAAAAAAAAAAAAAAAAAAAAAAAAAAAAAAAAAAGATGTATATTTTTTTTCCGATATGTCTCTCGTATAAATCAATATTCTGTACGTGTCTAGAAATTTCATTCAACAATGATACAGATGTGTACATATGCTTGAGCGAGAACGTATCGTCTATGGCTTCGGAACAACTCAGCTTTGGACCCGCGCTCCAAAGATGGTTTTCGTATATATCCGAACGAAACCCGCACCTAAAGGAAGACTTCTGGTTATTTCTGATCAGAACTCGCAATCAAAGACAACATATACCAACTTCATTCAAATCCGTCTATCTCTTCAAGGACACTCATTTAATCAACTGCAATAAAAAATATCACTACGTGCTATTTTTGAGGGGGAGATTAGGTATAAGGGGGAGAAGACGTGATTAAATGTGATCTATGACCGTGGAGTGAATCTCAAGATTCAGTTTTAACCCTCGAATTGACGAAATTAAATGTCTGTTATCGAAAAGACTTGTCCTGGACGGGTAATAATTTCAAGCTGGTTTCCAGTGATGTAAGCGTGTCTCGCATAGGACTTGTCTGAGTAGAATGTACCAATTCGAGAGATGATCATTGAATATGACCGGGACGGGTAATAATTTCAAGCTAGTTCATCTAGTGATGTAAGCGTGTCTCGCAAAGGTGATGTTCATTGAAAATCGATCAATTCAAAATGTGCGATCTCTACCCAACATGTGCAATTTATCTTAAAAATTGCATGAGCACATGTGAAGGGGGAGTATTTCAAAAATGTAAAACTCTCGAATTGTTATCTAAATGTGTTTTCTCATAAACACTTTGAGAGATTTTCAAAAAAGGTTTTATGGCAAGTGATCGATAATCTAGGATAATCATGGAGTAATAAGGTGATTATGGTTAGGTTATGTCCTATGATCCACCAGAGCCGGAGGGATCTACCCAAGGACAATTCCAATAGATTAGAATTAGAAGTCCTTAGGTAAGATTGAAAAAAGGAGTAAATGAGAAAGGGAAAGAAGGGGTTGAAGAATTAAAAAGAAAAGTTTAATGAAAGGTTGAAAAGAAATAGCCCTCCATGAAAACTTAGGGCAGAAACCGGGTCAATACATCTGCTATCGGTTATCACAAGTTGATATTGATATTGAAGACAAGACGTCATGGACCCAGTGACGCGCTGCACTACTCCTCCTAGCCACTCAGATATCTCTTAAAAGATATTTGTTTCATTTCTCACGGAGAACACTACATAATCTATCAGACTCTCATTCCGAGATGTGTTGATATTGAAAAGGTGGCACTCTGCTCCATGCCTCCGACGACTAAAAACTAAAATGCACATTATAGAGTCTAGAGCCATGAGATTCATCAAAATATCTCTTAGGAACACTTCCATAAAGATTCCCTTGTGTTCACCATAAAAGACACAAGGTGTACATGAGTCTTAATGAGATCTAAGGATCTTGCCATTTATATCATGATGGTTACGTGCTTCAAACGGTCTACAGTCGTGGGGTGATCTCCAGCGACTCACTGAATTGTGGGTGCACTTCGGTATGTCCGTGTAAGCCCTCTCGGGGCTATCCGGTTCAGAACGACCTGGGGAAGGATTAAAGAAAGTCTTCACACTATTCTGTTGACGATCTCAAAGTCCCAACCTGTAAGCGCTGGATGATTATTACTAACAGTTTTATGCAGCTACCTATAAACATCCATCAACCATCATCATATATCAAACATCTCCACCTCAGCATACTCATACTTATGAAGAACACCCTCAACAAAGCTCAAAGTGTAAAAAGTTCAAGACAGAAGGATCAAGTTAAAGACAGTGTGTAACAACAAAGTCTAAAGGCTAATCAAGACGTCAAAGAACAAGTTCATATGTCAAATGATGAAAGTATAATGGGAGATTGTTAGCAAGGGGAGATTGTTAGCAAAAGTATACAGTCCAAGATATATGAGTATGTTGGAGGTTACGACATCATCACCACACGAAGATGTTGATCAAGGCAAGAACGACTGAAAGACGACTACTTTGAAGATCACAGTGCATGAAGGAATCAAGATTGAAAACTATTCTAGATCGACACACAAAGATAAAGACATTGAAGACAAAAGACCTATCACTGGGAGCATCATTGAAATGACCATCCCTTAGGGGGAGATTGTTAGCATCTATATTTTTAGTCAAGTGATGGTCATTTGTAATATTTAGAATAGTGTGTCGTGTAAGATAGTTAATTATGTAAAGGCTTTTGTGTTGGACTTTGTTAAGAAATGTTCAAGTAATACACAAAAGCCCAAGTCTAACACAAAGCCCACCAAGCCCATAGACAAGCCATCTAGGGCGTCCCATCCTTAGTATTTATACACACTCTCACCCTCATTTTCATTGTGCCTCTTAGTCTTGTGTAGGTGTGAGAGTGTGTAGGTGAGTGTGTGTTTTTGTATTGTTCTCTCAAGGTTTTATACATCAATCATTCGGTTATAATTCATACGCATCATCTCATATTCTCCTCTTCATCTATTCTTTTACTTAGAGTGTCACGTTAATATTGTTAGTAGTATTTATATAGTATTAGTTTGTTAGATAAAGTTAGATTTATAGTATTTACAGTACTTCTTCAACATACAACAAATCAATCTCTGCCTCTTGAATCAACAAATCAATATCTGCCTCTTCAATAGGTCCATAGTATGCTTTCTCATCCAGACAATCCTCTTCAATTTTTATGTGGAAGAAATAAGCCTCTTTCCCTTTTCCAGTTCACCTTCCAAACCCTGTTCAATTTCAGGTTCACCCATACCCTTTCCAACATCCTCTTGACTAACTTTCTCTTTTTCGTTGTCAACAGTTTGATTCACATCTGCCACACCCTCTTTTTGACTCGCCTCAGTGTCTTTTCTTCGCTTCTCCTTGATTTCATCATAGTTTATTAATAATTCCATTTCGAACAAGATCTTTTTGAACTCGTACTCACCACTCAACCTTTTTGCCCTTATTTTGTTCTTCCCTTCATTAGACCATGGTGTTGGAATAACAAGCACATCATCATTCAGATCTACGAGAAAACAATTCTCATAATCCTTGGATCCAGCCTTACTAGATGAAGCATGAGTTGAAGTATCACCCTATTTTCCCTCCTTTCGTATTTCAGTAGCACCATGCCACTCTAGCAAACACAACTCACCAGCTTTCTCAGATTCCTTAATGACATCACCATCCTCTATATTTTCAATCAGAACACCCTTACAACGACTATTCCTTATGTACAACAAATGCTTCTCAACTGATGAAATACCTTCTTCAATAAAAACTTCTATTTCCTTAAACCTAGTCACGTATTTAAACATTTGCACGACATCTTCCACACTCATCAATGGGACCAACCCATCATCTAAAGATTTCCCAGGGATCCTAAAATGTGAGAACAGAGTACTATCCCCTAATGGCCTAATCCTAGTGCGTCTAACATCCCAACATACTCCTAAATACAGAAATAATCAACATCAATCAGGTCAACATAGGTTATATGTCTAAACCGATATTTTCGATTTGGTGTATTTGTGAAGAGCCCATTGCGGTGTATTTTCAGAGTGAACAGTGTATCATTCAAATCTGGTTAGAAAAACAAATAACAACTTAAAAGTATGAAAATCACATATCCTACAATGTACATATGCATGTTCGAATAAGAAAAACAAATGACAACTTGAAACATTTAAGCTTACCATAAATAGCATCAAGCTCATGTGTTGGAAACTCAGGAGTTCGAATCTGCCAAAGTGGAGAAACCACAACCATGGTATTGCGTTTGTGGGTGTGTGATTTGATCGGTTGAAATAAGATAGAATGTGTTTGTGTGTGTGATTTGATCGTGTTCAAGTGTTATACACGACTAAGTTGATGTGCAAAAAATGTCCTCGTCGATTACCGTGCCTGAGGTGGTAGCAGGAGTGTGTTAAAGGCAGGAACAATGGAATGATGAAACTACTGTCTGTAATGTAGATACTGAATTTAAAAAAGTGTGCATTATTAATTAAAAAGTATGTTATCAAGTAAATCATGCTATTAGACAAACTCGTCCATGCTATAAATCTGGTCAAAAGGTTAAAGTGATCAATGTCTCATTCAAGTTAATTTTTTTGATTCTCAATTTATATATGAGCTAATTATGCACAGCTGTAACAACTATAGGAACAAGTGTTCTACGGATTATTTCTTCCAAATAACATACTGTAGTTTTCAGCTTATATACGATGTTACTTATCAACACTTAGGGAATTGAAAATGTAAACGACGATAATACATTTCCTTTATTCACTTATTTATACAACAACAACATACTCAAACCCGTCGGGAAGGGTAAGGGTTTATTCATTTATTTATATAGCGAAACAAGACAAAACGAAACAAACATTCTTGAACCGAAGATCCTGAGGTTAATAGATAACCATCCACCTAGATGTTTAGAAATTTGACTGAATTTTATCAATCACTTCTTTGTCAACTTGAAACGCCTTGGCAAGAATATCATCAGAGATTTTGGGGTCGGATCCAAACACGGCATTTGCAATTGTAATAGCACCCGGATTCTGACTAACTCAAAGCTGCAATAGCAACTGCATAGCCATGCCCAACATTTTGTTGAAAGTGAATTAGACCTTCTGGAAACACGAAAACATCACCCTTCTCAAGACGTTGTGTGAAGAGCTTGTTGTCATTGTTAGATGTGACAAAACCGACTAAAAGGCTGCCTTCAATTACAACTAAGATTTCAGTGGCTCGAGGGTGAGTGTGTGGAGCGTTTTGACCATATGGAGCATAGTCGATACGAACCATAGAAATTCCAAAAGTGTTGAGTCCTGGCAACTGATTAACATTTACTTGTGTCACATTAGACCCAACCGCATTATTTGTATCTCACATCTTGTTTAACCCTCTGAAAGTAAAACCTTCTGCTTTCACCATCTTTGGATCTTTGCAAACGAAACCATTCACTAGTACTGTGACAACACAAATAGAAGTACTATAAGCACATGTAAGTACAGTATATTTTAATATGATGATGAATGTTGTCGAAAATTAATCCTTTACCTTTGCTATCTGTATCAGCCACACAAAAGTCCTGAAGAGGACTAGGGTCCGAAGCCAAAGCAACAAGCGAAAATGTCGCCAACAAGAGACCAACTAAAAGGAAACGGGATGCCATTAGGGATAGGAAAAATTGTATTTCTTGATCAATGCTTGGTAGATCAAGTGATTTGTGAGATTGTACGTAACTTGGTAATGCTTTTATAGTAAAAGAGTTTGAAAATATTAGCTACACCATATGGTACCTCGCTTCCATTATAAAAGTCATGTGGAACGAGTAAACGATGACATAGTCATCAAACACATCCTCAAGTAATAGATGCAACTTTTTTTTTTTCCAACTCTACTAAATAGTAGATTTAGAAGGCTCCTGCATGCAGGCATGCATGTATGATGGCATCATTTCATTTTATTTATACATTTCTCCCTACATGCATGTATGATGGCATCATTTCATTTTATTTATAACATAAAGATATTTGGAATATAACATAAAGATATTTGGAATTAAAGAAAAACATGCAAAGAGGAACAATAGTGTTGGAAGTTAACCATTGACATAGTTAAAAACGAAGACTTATAGGACATGATTATATTAGTATGTAATTAGAAGGTACTATTATATAATTAGATCAAACTTGAAAAGTTGCAATGGTTGGTCAATAGACACAACCGTAGGATATGTAGGAAAGGGTGGCGGTTACCACCGAAAGGACACAATGGTTCACTCATAACCATTCAACTAGTATAAATAGGTTTATGTATTGTAATACAAATTGTAAGTGAAATAACTATTCATTATTTCAATATACAAAGATTATTACATATTTCATATTCTTGATTTTATTGGGACCAACAGTGGTATCAGACCACAGACTATTGTGATTTGGAATCAACCCTAAATCACCAGTTTATTCATTTTACAAAATCAGATTACATACCTTACAATTGAGTACCGTTCTTACTCAATTGCCGTTCGACTGCCGTTTTTCAGTCACTTCGATTGCCGGTTTTCAATCGCCGTTTACATTCATCTTGATTGCCGTTTTCAATCACAGTTTTTTCGATTGCCGCTTCAATCGCCGTTTATACAACCTATCAGAAAATTTTGTTTGCCGTTACCAAACAACAGAAATAAAAAACCAATTTTGTTCGCCGTTACCGAACACAAAAATATCGAAACCGTTTTTTTTTCTCGATCAGTTACAAACATTGAAGCATTAACGTTTCAATCAGAAAGCAAAAAAAGAAACCAGTTATGTTCACCTTTACTGAAACAACAGACCATCGAAATTTTTCGATCAGTATTCAAGAATTGAAACTCTTGTTTCAATCAGAATACCAGAAAAGGAGAAGTAGAAGATAAATTCAATCAGAGAAGGAAAAGAGCATACCGTTCGTTGATTAGTAAGAATCGCGAACCAGTGAAGTAGATAACCACCGATTTTAAACAGAGGAAGGGCCGATTGTTTTTGCCCTAAATTGCGTGTAGAAGAAAGGAGGAATAAGGGAGAAGCGGATCATATCAAATAAAAAGAAAAAGAAGAAAAAGAGAACAGAAGAAGAAGTAACCGTTTTCATCATTGTTGGAGAAAGAAAAGAAAGGGTGTCAAGAAAAAAGAACCGACACATTATTCTTCCCTTTTCCCAGGTTTTATTGAAACTTGCGTTTAGCTTTTTATTCAGTAAACTTTAGTTAATAGTTATCTACAAAAAATTCTTTATACACGTGCAACTCTATTTTGATTCAACAAATTAAGTATATTGTTTTTTTATATAAATTCTAGATATTTTTGAAAAAAAACAAAATATCTATCTGAAGTATTGGTTTGAAAATCCAAAATTTTATTGTTATAAACATTTTTAGAAGTTGTGAATAAAAAAGGAATTATTTTATATAGTTTAAAACTAGGGCTAAATATAGGAGTAGCCCGGTAGCTTAAGGTGTTCACCTTTTTTAGCCCCAAAAATGGCACTTTCCCAAAATAGCCCACTGAATTAAGCTACTTCCAGCAAGTCGCTTAAGCGACCTTAAGCGACCAAAATTTTGAACTAGCAGTACTAATTTTTTTAAGTGCCATTTTGCTACTTTTAAGCGCCATTTTGCTACTGTTAAGCGCCATTGTGCTAAAAGCCAAAAAAAAATGACACATGTCACTCTCACATTTTAGGCGCTTAATGCTTGGGCTATTTTGGGAAAGCGCCATTTTTGGGGCTAAAAAAGGTAAACACCTTAAGCTACCGGGCTATTTGTAGAATTGGCCCTTAAAACTAAGTTTGTTTTAGACACTTTTAAGAATTAACTATGGGAAAAGAAGATGGGGAAAGTTCGAATAATAATAAGGGAATAGGATCAACACCCTATTTCCAATGTCCCTTGTTGACAACAACAAACTATACGATATGGTCAATAAGAATGAAGATCATTTTACAAGCAAATGGTCTATGGGAAATGATCGAATCCACGGATAAAACTCAAGTAAATGAAAGGCGAGATAAGACCGCAATTGGGTATCTATTTCAAGGATTACCCGAAGATATGATATTGTAAGTAGCAAATAGCAAAAATGAAAAAGAAGTTTGGGATACATTAAAGACTCGAAATGTTGGAGTAGATCGAGTACAAAAGGCAAAATTACAAACTCTCAAATCCGAATTTGAGATGTTACAAATGGAGGAAGATGAAACTATTGATTCATTCACCGCGAAAATGACAAGTATTACATCAAAGATGACAAGTCTTGGATCAACACTCGATGACTCAACCCGTGTACGAAAATTGTTAAATTCTGTACCTGAAAGGTTCATTCAAATTGTAGCATCAATTGAGCAATACTCCGATCTAGATACATTGACTCTAGACGAAGCTATTGGAAGATTAAAGACCTTCGAAGAAAGGATAAAGGTTAAGAAAGGAAAGATCGTCGATCATCAAGATAAACTATTATTTACAAGACCTGACAACAATAATGGTCGAAGACATCACTATGATAATCAAGGAAGAGGAAGATATGTTCCACCACATAACCGAGGTTATGACAATGCTAGACAACATGGAAGAAACGAGAATCACTCGAAAGATACATTCAAGAGTTATAATGAAGAAAGGATATTCTCTCAAGATCTAGAAGGATTTACAAGGAATGTAAATGAAGTAAGATGTTATAATTGCAACAAACTTGGACATTATGCATCAAATTGTCGACGAAGACCTCAAAGAAAACAAAGACAATAAGCATCGAACCTTGTGGAAGAAGATTTGGAACCACAACTCTTAATGGCATCCACAAGCTTCAACAAGACTCAAGAAAAACATAGCAAGGACAAAGATGAAGGAAGACATGATCAATTGCATGAGATAAAAGAGGACTATGATGAATTAAGCATGAAAGATCAACAAGTAAAAGTAAATGACGTTTATGAGAAAGGAAGAAAGCCTAAAGTCAAGACACAGTTTTGGAGCACTATTACTTCAAAGTTGGTTCAAAAGATCAAACTCAAAATGAAAGGAAATTCAAAGTACAAATGAAGACAAGATCAGAATTGAAGATTAACTACGTCAATGCTTAAGGGGGAGAATGTTGGAAGTTAACCATTGACATAATTAAAAACGAAGACTTATAGGACATGATTATATTTGTATGTAATTAGAAGGTACTATTATATAATTAGATCAAACTTGAAAAGTTGCAATGGTTGGTCAATAGACACAACCGTAGGATATGTAGGAAAGGTTGGCGGTTACCACCAAACAACACCACCGAAAGGACACAATGGTTCACTCATAACCATTCAACTAGTATAAATAGGTTTATGTATTGTAAGACAAATTGTAAGTGAATTAACAATTCATTATTTCAATATACAAAGATTATTACATATTTCATGTTCTTGATTCTATTGGGACCAACAAATAGTACCTGAATTGCTACTGTAAAACTGCTAAGACAGAAACTTCGGTTTTTTCTTATAGATATTACCCAACAAACAGATTCTATTTATATGTGTAAATTAAGGCACAGTTTATCAGTTTGTTATGTCATATACTCATAAAAGCAAGTTTTTCTTTTGAACTTTCGTTCCATATGCCATCGTCGTTTATAGCTATACATTTTATTTAGGCAACTCATTTTTTTTTCTTTTTTTTTTTTTTTTTTATTTTTTTTATTTTATTTTATTTATTTTATTTTATTTATTTATTTATTTTTTTAATTTTCTTTTCTTGTTAAAAGCATTTATAAAAGAGAAGATCATAAGCCAATTAAAAGGATCGACGATAGCAAACAAACTAATGGTTATACCGCTATAAGTACCTAACAAAGAAAATTGATCTGACTACATGTTCGTAAGAATGTCAAGTATTTTTAAGTGTCTCTTTAAGCTTGGCGGAGCAACAATAAATTTATGTTTCTAGTTTATGAACTTATTACTTCTAAAACAACACGTACTCATGTATTGTGCTTAGTGTGTCAAGAATGTTTGTTAGAATTGATCATCAACTCATGAATAGTACATATCATTCTCATATAGAACCTTTAACTGTTAACATGCACAGGGACAGACCTACGTACACTGGTGCCAGGTGTGACACGGGCTACACGCGAAGTGCAAAATTTTTTAAAAACTGTCGGGTTTTAGTACGGGCAACGTACCCCCAATAACATTTTTTTTTTGCTACTTTCGTTTTTTATTAACTTTAGTTAACCGAAATAAAAATTGTACAAGACCATCTTGAATATCGTGAGTACGTCCCTGAACTTATTTATCAAATACTTTTAATCATTATGAAGGTAAACTTCTACTTGTTGTCTAGGAAGTAGCTAATGTGGAGTTGGTGATGATTACCCATTAACGTTAAGAAACCTAGTTTCATACTCTACCAAAAGTTAATTATAATATGTAGGAATTTATTATTTCGACTAAGTTCTTATACACGTATACACAAGTATGTTTTTACTGCTTGTCATGTACTTTTCTTTAATTTTATTTTATAACACTTACTTCTTTTAACATTGCAATTTTAATATGATACAAAGTTACAAGCGTAACAATCTTGTATGTGTTTACTTATAGGACATAGTAAAACTTTATGCATTTCAAATAACATGTGTGTTTTTGATACAGTGGTATAAGACATTGTTTTATATGTTGAAACATCTAGACCAGAGAGGTGTATAGTAATAAATAAACATTCAACATGAGTCTACAATCGTTGTCAACTCAAAAATAGAAAAAAGGGAAAATCTCCGGTCAAACTCATTTGATGACAATTTCTGAGTTGTTGACAAATCGTTGTCTTACTCCTTCCCAACGATATTAATTAACTTATGACAAGAGAGCATATGCTGGTTTGTTATAGTACAGATTACCTTTGTGGTCAATTTAGATAGTTTCTTAGCGGTAGTTAGGCTGTCTATTTTGAGGAGAGCCCAACTTAATTATTGATTGGTAAACAACAATCAACTGCTCTTCTTTGTTTACTCGTTCCGCTGTGTTGGTTTGATGTAAATAATTTCATAAAATTTTTACAGAGTATTATTATTGCTCTATGGTGACAGATCATGACAACTATATCGAGCTCTTATCCGTAATGTTTTTGTGTGTGTCGAGCTTTTCTAAACAAATCTACCTCATCATATCTGCGGAATCAGGTTATGTATTTGAAGGAGAAACCTTTGGAAAAATCAATGCATTTTAGTTTTAGACTGAAATAATTTAACTCTGTTTGCTGTTTACTAAACAGTAGATATATTGTCCTTTTTTGAAAAACGTTATAATAAATACTCCCTCCGTCACAAAATAAATGTCATGTTTTAACTTTTTGATGTATATTTTTTTCAATTTTGACTTCTAATATTTTTGTTTCTGTTTTATAATACTTGATGGAAATTATACAAATAAAAATAAATTTAAAACTAATATATTCATATATTTTGTATCAAGTATTATTGATAGCTTATGGAGCCTTCAGCCCAACTGGCTAAAGCCCATACACTCGAAATGGGCCTACTAAGGCCAAAACCCATCACAACCTCCATGAGAAGCAACTTCTCAGGACATGATGGAAGCCTGACAAACACAGTAGAAGACCTATAACTAATTCCTGGACCGTTACAACGTACTCAACACGTGTCATTACCTCATTCGCATAAAGGTAGTGCTACGAACATCACACTAGCACATAACAATCGTGAATGGATCATTCCATGCACCTGACAGAGCCAATGATATCACGCCATGTGTAATTCTTGTCTCCTCCCTTGGAGGTCCACCACGTGGACCATCCTCAACCATTGTTGATGTTTAAGGGTGGCTAAGCTAAGTCAAGAGAATCCTCAATCAGAAACCTCACATTTCACGAAAATTTCGGAACCACAAAATCAACAAATACCACCACCTCCTTTTGATACATCATTTGTTCCATCAACAGCGAGGACATCACATAAACTAACGAAGGCCGAAAAACTTTAACACTAAATAACCACAACGTATGTCACAACAAACAGTGATGAGTAGCTCCTTATTCCCAAGAAGTCCACATACAAACATCGTATCGTTCAGGTTCTTTTCCATGATGGCTTCAAGTCCGATTGGGATTTTCTTCTTTTTCTAAGGTAAATACGTCAAAATTGTTGTAAGAGACAGCTTGATCACGATGACGGCTCGGGGGACCGTATACAGGTATTTGTTCTCTTTCGGTGTAGGAAAATAACGTGTTGAGGCAGATTTCCAGATAGAAGTTCTTTGACGCTTGATTTTCCCAGAAAGTGTCTTTTGTATTCATCATATCGTTCAGGTTCTTTTCCATGACTCTTTCTGCACCGGTTCTGGGATCTTTGAAGTATTTATCCATGAACTCCAACCTTTCCTTCTGGATTCGTTCTTGTTCCCTAATCAAGTTGTCTTGTTTCCCGAAAGTGCTTCTGAAAACCATCATAAAAGATTCTGATGCCCCATCTGGATCAATCTCTCCAACAATATTCCCTTCTTCTAACTCTGGCTCTTTACTATAGTTAGCTTCATAAACCCAATCTGTCTCATCACTCAGATCAATCACTTTAGCAGTAACCAGTTTGTCGTTTTCTTCAGCAAACTCAAAAACCATATTCTTTTTTCCTTTGCTCGCCACTTCACCCTTATCAACTCCTCTATCTCCAAAATCATACAATTCATCTATAGACATATACAACGCTGGATCTTCATCAACAACCCCAACACTTGTGCTTTGTTGTTGCTGTAGTTGAATTTGGGTTGTTTTTGTTGCACAGGTTGGTATTGAAGCCAATTGTGGTTCATAACATGCTTATAATTCACCATAGTTTTGGTTGTTAATGAAACAGTGTAATAGAAATTCAAAGATAGTAAACAGTGAACTTTATTGATGTGAATGGATATTGTTTACAGATACTTTCTATCCTATTTATACTATATGAAACGACACAAGCAGTTAATCATGAACCATTGTGTCATTTAGACTCTAACTGTCATAAACTAACTTAACATCCATAACTAACATATAACTACCAATAACTTCTATCCTATTTTGACCCATAAACGATTACTTGGATTGGTGGCCTTTGGCCCAATCCTTGACCCATAATACTGATACTAACATACATAACTACTTTGGCAATTACAGACATTATCTGGCCTATATCTCCTCCCTAATGTCTTAATTACATCATCCTTTTGAATAGCTTCTTCTGTTCTTTAAGTAATGACAGTAAAGTCATTATTGTCTCATGTTCTTTTGCTTTCTTCATCCTCTGCAGTTTCATTCATGTTGCCTTCCAATTTGACACCAAAATGAGTAGTCTTGCCTTTTCTGTTCTCAACTTCTTCATGTGCATTTCCTACTACAACTTCTGTCCCTTCATAGCCTTGTGGACCTTTTTCCTTGGCATAACCAATGCCACTTCCAACCACTTTAACATCAAGCTCCTTTTCATACCAGGGTTTCTCTGCTGTATCATAGTAAACCTGCACCATCTCAATGAATTGTTTGTGACAGTTCTTTACTGCATCCTCATCTTCCTCTGTCAAACCATGTAGTCTAGCAACCTTCTTCCATTTATCACCAAACGTGACATTTAGATAACCTCCCAGGCTATCCACCATCTTATGCAGACCAAGCAAATCAATTTCTACCATACCTATGACTGGTGGTATTTGCTCTAACACATCTTGATTCAAGTAAACCAGATAAAACCATTTTATCATATCCAAATACCTCTTTCTGAGTACTTCCCAATTCTTGTACACCACACTATCTTTCTTGATAGATTTAAGAAAGATATAAACCTAGGGAATGAATTTACTTTGATAGCATACAAGGATCCATTCATACTTATGTATTCCTCATCCAAATAATCTTGTACATCATTCCTGTCCCACTTTAGTTCTTCCAAACCTTTTACCAGTGAGCATTCTTCCTTTGGATCTATAGACTCAAAGTATTCATCAAGAAATTTGTTGTGTTTTGCAATTACATTTCCTGCTTCATCATTTTCCTTGGTACTTTCCTTTTGTGCTACTTCTGTTCTTGCATTATCACACCTTCTGTCATCAAACATGTAGTGTATACTACATTTATTGTGTCCTTTTTTGATGTTTTAGACTGAAATAATTTAACTATGTTTGCTGTTTACTAAAAAGTAGATATATTGTCCTTTTTTGAAAAACGTTATAATAAATACTCCCTCCGTCACAAAATAAATGTCATGTTTTAACTTTTTGATGTATATTTTTTTCAATTTTGACTTCTAATATTTTTGTTTCTGTTTTATAATACTTGATGGAAATTATACAAATGAAAATACATTTAAAACTAATATATCCATATATTTTGTATCAAGTATTATTGATAGCTTATGGAGCCTTCAGCCCAACTGGCTAAAGCCCATACACTCGAAATGGGCCTACTAAGGCCAAAACCCATCACAACCTCCATGAGAAGCAACTTCTCAGGACATGATGGAAGCCTGACAAACACAGTAGAAGACCTATAACTAATTCCTGGACCGTTACAACGTACTCAACACGTGTCATTACCTCATTCGCATAAAGGTAGTGCTACGAACATCACACTAGCACATAACAATCGTGAATGGATCATTCCATGCACCTGACAGAGCCAATGATATCACGCCATGTGTAATTCTTGTCTCCTCCCTTGGAGGTCCACCACGTGGACCATCCTCAACCATTGTTGATGTTTAAGGGTGGCTAAGCTAAGTCAAGAGAATCCTCAATCAGAAACCTCACATTTCACGAAAATTTCGGAACCACAAAATCAACAAATACCACCACCTCCTTTTGATACATCATTTGTTCCATCAACAGCGAGGACATCACATAAACTAACGAAGGCCGAAAAACTTTAACACTAAATAACCACAACGTATGTCACAACAAACAGTGATGAGTAGCTCCTTATTCCCAAGAAGTCCACATACAAACATCGTATCGTTCAGGTTCTTTTCCATGATGGCTTCAAGTCCGATTGGGATTTTCTTCTTTTTCTAAGGTAAATACGTCAAAATTGTTGTAAGAGACAGCTTGATCACGATGACGGCTTGGGGGACCGTATACAGGTATTGGTTCTCTTTCAGTGTAGGAAAATAACGTGTTGAGGCAGATTTCCAGATAGAAGTTCTTTGACGCTTGATTTTCCCAGAAAGTGTCTTTTGTATTCATCATATCGTTCAGGTTCTTTTCCATGACTCTTTCTGCACCGGTTCTGGGATCTTTGAAGTATTTATCCATGAACTCCAACCTTTCCTTCTGGATTCGTTCTTGTTCCCTAATCAAGTTGTCTTGTTTCCCGAAAGTGCTTCTGAAAACCATCATAAAAGATTCTGATGCCCCATCTGGATCAATCTCTCCAACAATATTCCCTTCTTCTAACTCTGGCTCTTTACTATAGTTAGCTTCATAAACCCAATCTATCTCATCACTCAGATCAATCACTTTAGCAGTAACCAGTTTGTCGTTTTCTTCAGCAAACTCAAAAACCATATTCTCTTTTCCTTTGCTCGCCACTTCACCCTTATCAACTCCTCTATCTCCAAAATCATACAATTCATCTGTAGACATATACAACGCTGGATCTTCATCAACAACCCCAACACTTGTGCTTTGTTGTTGCTGTAGTTGAATTTGGGTTGTTTTTGTTGCACAGGTTGGTATTGAAGCCAATTGTGGTTCATAACATGCTTATAATTCACCATAGTTTTGGTTGTTAATGAAACAGTGTAATAGAAATTCAAAGATAGTAAACAATGAACTTTATTGATGTGAATGGATATTGTTTACAGACACTTTCTATCCTATTTATACTATATGAAACGACACAAGCAGTTAATCATGAACCATTGTGTCATTTAGACTCTAACTGTCATAAACTAACTTAACATCCATAACTAACATATAACTACCAATAACTGCTATCCTATTTTGACCCATAAACGATTACTTGGATTGGTGGCCTTTGGCCCAATCCTTGACCCATAATACTGATACTAACATACATAACTACTTTGGCAATTACAGACATTATCTGGCCTATATCTCCTCCCTAATGTCTTAATTACAACATCCTTTTGAATAGCTTCTTCTGTTCTTTAAGTAATGACAGTAAAGTCATTACTGTCTCATGTTCTTTTGCTTTCTTCATCCTCTGCAGTTTCATTCATGTTGCCTTCCAATTTGACACCAAAATGAGTAGTCTTGCCTTTTCTGTTCTCAACTTCTTCATGTGCATTTCCTACTACAACTTCTGTCCCTTCATAGCCTTGTGGACCTTTTTCCTTGGCATAACCAATGCCACTTCCAACCACTTTAACATCAAGCTCCTTTTCATACCAGGGTTTCTCTGCTGTATCATAGTAAACCTGCACCATCTCAATGAATTGTTTGTGACAGTTCTTTACTGCATCCTCATCTTCCTCTGTCAAACCATGTAGTCTAGCAACCTTCTTCCATTTATCACCAAAGGTGACATTTAGATAACCTCCCAGGCTATCCACCATCTTATGCAGACCAAGCAAATCAATTTCTACCATACCTATGACTGGTGGTATTTGCTCTAACACATCTTGATTCAAGTAAACCAGATAAAACCATTTTATCATATCCAAATACCTCTTTCTGAGTACTTCCCAATTCTTGTACACCACACTATCTTTCTTGATCAGATTTAAGAAAGATATAAACCTAGGGAATGAATTTACTTTGATAGCATACAAGGATCCATTCATACTTATGTATTCCTCATCCAAATAATCTTGTACATCATTCCTGTCCCACTTTAGTTCTTCCAAACCTTTTACCAGTGAGCATTCTTCCTTTGGATCTATAGACTCAAAGTATTCATCAAGAAATTTGTTGTGTTTTGCAATTACATTTCCTGCTTCATCATTTTCCTTGGTACTTTCCTTTTGTGCTACTTCTGTTCTTGCATTATCACACCTTCTGTCATCAAACATGTAGTGTATACTACATTTATTGTGTCCTTTTTTGATGTTTTAGACTGAAATAATTTAACTATGTTTGCTGTTTACTAAAAAGTAGATATATTGTCCTTTTTTGAAAAACGTTATAATAAATACTCCCTCCGTCACAAAATAAATGTCATGTTTTAACTTTTTGATGTATATTTTTTTCAATTTTGACTTCTAATATTTTTGTTTCTGTTTTATAATACTTGATAGAAATTATACAAATGAAAATACATTTAAAACTAATATATCCATATATTTTGTATCAAGTATTATTGATAGCTTATGGAGCCTTCAGCCCAACTGGCTAAAGCCCATACACTCGAAATGGGCCTACTAAGGCCAAAACCCATCACAACCTCCATGAGAAGCAACTTCTCAGGACATGATGGAAGCCTGACAAACACAGTAGAAGACCTATAACTAATTCCTGGACCGTTACAAGGTACTCAACACGTGTCATTACCTCATTCGCATAAAGGTAGTGCTACGAACATCACACTAGCACATAACAATCGTGAATGGATCATTCCATGCATCTGACAGAGCCAATGATATCACACCATGTGTAATTCTTGTCTCCTCCCTTGGAGGTCCACCACGTGGACCATCCTCAACCATTGTTGATGTTTAAGGGTGGCTAAGCTATGTCAAGAGAATCCTCAATCAGAAACCTCACATTTCACGAAAATTTCGGAACCACAAAATCAACAAATACCACCACCTCCTTTTGATACATCGTCTGTTCCATCAACAGCGCGGACATCACATAAACTAACGAAGGCCGAAAAACTTTAACACTAAATAACCATAACGTATGTCACAACAAACAGTGATGAGTAGCTCCTTATTCCCAATAAGTTCACATACAAACATCGTATCGTTCAGGTTCTTTTCCATGATGGCTTCAAGTCCGATTGGGATTTTCTTCTTTTTCTAAGGTAAATACGTCAAAATTGTTGTAAGAGACAGCTTGATCACGATGACGGCTTGGGGGACCGTATACAGGTATTTGTTCTCTTTCGGTGTAGGAAAATAACGTGTTGAGGCAGATTTCCAGATAGAAGTTCTTTGACGCTTGATTTTCCCAGAAAGTGTCTTTTGTATTCATCATATCGTTCAGGTTCTTTTCCATGACTCTTTCTGCACCGGTTCTGGGATCTTTGAAGTATTTATCCATGAACTCCAACCTTTCCTTCTGGATTCGTTCTTGTTCCCTAATCAAGTTGTCTTGTTTCCCGAAAGTGCTTCTGAAAACCATCATAAAAGATTCTGATGCCCCATCTGGATCAATCTCTCCAACAATATTCCCTTCTTCTAACTCTGGCTCTTTACTATAGTTAGCTTCATAAACCCAATCTGTCTCATCACTCAGATCAATCACTTTAGCAGTAACCAGTTTGTCGTTTTCTTCAGCAAACTCAAAAACCATATTCTCTTTTCCTTTGCTCGCCACTTCACCCTTATCAACTCCTCTATCTCCAAAATCATACAATTCATCTGTAGACATATACAACGCTGGATCTTCATCAACAACCCCAACACTTGTGCTTTGTTGTTGCTGTAGTTGAATTTGGGTTGTTTTTGTTGCACAGGTTGGTATTGAAGCCAATTGTGGTTCATAACATGCTTATAATTCACCATAGTTTTGGTTGTTAATGAAACAGTGTAATAGAAATTCAAAGATAGTAAACAATGAACTTTATTGATGTGAATGGATATTGTTTACAGACACTTTCTATCCTATTTATACTATATGAAACGACACAAGCAGTTAATCATGAACCATTGTGTCATTTAGACTCTAACTGTCATAAACTAACTTAACATCCATAACTAACATATAACTACCAATAACTGCTATCCTATTTTGACCCATAAACGATTACTTGGATTGGTGGCCTTTGGCCCAATCCTTGACCCATAATACTGATACTAACATACATAACTACTTTGGCAATTACAGACATTATCTGGCCTATATCTCCTCCCTAATGTCTTAATTACAACATCCTTTTGAATAGCTTCTTCTGTTCTTTAAGTAATGACAGTAAAGTCATTACTGTCTCATGTTCTTTTGCTTTCTTCATCCTCTGCAGTTTCATTCATGTTGCCTTCCAATTTGACACCAAAATGAGTAGTCTTGCCTTTTCTGTTCTCAACTTCTTCATGTGCATTTCCTACTACAACTTCTGTCCCTTCATAGCCTTGTGGACCTTTTTCCTTGGCATAACCAATGCCACTTCCAACCACTTTAACATCAAGCTCCTTTTCATACCAGGGTTTCTCTGCTGTATCATAGTAAACCTGCACCATCTCAATGAATTGTTTGTGACAGTTCTTTACTGCATCCTCATCTTCCTCTGTCAAACCATGTAGTCTAGCAACCTTCTTCCATTTATCACCAAAGGTGACATTTAGATAACCTCCCAGGCTATCCACCATCTTATGCAGACCAAGCAAATCAATTTCTACCATACCTATGACTGGTGGTATTTGCTCTAACACATCTTGATTCAAGTAAACCAGATAAAATCATTTTATCATATCCAAATACCTCTTTCTGAGTACTTCCCAATTCTTGTACACCACACTATCTTTCTTGATCAGATTTAAGAAAGATATAAACCTAGGGAATGAATTTACTTTGATAGCATACAAGGATCCATTCATACTTATGTATTCCTCATCCAAATAATCTTGTACATCATTCCTGTCCCACTTTAGTTCTTCCAAACCTTTTACCAGTGAGCATTCTTCCTTTGGATCTATAGACTCAAAGTATTCATCAAGAAATTTGTTGTGTTTTGCAATTACATTTCCTGCTTCATCATTTTCCTTGGTACTTTCCTTTTGTGCTACTTCTGTTCTTGCATTATCACACCTTCTGTCATCAAACATGTAGTGTATACTACATTTATTGTGTCCTTTTTTGATGTTTTAGACTGAAATAATTTAACTATGTTTGCTGTTTACTAAAAAGTAGATATATTGTCCTTTTTTGAAAAACGTTATAATAAATACTCCCTCCGTCACAAAATAAATGTCATGTTTTAACTTTTTGATGTATATTTTTTTCAATTTTGACTTCTAATATTTTTGTTTCTGTTTTATAATACTTGATGGAAATTATACAAATGAAAATACATTTAAAACTAATATATCCATATATTTTGTATCAAGTATTATTGATAGCTTATGGAGCCTTCAGCCCAACTGGCTAAAGCCCATACACTCGAAATGGGCCTACTAAGGCCAAAACCCATCACAACCTCCATGAGAAGCAACTTCTCAGGACATGATGGAAGCCTGACAAACACAGTAGAAGACCTATAACTAATTCCTGGACCGTTACAACGTACTCAACACGTGTCATTACCTCATTCGCATAAAGGTAGTGCTACGAACATCACACTAGCACATAACAATCGTGAATGGATCATTCCATGCATCTGACAGAGCCAATGATATCACACCATGTGTAATTCTTGTCTCCTCCCTTGGAGGTCCACCACGTGGACCATCCTCAACCATTGTTGATGTTTAAGGGTGGCTAAGCTATGTCAAGAGAATCCTCAATCAGAAACCTCACATTTCACGAAAATTTCGGAACCACAAAATCAACAAATACCACCACCTCCTTTTGATACATCGTCTGTTCCATCAACAGCGCGGACATCACATAAACTAACGAAGGCCGAAAAACTTTAACACTAAATAACCATAACGTATGTCACAACAAACAGTGATGAGTAGCTCCTTATTCCCAATAAGTTCACATACAAACATCGTATCGTTCAGGTTCTTTTCCATGATGGCTTCAAGTCCGATTGGGATTTTCTTCTTTTTCTAAGGTAAATACGTCAAAATTGTTGTAAGAGACAGCTTGATCACGATGACGGCTTGGGGGACCGTATACAGGTATTTGTTCTCTTTCGGTGTAGGAAAATAACGTGTTGAGGCAGATTTCCAGATAGAAGTTCTTTGACGCTTGATTTTCCCAGAAAGTGTCTTTTGTATTCATCATATCGTTCAGGTTCTTTTCCATGACTCTTTCTGCACCGGTTCTGGGATCTTTGAAGTATTTATCCATGAACTCCAACCTTTCCTTCTGGATTCGTTCTTGTTCCCTAATCAAGTTGTCTTGTTTCCCGAAAGTGCTTCTGAAAACCATCATAAAAGATTCTGATGCCCCATCTGGATCAATCTCTCCAACAATATTCCCTTCTTCTAACTCTCGCTCTTTACTATAGTTAGCTTCATAAACCCAATCTGTCTCATCACTCAGATCAATCACTTTAGCAGTAACCAGTTTGTCGTTTTCTTCAGCAAACTCAAAAACCATATTCTCTTTTCCTTTGCTCGCCACTTCACCCTTATCAACTCCTCTATCTCCAAAATCATACAATTCATCTGTAGACATATACAACGCTGGATCTTCATCAACAACCCCAACACTTGTGCTTTGTTGTTGCTGTAGTTGAATTTGGGTTGTTTTTGTTGCACAGGTTGGTATTGAAGCCAATTGTGGTTCATAACATGCTTATAATTCACCATAGTTTTGGTTGTTAATGAAACAGTGTAATAGAAATTCAAAGATAGTAAACAATGAACTTTATTGATGTGAATGGATATTGTTTACAGACACTTTCTATCCTATTTATACTATATGAAACGACACAAGCAGTTAATCATGAACCATTGTGTCATTTAGACTCTAACTGTCATAAACTAACTTAACATCCATAACTAACATATAACTACCAATAACTGCTATCCTATTTTGACCCATAAACGATTACTTGGATTGGTGGCCTTTGGCCCAATCCTTGACCCATAATACTGATACTAACATACATAACTACTTTGGTAATTACAGACATTATCTGGCCTATATCTCCTCCCTAATGTCTTAATTACAACATCCTTTTGAATAGCTTCTTCTGTTCTTTAAGTAATGACAGTAAAGTCATTACTGTCTCATGTTCTTTTGCTTTCTTCATCCTCTGCAGTTTCATTCATGTTGCCTTCCAATTTGACACCAAAATGAGTAGTCTTGCCTTTTCTGTTCTCAACTTCTTCATGTGCATTTCCTACTACAACTTCTGTCCCTTCATAGCCTTGTGGACCTTTTTCCTTGGCATAACCAATGCCACTTCCAACCACTTTAACATCAAGCTCCTTTTCATACCAGGGTTTCTCTGCTGTATCATAGTAAACCTGCACCATCTCAATGAATTGTTTGTGACAGTTCTTTACTGCATCCTCATCTTCCTCTGTCAAACCATGTAGTCTAGCAACCTTCTTCCATTTATCACCAAAGGTGACATTTAGATAACCTCCCAGGCTATCCACCATCTTATGCAGACCAAGCAAATCAATTTCTACCATACCTATGACTGGTGGTATTTGCTCTAACACATCTTGATTCAAGTAAACCAGATAAAACCATTTTATCATATCCAAATACCTCTTTCTGAGTACTTCCCAATTCTTGTACACCACACTATCTTTCTTGATCAGATTTAAGAAAGATATAAACCTAGGGAATGAATTTACTTTGATAGCATACAAGGATCCATTCATACTTATGTATTCCTCATCCAAATAATCTTGTACATCATTCCTGTCCCACTTTAGTTCTTCCAAACCTTTTACCAGTGAGCATTCTTCCTTTGGATCTATAGACTCAAAGTATTCATCAAGAAATTTGTTGTGTTTTGCAATTACATTTCCTGCTTCATCATTTTCCTTGGTACTTTCCTTTTGTGCTACTTCTGTTCTTGCATTATCACACCTTCTGTCATCAAACATGTAGTGTATACTACATTTATTGTGTCCTTTTTTGATGTTTTAGACTGAAATAATTTAACTATGTTTGCTGTTTACTAAAAAGTAGATATATTGTCCTTTTTTGAAAAACGTTATAATAAATACTCCCTCCGTCACAAAATAAATGTCATGTTTTAACTTTTTGATGTATATTTTTTTCAATTTTGACTTCTAATATTTTTGTTTCTGTTTTATAATACTTGATGGAAATTATACAAATGAAAATACATTTAAAACTAATATATCCATATATTTTGTATCAAGTATTATTGATAGCTTATGGAGCCTTCAGCCCAACTGGCTAAAGCCCATACACTCGAAATGGGCCTACTAAGGCCAAAACCCATCACAACCTCCATGAGAAGCAACTTCTCAGGACATGATGGAAGCCTGACAAACACAGTAGAAGACCTATAACTAATTCCTGGACCGTTACAACGTACTCAACACGTGTCATTACCTCATTCGCATAAAGGTAGTGCTACGAACATCACACTAGCACATAACAATCGTGAATGGATCATTCCATGCACCTGACAGAGCCAATGATATCACACCATGTGTAATTCTTGTCTCCTCCCTTGGAGGTCCACCACGTGGACCATCCTCAACCATTGTTGATGTTTAAGGGTGGCTAAGCTAAGTCAAGAGAATCCTCAATCAGAAACCTCACATTTCACGAAAATTTCAGAACCACAAAATCAACAAATACCACCACCTCCTTTTGATACATCGTCTGTTCCATCAACAGCGAGGACATCACATAAACTAACGAAGGCCGAAAAACTTTAACACTGAATAACCACAACGTATGTCACAACAAACAGTGATGAGTAGCTCCTTATTCCCAAGAAGTCAACATACAAACATCGTATCGTTCAGGTTCTTTTCCATGATGGCTTCAAGTCCGATTGGGATTTTCTTCTTTTTCTAAGGTAAATACGTCAAAATTGTTGTAAGAGACAGCTTGATCACGATGACGGCTTGGGGGACCGTATACAGGTATTTGTTCTCTTTCGGTGTAGGAAAATAACGTGTTGAGGCAGATTTCCAGATAGAAGTTCTTTGATGCTTGATTTTCCCAGAAAGTGTCTTTTGTATTCATCATATCGTTCAGGTTCTTTTCCATGACTCTTTCTGCACCGGTTCTGGGATCTTTGAAGTATTTATCCATGAACTCCAACCTTTCCTTCTGGATTCGTTCTTGTTCCCTAATCAAGTTGTCTTGTTTCCCGAAAGTGCTTCTGAAAACCATCATAAAAGATTCTGATGCCCCATCTGGATCAATCTCTCCAACAATATTCCTTTCTTCTAACTCTGGCTCTTTACTATAGTTAGCTTCATAAACCCAATCTGTCTCATCACTCAGATCAATCACTTTAGCAGTAACCAGTTTGTCGTTTTCTTCAGCAAACTCAAAAACCATATTCTCTTTTCCTTTGCTCGCCACTTCACCCTTATCAACTCCTCTATCTCCAAAATCATACAATTCATCTGTAGACATATACAACGCTGGATCTTCATCAACAACCCCAACACTTGTGCTTTGTTGTTGCTGTAGTTGAATTTGGGTTGTTTTTGTTGCACAGGTTGGTATTGAAGCCAATTGTGGTTCATAACATGCTTATAATTCACCATAGTTTTGGTTGTTAATGAAACAGTGTAATAGAAATTCAAAGATAGTAAACAATGAACTTTATTGATGTGAATGGATATTGTTTACAGACACTTTCTATCCTATTTATACTATATGAA
This sequence comes from Artemisia tridentata subsp. tridentata, assembly GCA_021014915.2. Taxonomy (NCBI): domain Eukaryota; kingdom Viridiplantae; phylum Streptophyta; class Magnoliopsida; order Asterales; family Asteraceae; genus Artemisia; species Artemisia tridentata. Next base: position 52,138,927 of record CP139509.1, on the reverse strand, counting down.
ATGACACAAGCAGTTAATCATGAACCATTGTGTCATTTAGACTCTAACTGTCATAAACTAACTTAACATCCATAACTAACATATAACTACCAATAACTGCTATCCTATTTTGACCCATAAACGATTACTTGGATTGGTGGCCTTTGGCCCAATCCTTGACCCATAATACTGATACTAACATACATAACTACTTTGGTAATTACAGACATTATCTGGCCTATATCTCCTCCCTAATGTCTTAATTACAACATCCTTTTGAATAGCTTCTTCTGTTCTTTAAGTAATGACAGTAAAGTCATTACTGTCTCATGTTCTTTTGCTTTCTTCATCCTCTGCAGTTTCATTCATGTTGCCTTCCAATTTGACACCAAAATGAGTAGTCTTGCCTTTTCTGTTCTCAACTTCTTCATGTGCATTTCCTACTACAACTTCTGTCCCTTCATAGCCTTGTGGACCTTTTTCCTTGGCATAACCAATGCCACTTCCAACCACTTTAACATCAAGCTCCTTTTCATACCAGGGTTTCTCTGCTGTATCATAGTAAACCTGCACCATCTCAATGAATTGTTTGTGACAGTTCTTTACTGCATCCTCATCTTCCTCTGTCAAACCATGTAGTCTAGCAACCTTCTTCCATTTATCACCAAAGGTGACATTTAGATAACCTCCCAGGCTATCCACCATCTTATGCAGACCAAGCAAATCAATTTCTACCATACCTATGACTGGTGGTATTTGCTCTAACACATCTTGATTCAAGTAAACCAGATAAAACCATTTTATCATATCCAAATACCTCTTTCTGAGTACTTCCCAATTCTTGTACACCACACTATCTTTCTTGATCAGATTTAAGAAAGATATAAACCTAGGGAATGAATTTACTTTGATAGCATACAAGGATCCATTCATACTTATGTATTCCTCATCCAAATAATCTTGTACATCATTCCTGTCCCACTTTAGTTCTTCCAAACCTTTTACCAGTGAGCATTCTTCCTTTGGATCTATAGACTCAAAGTATTCATCAAGAAATTTGTTGTGTTTTGCAATTACATTTCCTGCTTCATCATTTTCCTTGGTACTTTCCTTTTGTGCTACTTCTGTTCTTGCATTATCACACCTTCTGTCATCAAACATGTAGTGTATACTACATTTATTGTGTCCTTTTTTGATGTTTTAGACTGAAATAATTTAACTATGTTTGCTGTTTACTAAAAAGTAGATATATTGTCCTTTTTTGAAAAACGTTATAATAAATACTCCCTCCGTCACAAAATAAATGTCATGTTTTAACTTTTTGATGTATATTTTTTTCAATTTTGACTTCTAATATTTTTGTTTCTGTTTTATAATACTTGATAGAAATTATACAAATGAAAATACATTTAAAACTAGTATATCCATATATTTTGTATCAAGTATTATTGATAGCTTATGGAGCCTTCAGCCCAACTGGCTAAAGCCCATACACTCGAAATGGGCCTACTAAGGCCAAAACCCATCACAACCTCCATGAGAAGCAACTTCTCAGGACATGATGGAAGCCTGACAAACACAGTAGAAGACCTATAACTAATTCCTGGACCGTTACAACGTACTCAACACGTGTCATTACCTCATTCGCATAAAGGTAGTGCTACGAACATCAAACTAGCACATAACAATCGTGAATGGATCATTCCATGCACCTGACAGAGCCAATGATATCACACCATGTGTAATTCTTGTCTCCTCCCTTGGAGGTCCACCACGTGGACCATCCTCAACCATTGTTGATGTTTAAGGGTGGCTAAGCTAAGTCAAGAGAATCCTCAATCAGAAACCTCACATTTCACGAAAATTTCAGAACCACAAAATCAACAAATACCACCACCTCCTTTTGATACATCGTCTGTTCCATCAACAGCGCGGACATCACATAAACTAACGAAGGCCGAAAAACTTTAACACTAAGTAACCACAATGTATGTCACAACAAACAGTGATGAGTAGCTCCTTATTCCCAAGAAGTCCACATACAAACATCGTATCGTTCAGGTTCTTTTCCATGATGGCTTCAAGTCCGGTTGGGATTTTCTTCTTTTTCTAAGGTAAATACGTCAAAATTGTTGTAAGAGACAGCTTGATCACGATGACGGCTTGGGGGACCGTATACAGGTATTTGTTCTCTTTCGGTGTAGGAAAATAACGTGTTGAGGCAGATTTCCAGATAGAAGTTCTTTGACGCTTGATTTTCCCAGAAAGTGTCTTTTGTATTCATCATATCGTTCAGGTTCTTTTCCATGACTCTTTCTGCACCGGTTCTGGGATCTTTGAAGTATTTATCCATGAACTCCAACCTTTCCTTCTGGATTCGTTCTTGTTCCCTAATCAAGTTGTCTTGTTTCCCGAAAGTGCTTCTGAAAACCATCATAAAAGATTCTGATGCCCCATCTGGATCAATCTCTCCAACAATATTCCCTTCTTCTAACTCTGGCTCTTTACTATAGTTAGCTTCATAAACCCAATCTGTCTCATCACTCAGATCAATCACTTTAGCAGTAACCAGTTTGTCGTTTTCTTCAGCAAACGCAAAAACCATATTCTCTTTTCCTTTGCTCGCCACTTCACCCTTATCAACTCCTCTATCTCCAAAATCATACAATTCATCTGTAGACATATACAACGCTGGATCTTTATCAACAACCCCAACACTTGTGCTTTGTTGTTGCTGTAGTTGAATTTGGGTTGTTTTTGTTGCACAGGTTGGTATTGAAGCCAATTGTGGTTCATAACATGCTTATAATTCACCATAGTTTTGGTTGTTAATGAAACAGTGTAATAGAAATTCAAAGATAGTAAACAATGAACTTTATTGATGTGAATGGATATTGTTTACAGACACTTTCTATCCTATTTATACTATATGAAACGACACAAGCAGTTAATCATGAACCATTGTGTCATTTAGACTCTAACTGTCATAAACTAACTTAACATCCATAACTAACATATAACTACCAATAACTGCTATCCTATTTTGACCCATAAACGATTACTTGGATTGGTGGCCTTTGGCCCAATCCTTGACCCATAATACTGATACTAACATACATAACTACTTTGGCAATTACAGACATTATCTGGCCTATATCTCCTCCCTAATGTCTTAATTACAACATCCTTTTGAATAGCTTCTTCTGTTCTTTAAGTAATGACAGTAAAGTCATTACTGTCTCATGTTCTTTTGCTTTCTTCATCCTCTGCAGTTTCATTCATGTTGCCTTCCAATTTGACACCAAAATGAGTAGTCTTGCCTTTTCTGTTCTCAACTTCTTCATGTGCATTTCCTACTACAACTTCTGTCCCTTCATAGCCTTGTGGACCTTTTTCCTTGGCATAACCAATGCCACTTCCAACCACTTTAACATCAAGCTCCTTTTCATACCAGGGTTTCTCTGCTGTATCATAGTAAACCTGCACCATCTCAATGAATTGTTTGTGACAGTTCTTTACTGCATCCTCATCTTCCTCTGTCAAACCATGTAGTCTAGCAACCTTCTTCCATTTATCACCAAAGGTGACATTTAGATAACCTCCCAGGCTATCCACCATCTTATGCAGACCAAGCAAATCAATTTCGACCATACCTATGACTGGTGGTATTTGCTCTAACACATCTTGATTCAAGTAAACCAGATAAAACCATTTTATCATATCCAAATACCTCTTTCTGAGTACTTCCCAATTCTTGTACACCACACTATCTTTCTTGATCAGATTTAAGAAAGATATAAACCTAGGGAATGAATTTACTTTGATAGCATACAAGGATCCATTCATATTTATGTATTCCTCATCCAAATAATCTTGTACATCATTCCTGTCCCACTTTAGTTCTTCCAAACCTTTTACCAGTGAGCATTCTTCCTTTGGATCTATAGACTCAAAGTATTCATCAAGAAATTTGTTGTGTTTTGCAATTACATTTCCTGCTTCATCATTTTCCTTGGTACTTTCCTTTTGTGCTACTTCTGTTCTTGCATTATCACACCTTCTGTCATCAAACATGTAGTGTATACTACATTTATTGTGTCCATACTTCACAATATAACCTTGATCCTCCAATTGATCAATACTTAGAACATTCAACGTTTTTTCTGTTGTGTATAGTACACAAGGGATCACCAAATTCCTATCTTTAGTTTCCACAGTTACTTCTCCAATTCCATAAGAAAAAATGAACTTCTTCTCTGTTTCTTCTTTCCCTATCATTATGTATTTATATTTCAATTTCTTGAATAGTGTCATTGTTGGACACATGTGTTGCTTGTAAGCACTACTAACATACCATATCTTGTCCCAATTTCCAAAATCAGTACCTTCTTTCATGTAATCAGTGATTACATGGACTTTCTCAGGATATTTTATCTTTTCTTTAATTTTCTTGACTGTGGTCTTCACTAGTTCCTTCTGCTTTTCAATTATAGCCTTCTTTTTCTTGTTTAGGCATTTCCAGAATACATGCCCACGAATTCTACATATGTATTATCTTGCTCTTTTCTCCTTTTGAGTACTAGCACTTCTTTCTCCATGATCTCTGGCTTTTGCAGATACTTTTGAAGCATTGAATGCCTCAATTTCTTTAACTTTGCGCCTCAACATCTCCTTGCTTTCAGGAGACAACTTTCTCTTTTGACTGTTCCATGGTAACAGCCTTTGTGGAGATTCTCTTTGCAAGTATCCTCTAGTGAGTCCCATCTGCCTTTGCCTATGAATTGGCTTCCCCCAGATCTCAGAGCCTTTGCTCTGATACCAATGTTGCACAGGTTGGTATTGAAGCCAATTGTGGTTCATAACATGCTTATAATTCACCATAGTTTTGGTTGTTAATGAAACAGTGCAATAGAAATTCAAAGATAGTAAACAATGAACTTTATTGATGTGAATGGATATTGTTTACAGACACTTTCTATCCTATTTATACTATATGAAACAACACAAGCAGTTAATCATGAACCATCATGACATTTAGACTCTAACTGTCATAAACTAACTTAACATCCATAACTAACATATAACTGCCAATAATTGCTATCCTATTTTGACACATAAACGATTACTTGGATAGGTAGCCTTTGGCCCAATCCTTGACCCATAATACTGATACTAACATACATAACTACTTTCGCAATTACAGACTTTATCTCGCCTATAATTTTAAGAACTCGAAGTTCTTCAAATTTTTTATTGAAAAGCTCTTCTCAAAAAACTATACACTTTCTATAATTATAACAATAAAAATTATTATAATTTTGGTATCTGTTTATAAATGTCACAATTTGTCCCCGTAATATAGTAAGGAATGCATCGTAAAGCGGATTCCATGAGTTTAAATCCTTTTCACGTGTCCCCTTAATCATGGTATTACATGATTTATCTGTCTCTCCAATGTTGGTCGTGTGACCGGTCGTTGAGGACTGAAGGCTTTTTTTTTTTAAAGTGTAACCATTTTATTTATTTTCATAATTGCGAACAACATGAGTTTTTTTTTTTTTAAAGAAATTTGTTGCAGTTACGTTCCACAAAACTTAATCAAAGAGAAATTAGTAAATAAAATGAAATAATGCCATCATATAATCAAGCATGCATGCACAGAGACGAAACCGGGGGTCCCCGGACTTCCATGCATCCGATCCATCAAAATGTGTTTCGATGTAGCGTTAATTTTTGAAAAGAAACTATATTATATTACGGTTCAAAAAAATTTATGCACCCGGTCACGGTTGCTCCTGGTTCCATCCTTGTACATGCATGAGCCTTCTAAATCTAATTTAGAGTAGAAGAAAAAAAGTTTTATCTATTATTTGAGGATGTACGGTTTGATGACTATATCATCGTTTACTTGTTCCACATGATTTTTTTAATTGGAGCGAGACACCATATGTTAGCTTGTATGTTCAAACTCTTTTACTATAAAAGCATTACCAAGTTACATATAATCTCACAAGTCACTTGAGCTACGAGTATTGATCAAGAAATACATTTTTGCCTATCCATAATGGCATCCCGTTTCCTTTTAGTTGGTCTCTTGTTGGCAACATGTTCGCTTGTCGCTTTGGCTTCGGACCCTAGTCCTCTTCAGGACTTCTGTGTGGCTGATCGTGATAGCAAAGGTAAATGATCAATTTCATATAACATTGATCAGATTCAAATATACTACAATTATATGTGCTTATGGTACTTTTATTTGTGTTATCACAGTACTAGTGAATGGTTTCGTTTGCAAAGATCCAAAGATGGTGAACGCAGAAGATTTTCTTTTCAGAGGGTTAGACAAGATGGGAAATACAACAAATGCGGTTGGGTCTAATGTGACAACTGTAAATGTAAATCAGTTGCCAGGACTCAACACTTTCGGCATTTCCATGGTTCGTATCGACTATGCTCCATGGGGTCAAAACGCTCCGCACACTCACCCACGAGCCACTGAAATCTTAGTTGTAATTGAAGGCAGCCTTTTGGTTGGTTTTGTCACATCTAACACTGACAACAAGCTCTTCACTAAACGTCTTGAGAAGGGTGATGTTTTCGTGTTTCCAGAAGGTCTAATTCACTTTCAACAAAATGTTGGAAATGACTATGCAGTTGCTATTGCCGCTTTAAGCAGTCAAAATCCAGGTGTCATTACCATTGCAAATGCCGTTTTTGGATCCGACCCCAAAATCTCTGATGATATTCTTGCAAGGGCCTTTCAAGTTGACAAAAAAGTGATTGATGATATTCAGTCAAAATTCTAAACACCTATGTTGTTATAGATTGGTTATCTATAATGCTTTAGAGTCTTCGGTTCAATAATGTTTGTTTTGTCTTGTATTGTTTTGCTACATATTTATAATTGAATAACTGAAATATATTGTGTGCATCGTCATTTTCATATTCTATGTCTAATGATTCGATAAGTAACATCTGAGATCAAAACTTTGTTATTTAAAAGGAATCATTATCCATACAACAATTCTTTTGAACACGTCAAATTGGCCAGGTTAGTGTTGATGATATGTGAATACTTTTTTGTGTATCTGACATTTTTATGAATAGTTAATACGCTAATTATGATGACAGGAAACGTAATACAATACTCCTTCCGTCTCAATTTAATTGTCATGAGAGAGAAATTACAAAGTTTAATAAAAGTGTGGCCACTTTAATTTTCATCCACTAAAATAAAATATTCCTCCACTAGATTCTCTAGTTTTTACTAAATAAGAAAAGTGGACAATTAATTTGAGACATCCGTAAAAGAAAATATGGACAATTAAATTGAGACGGAGGGAGTACTATTCTGAACCTTTGCATAAAAATGATTTTTTTTATACATCAAACTGGGCAGGTTTGGTCTTGAGTCAAATTAGAAGATAGTTTATATTTGGTCTTGAGTCAAATGTATTCTAGTGGGTAATCGTTTGTTTCCTTCTTATAGGAATAGTAGTGTCTTGTTTTGTTAGCTTTACCGCCTATATAGCAGGCTGAGATGTGAGATTCATACGCATCCTATATACTTAAACGTTTTATGGTGTAATATATTCACTGGGTGTAAAAACATTTTACCAAAAAATAATAATAAATAATAATAATAATAAAAAATAAATAAATAATGGATAGGTTATTGTGGTTGATATTGTTAAGTGTATTTTCTATACCATCTATTTCTTTTTCAGGTGCTTTAGGCAGATGGTAGAATACCGCCTTTGTTGATTTTCTTTGTAAAACACTCGTAACTCTGATATATCCTTCTTTTACGTTTATGCTTCAAATAAGTTCATATTCATCTGTAATTCTTGTTATGATGTAACTACGTGTTGATGTATTTCTATCTCAAGTATTGATCATATTTGTATCATGGTAAAATTTCCATTTTCATATATGTCGGATTGATCGAATTGCGGACGCGGATAGCGAATTGATTCGTGACTATATAAAAAGAAACAAGAATTGCGACATTTCTAAAGTTGCGACGCCTCTATGAAACATCTTCAATAATAGCGCCAACAAACAGTGACGTCACAATGTTTAACGACGTATTACAAGAAGTTGTTGCCCTTTTATATTTAGCGACACATTTCACAAGTTGCAAAAACCTGCTACTCGTTTCCAGTCGACCCGCCATCTATCGTCGCTAAGTACGTCGATAGCATAAAATGTGTCGCTATATATATAACAACAACAATTAACTCAATCCTCGCGGAGCAGGAAAAGGGAGAGGTGAAATGTAGACATATCCTACCCTTACCCTTACCACGAGGTGAAATGTGTCGCTATATATGAAGAGGTTTATTTAAAATGCGACCAAGTTATTATACATAAACTATGTTCTCTACGTTATATTTGCTTATAAATCTTTACGCAAATAGACGGTATAGTCATGTATGTGTCTACAAGTACAAGCCTAATCAATGAAAGTTTACCCGTTTCTTATAAACTTGTTGCTAGATTAAAGGGTTTACGACTGATATCATAGTTGTAGTATAGTAGTAAAAATTCGTCGTTCTAGCTTCTTGAAATTGGTCATTCAAAAAAAAGTTGTAGAAACTAGTTGTAAAAAAACTGTATTCGGAGGATAGCTGCGTGCAAGTAAATATTCAACATGAGTCTATAATCATTTTTATCAGAAACTAGTTGTAAAAAAACTGTATTCGGAAGAACATCAGTCAAACTAATTTGGTGAAATTTTTGTAATTTATTGACATAATCGGGGTTTTACCCCTTTACTCCTTCCAAATGATTCTTTTACGTGTGGCAAAAGAGCATGACCTAGTTTGTAATACAACGGATTTCATCAAGTTGTTGACATAATCGTTATTCTAGACCTCTACGTGTCCTTTTCGATCCCTTAAATAACAAGTTTTAGCGGATTCAGTTAAATGAAATGGATTTCAACTTGGTCCATAGTCCAGACTATACTCAGACATATAAGTTAGGATTTATTAAGTCACAAAAGACAAAACTATAGGTGTCAAACGTAACAATTTGGGATATTAATTATATATGTGAAACTTTTTTAAACTTTGACAATATCATGACAAAGCTGAAATATTTAAACCCTGCTCAATTCTTTTTTCGTTGATTAGTAATAGATTTGGTAACACAGTCAAATGTTTAATCTTCGTTAGAATTAATAATTGATTTGGTAAACAGCAATCAACTGCTCTTCTTTGTTTACTCGTTCTATTGAGTTAGAGTTGTTTGCAGGGGCGGTACCAGAAAAACTTTCAAGAGGGGGCAAAAATTAAAAGTGGGTGCCAATCTGGTCATGTCAGTAACTCGACCTTTGTTGCTATAATGAAATCGATTTTACTTTTAATGAAAGTGAATTTTTCTGTATTTTTTTGCATGCGAGAAACCAAACTAAGAATTGATGATGGTATTCACAATATTTTAGAACATCTTTGTTTTTCCTGATTTATATTAGCACAAGTCGTTGAAGCAAAAATAAAAAGTTGAATAGCAAAAATTCACAAAACTATAGAGTTGCACAAGAATCGAACATTATATCTAACAAAGTGCAAATGTCCTTGACCATTCGACTATGATGCAACTATTGGATAAATTTTCATAGTTATACTATTTACCCTTTTATGCGGGCAAAATGAAATTCTCTGATCAGTTGATATTACTCGAGTGAACTTTGCAGGGACAGCTGCCCACACTGCCTCTATTGTGGTACCGCCCCTGGTGGTTTGATGTAGTAAATAACATCATTAAAATATGTAACGTTATTTTCCTAAAACAAATGTACTTATAAAATTTAACACAATCTATTAATTTTCACTTATTTAAAGAATATGGATACACAAATTGATGCTACAATACACCAACGTCGCTATGCGTAGGTAATCGTCTAGTCATTTTAAATAGGGTTAACTGCACGGAAGTGTAGCTTACTTGTCACCTTTATAGTTCTGTGTAACCATCTAACTTTTTTTTCCCTAGATCTATGTAGCACTTTTGAATTCGGACTTTCGGTATATTGTGTGACAAGTCATGTGTATTATTTGACTGATTTACTCCTCCCCGGTTGAATAGCAGTGCGTAAATTGAAGGGTAAAATAGTCAAATAATAAACATCATGATACTATAACAACTAACAAGCTTTAACCACATGATACTATAACCATCACTAAGCATTAACAAATCAACTAAATCAACATAAGCTTTAACACATCAACTATAACATGCTATAACAAACATCAAGCACATAACTAATACAACACGTACCTTGGTTAATTTATAACCAAGGACTAACATACAATTATCCAACTACTCAAGTCTCCATCTATTCCATACATTCTCACATAAAGCATCTAAGTCCTTAACACCTTCATTCATCACACATAATATGATAACATCAATATTAAACATGTTATAAAAAAAGTTACTTACCTTGGCTTTCATAGCTATGTTTACCAATAATTTAACACCATCATCCTTGTTGTTTCCTTTCAACAACTTTAATTATCATATGATCATATATGGTGCTAACTCAACATTTAAACAACTTTTATAAAAGGGCTGAGATGCTGGTTCTCAGACATTCTGTTGTATATAGCATATTTGACCCACTTAAGCTTTGACTTAGGACTGATTGCATCAGAAAGTAGACTCAGAGGACTACAATTTTGGTTCAGACCTCATCTTAACCGTACATACGGTTAATTCATTACAATATTCCAAACATGACATACTACTTGTTGTCCTATTTTGTACTTAGCCAAAACTCGTTATTACCATCCCATAACATAATAGAAAGGCTTATAACTCTATGAATTTGGATTAGCTTAATCATCACACAAATTTAGTAGCTTTACCACCCCTATTTTTCCTTAGGCCTATGTGACACCTGACTAAAGTATGTCACCAAACTAATTAGCTTAGTCTTCATTCTATCAGCTTAGTTATCAATATAATTAGCTTTGTCATCGATATTATTTGCTCACCATTAGACACGTGTAAATCATCTAAAACACTTGTTATACTTTCTTTTGGTGTTACTTGGCAATAATAGTCCCTTAAGTCCTTTTCTCTTTTATTTGTGACATACAATACTTTCTAAAATCATTTACATAATACATTTAACTTTAGGTTTGACTACTAACTTTACTTTCATTGACTAACCAATCATATCGAGTCATCCAACTCATGAAAGTCATAATCAATTTATCACAATTGCATTCTCGTAATTAATACCACGAAACCGGTTTTGGAGTGTTACAATTCGAACCACGAGAACCTTTGAGAATATCGACGCCATCTAGAGTACGGATTATACACTCATGTTTTCTAAATGAAATTTCTATGCCACTATCACCGAACTTACCGATACTGAAGAGATTATGACCTAGTCCTTCCATGTAGTAACCATTCTTGATTGTGACTTTGCCATGAATAAGATCATCGTACCTAGAGCAAAATGATCATTCTCGAAGCACATTGTTCCCAAGAATTTTTCAACGAAGTTCTGGATGAATGCCTTGTTACCGTCATATGCTTGGTACACCCCGAGTCGAGGTACCACAGACAAATTTGGACAATCTGCAAAGCAAATAAGTGGAATATGGAACCCGAGAAGAAGTTGGTTCCTGGATGTTATATGTCACAGATTGCACATATAGTGATTGGTCATTGTTACCTAACTTCTCACTAGTGTCTAAAACAATTCCTGTGGGTTGCCACCTAAATCGAACTGAGTTAAAAGTTCTTCTATGGATTTCCACCTAGTATTATTTTACTAATGTCAAAGATACGTCCTGTAGGCAGAGGCGGAGCCAGCAGGGGGCATAAGGGGCAGGTGCCCCCTACCGAAAAATTTTGTAGTTCAAAGTTTTCGAATTTTTGAGGTATTTTCTTAATTTTCTCCCTAAAAATATTTGCTTTCTGTAAACTGAAAAGCAAAATCAGTGTTTTAAGATGCAAAACATATTTCGTGTATCGCAATAGAGTTTTTAAAAACTTGAATTGCAGTGGTGGACATGGTGTTGAAGAAGATGAAGTGACTGCACTTAATGAAGATGAAAGAGAAAGCAACTTTTGACTTTTTATTCTCAGTTTTGTAGTTAAGTCACGTGAGGGGTACAAGTAAAAAGAGAGTATGTACAAGTAGTTTTTCTTTAAATCTTTTATTTACCTATCCAACCTTTTAGATTTTCATTTTTTCAAACTTATTTTGGGTTTTTAAAGTTTGTATTTTCATTTTTAACAAGTAAATTATATTTGAATTAGATATTATTAAGTTTACTAATGACAGGCTTTTTTCCGTTGTATATTCAGTTTGACAAAAGAAATTTTTTTGCCCCCGCTCGGTATTTATTCTTGCTCCGCCCCTACCTGTAGGGATCCACTTTTTCATTCTCTTATTCTTGGTTTTCGTGCTTTTTGGCAATGATTTCTTTTTAGTTTGCTTATTAATATGCACACAATCCGAAGCATTTATACCAAAAAAGTATTCCGTTTTCGGGTATAAGATGTATTTGGTTCAATCTCATCAATTGAATGAGGGAAGGGAACTATATATATAAAACAATTACAACAATCTCTCCCTATAATTAGGGAGGTTAACAAAAATAAGAGATACACAATAATGATAAGAGATACACAATAATGATAAATATATTTACAAATCTTTATCTAATACCCCCTTCAATCAGAAAGGTGGCGGCGCAAGATGTAACATAGTACGAACCTTCTCAAATAGAGGGCGCGGAAGACTTTTAGTCAAAATATCCGCCACTTGAAGATTAGTCTGAACAAACTTTGTGTAGAGCTTCCCTGAATGAACAAGTTCCCTGATGAAGTGATAGTCTAAGTCGATATGCTTTGCTCGCTTATGAGAAACCGGATTTTGAGTCATAAATAATGCACTTTTGTTATCAGAAAGCAAAGTAGGTCTATCTGGTGGTAAGGCATGAAGTTCTCATAAGAGATGAGTAATCCAGACAAGTTCTGCAGCGGTGTTAGCCATAGCCCGATATTCTGATTCTCAACTGGAGCGAGAGACAGTGGGTTGTTTCTTGGCACACCAGGACACCAAATTTCCTCCAAGAAAAATAGAGTAACCATAGGTAGAGCGTCTTGTTTCCAAGCAACGAGTTCAATCAGCATCAGAATATCCAATAATAGAAGTAGTAAGAGGCCGACTGTAGGTGAGACCAAAGGAAATAGTACCTTTGACATATTGTAAGATGCGTTTAACAACTTGAAAATGAGCAACCGTGGGAGCATGAAGAAACTGAGACACTTGATTGACAGCATAAGGCAAGTCGGGACGAGTGATCGTCAAGTACTGTAAGGCGCCAACCAAGGAACGATAGGCCGTAGGGTCGGAGCAAGGCGACCCGTAAGTGGTAAATGACTCATGAGGAGCCAAGGGTGTGCTGACAGGTTTGGCATCAGAAAGATTAGCACATTGAAGAATATCCTGGTCATATTTGGATTGAGTGAGAAATAATCCTGTGTCAGTATATGCAACTTCAAGGCCCAAAAAATAATTAAGATCACCCAAATCTTTGATAGAAAACTCGTGATGGAGACGAGAGATGAACGTATGAATAGCAGCTTCATTATTACATGTCAGAATTAAATCATCAACATATACAAGTAAGTACATAAGGCATGAACCTTGTTTGAAAACAAACAAATATGTGTCCGCCCTGCTACAGATAAACCCATAGGATATCAAGAAACTACTCAATCGTTGAAACCAAGCCCTTGGGGTTTGTTTAAGACCGTAGAGAGCTTTAGAAAGCTTGCATACATGATTGGGAAAATGTTCATCGGTGAACCCAGGTGGTTGCTCCATGAAGACAGTCTCACTCAGATTACCATTTAAAAAGGCATTTTTAACATCCAACTGGTGCAGTTGCCAACAATTCAAAACCCCTAGGGATAAGACAATACGAACAGTAGATGCCTTGACAACAGGGCTGAATGTATGAAAATAATCCAGACCAGGAATTTGAGTATAACCTTGTGCTACTAATCTTGCCTTGTATCGCTCAATAGATCCATCAGAATGATACTTAATACGGTAAACCCATTTAGAGCCAACAACATTAGTAGAGGATGGACGGGGGACAAGAGTCTAAGAACGGTTTTGATGTAGAGCTTCTAATTCCTCATGCATAGCTGCCATCCACTTAGGATCTTTGGCAGCGGATTTAAAGCCGCGTGGTGCACTGGCCAAAGAAAGAGAAACATGAAGAGCATGAGTAGTAAGAGAAGCTAAATCAGCCCAATGCTTCGGTTTGAAAATACCCGCTTTAGACCAAGTTTGCATTGGATGAGAGGGTTGAGGAGCAGCATTGGTTGAAGTAGAAGTAGGCGGCGGTGTCGAAGGAGGACTCAGCATAAGGGGCTGCTCATGAACCGTGGTTTGGGCCGAGTTACTGGGCCCAGAAATCTGGTCGTCCAGAAATGAGTGGACCGAAGGTGATTGGTCCGGAGATGTTGGGTCATCAGGTGACTGGTCCGGAGATGTTTGGGCCGGAGGTTGGGCCGTAGGAGCAACAATAGGCTCAAAAATAGGCAGACAACTCGGCATTTGAGAGTTTGAAGCCGAGACACCAGTGGAATGCTTAGTCGGATGAGGAGCATCAACAAACCGAGGATGTTCTTCAGTAAAGCTGGCAATAGGTAATGAGGATAGAGCGGTGGAGCTGGAGGTTCCCTGAAAAGGGAAAATAGACTCATTGAAGCGAGCATGTCGAGAAATAAAAATTATGGAAGTAGATGGATCAAGACACCGATATCCTTTGTGTTGCGTACTATAACCAATAAACACACAAGCAATACTTCTTGGCTCAAGCTTATGCTTCGTATAATCATGTAGATAGGGAAAAACTTGACAACCATAAGTTCTAAAATTGGAATATTGAGGATGCTCATGAAATAATAGTTGATAAGGAGACTTATCACCCAATAAAGGAGTAGGCAGACGATTAATAACATATGTAGCCGATGTAAAAGCATCCACCCAATAAGTAGCCAAAATATGTGCATTGAATAGCATTGCCAAGCCTGTTTCGACAATATGGCGATGTTTTCGTTCCGCACGCCTATTTTGTTGAGGCGTATAAGGACACAAAAAATGATGAAAATTACCATTTTTGTCAAATTTTTTTCGAACTGTATGGTTGACAAACTCGGTACCACCATCACTCTGAAAGAATTTCACCTTGCGTGAGCAATGGGTTTGAACAAGATTAAGAAACACAGGTAAAACTGAGTAGAATCCTGTTTTCGTCTTTAGAGGATATAACCATGTGAACCTGGAATAGTCATCAATAAAAGCAACATAATAATGAAACCCATCTTTAGAACAAATAAGTGCAGGACCCCATAAATCACAATGTATTAAATCCAAAGGATTAGAAGCAAGTTTTAAATTCAAATCAAAAGATAAACGTTGTCCTTTTGCAAGTTGACATGGGGTACAAACCGTAGGTTTAGGTAACAAAGAAGTAATAGATAAAACCCCTAACTTATTCAAAATTGAAATAATACTAAAGGAAACATGTCCTAAGCGAGCATGCCCTAACTCGTAGGAGGCTTTATTAGAACTTCTGGTGGTGGCAACAAAAGCTTGTGAGGAATTCTTGAGCACATATATTCCATCCGCACATGATCCTTCAGCGAGAACCTGCTTGCTTACCCGATCCTGAATATGAAAATAAGTATCGGAAAATAAAACATCAACCGGATGATCCTTGGTTAACTTACTGATGGATAAAAGCTTCTTGGTGAGACCAGGGACAACAAGAACATTACGCAACTTAATATTATTAGCTATAGTGGATGTCCCCGTATGAGAAATAGATAGTGTCGTACCATTACCAAAAACCACACGATGATTACCTTTGTATGGAGTCGAGTTTTGTACTGAATCAGAAGGTGGAACCATGTAATCAGTGGCTCCCGAGTCCGCACTCCAATCCGGAGAATCATCAGTTACATGACATCTTGCATGAAAGGCCTTGGCTAGAGACTCATCAGTGGTGGCATTAGAAGCAAACGTAGAAAGCTGTGGGCAAGCATTCGCATAATATCCGTTGGTGCGACATAATTGACAATGCGGAGGTCTACGACTTTGGCCATTATTCAAACCACGACCACGACCATTATTATATCCACGGCCATTTGAACTACGGGATGAAGAGCCACGGCCCCGTCCCCTAGTCTGTTGAGCATTGAAGGCGACGGGTGGTGTATCACCACCATGCATAGATTGTAAAAATAATTCTTTACTTTCGGTTTGGGCTACTAGATCCCGAAAAGTTAAATACTTTACAGAAGTATGTATGGCCGTCGAATAAACCTCATAAGAGGGTCCGAGGCCACAGAGGTACAAGTGTAGACAATCCTTCTAAGTAACCGGATGACCAATAGCTGCAAGTTGGTCACAGAGAGACTTAAAATGACAAGAAAATTCAGAAACAGATGACGTACCCTACTTTAGAAGACGAAGAGAATCACGTAAGGAGTGCACGCGTTCAACGAACGCATTGCTGTAAGCATGTTCAAGGGCGTTCCAGGTTTCTTGGGCAGATTTGAGGCCAAGAACTTCAGCAGCAGCCTCTTCAGTGAGAGCAGACTTGATAAGAAGAATAGCTTTCTAATCATTATCGGCCCATGTAACAGCATCCGGGTTTGGACTGGTTTTGTCCGCAACGGTAACTGGCCGTAGGAGGTGAAACCGACTCATTAATCTGATCGGACAGTTTGTGAAAAGCCAGGACAAGAATAATTTGTTCTCGCCATACAAGGTAATTGGAGGAAGAAAGTTTCATATGCATCATGTGAGAGAAAGCATGCATAGAGAATGGAGTTTCTGAGGAGGAGGATGCAGCCATGGTGAATGATTATCCCAGAACCGGAAAAAGAAAATGAGAGGTAAAGAGGAAGAAGACGGCTGAGGAAGGGATTAGGGTTTAGATGGCAGATACCATATAAGATGTATTTGGTTCACCTCATCAATTGAATGAGGGAAGAGAACTATATATATAAAACAATTACAACAATCTCTCCCTATAACTAGGGAGGTTAAAAAAAATAAGAGATACACAATAATGATATATATATATATTATATTATATATATAATATATATAATATATATATATATATATATATTATATAAATCTTTATCTAATACCGGGACTTGAACCCGGGTCTCTCGGGTGAGAGCCGAGTATCCTAACCAATTAGACTACAACGGATTGATGTTTAATCTATACCAATAATTTATATGATTGGATGATACACAATCTGTTTAGCCAAATGCTGAGTGAAGTGTTATCCAAATGTGTTTCGACGTAGCGTTAATTTTAGAAAAAAAAACTATATTACATTTCGGTTCAAAAAAATTTATGCACCCGGTCACGGTTGGTCCTGGTTCCATCCTTGTACATGCATGAGCCTTCTAAATCTAATTTAGAGTAGAAGAAAAAAAGTTTTATCTATTATTTGAGGATGTACTGTTTAATGACTATATCATCGTTTACTTGTTCCACTTAATTTTTTTAATTGGAGCGAGACACCATATGTTAGCTTGTATGTTCAAACTCTTTTACTATAAAAGCATTACCAAGTTACATATAATCTCACAAGTCACTTGAGCTACGAGTATTGATCAAGAAATACATTTTTGCCTATCCATAATGGCATCCCGTTTCCTTTTATTTGGTCTCTTGTTGGCAACATGTTCGCTTGTCGCTTTGGCTTCGGACCCTAGTCCTCTTCAGGACTTCTGTGTTGCTGATGGTGATAGCAAAGGTAAATGATCAATTTCATATAACATTGATCAGATTCAAATATACTACAATTATATGTGCTTATGGTACTTTTATTTGTGTTATCACAGTACTAGTGAATGGTTTCGTTTGCAAAGATCCAAAGATGGTGAAAGCAGAAGATTTTCTTTTCAGAGGGTTAGACAAAATGGGAAATACAACAAATGCGGTTGGGTCTAATGTGACAACTGTAAATGTAAATCAGTTGCCAGGACTCAACACTTTCGGCATTTCCATGGTTCGTATCGACTATGCTCCATGGGGTCAAAACGCTCCGCACACTCACCCACGAGCCACTGAAATCTTAGTTGTAATTGAAGGCAGCCTTTTGGTTGGTTTTGTCACATCTAACACTGACAACAAGCTCTTCACTAAACGTCTTGTGAAGGGTGATGTTTTCGTGTTTCCAGAAGGTCTAATTCACTTTCAACAAAATGTTGGAAATGACTATGCAGTTGCTATTGCCGCTTTAAGCAGTCAAAATCCAGGTGTCATTACCATTGCAAATGCCGTTTTTGGATCCGACCCCAAAATATCTGATGATATTCTTGCAAGGGCCTTTCAAGTTGACAAAAAAGTGATTGATGATATTCAGTCAAAATTCTAAACACCTATGTTGTTATAGATTGGTTATCTATAATGCTTTAGAGTCTTCGGTTCAATAATGTTTGTTTTGTCTTGTATTGTTTTGCTATATATTTATAATTGAATAAATGAAATATATTGTGTGCATCGTCATTTTCATATTCTATGTCTAATGAGTCGATAAGTAACAGCAGAGATCAAAACTTTGTTATTTAAAAGGAATCATTATCCATACAACAATTCTTTTGTACACGTCAAATTGGCCAGGTTAGTGTTGCTGATATGTGAATACTTTTTTGTGTATCTGACATTTTTATGAATAGTTAATACGCTAATAATTATGATGACAGGAACAACGTAATACAATACTATTCTGAACCTTTGCATAAAAATGAATTTTTTTATACATCAAACTGGGCAGGTTTGGTCTTGAGTCAAATTAGAAGATAGTTTATATTTGGTCTTGAGTCAAATGTATTCTAGTGGGTAATCGTTTGTTTCCTTCTTATTGGAATAGTAGTGTCTTGTTTTATTAGCTTTACTGCCTATATAACGGGCTGAAATATGAGATTCACACGCATCCTATGTACTTAAACGTTTTATGGTGTAATATATTCACCGGGTGTAAAAACCTTTTACAAAAAATAATAATAATAATAATAATAATAATAATAATAATAATAATAATAATAATAAATAATGGATAGGTTATTGTGGTTGATATTGTTAAGTGTATTTTGTATACCATCTATTTTTTTTTTAGGTGCTTTAGGCGTATGGTAGAATACCGCGTTTGTTGATTTTCTTTGTAAAACACTGGTAACTCTGATATATCCTTCTTTTATGTTTGTGCTTCAAATAAGTCCATATTCATCTGTAATTCTTGTTATGATGTAACTACATGTTGAAATATTTCAATCTCAAGTATTGATCATATTTGTATCAAGGTAAAATTTCAATTTTCATATATGACGGATTGAT
Organism: Artemisia tridentata subsp. tridentata; assembly: GCA_021014915.2. NCBI lineage: Eukaryota > Viridiplantae > Streptophyta > Magnoliopsida > Asterales > Asteraceae > Artemisia > Artemisia tridentata. The sequence goes on along the minus strand of CP139509.1, from coordinate 52,119,537 downwards.
CTAATTGGAGACGCGGATAGCGAATTGATTCGTGACTATATAAAAAGCAACAAGAATTGCGTCATTTCTAAAGTTGCGACGCCTCTACGAAACATCGTCAATAATAGCGCCAAGAAATAGTGACGTCACAATGTTTTAGCGACGTATTACAAGAAGTTGTTGCCCTTTTATATTTAGCGACACATTACACAAGTCGCAAAAATCTGCGACTCGTTTCCAGTTGACCCGCCATCTATCGTCGCTAAGTACGTCGATAGCATAAAATGTGTCGCTATATATATAACAACAGCAATTAACTCAATCCTGCCAGAGTAGGAAAAGTGAGAGGTAAAATGTATACATATCCTACACTTACCACCAGATGAAATGTTTCGCTATATATGAAGAGGTTTATTTAAAATGCGACCAAGTTATTATACATAAACTATGTTCTCTACGTTATATTTGCTTATAAATCTTTACGAAAATAGACGGTATAGTCATATATGTGTCTACAAGTACAAGCCTAATCAATGAAAGTTTACCCGTTTCTAATAAACTTGTAGCTACCTTAAAGGGTTTACGACTGATATGATAGTTGTAGTATAGCAGTAAAAATTCGTCGTTCTAGCTTCTTGAAATTGGTCATTCAAAAAAAAGTAGTAGAAAATAGTTGTAAAAAAACTGTATTCGGACGATAGCAGCGTGCAAGTAAATATTCAACGTGAGTCTATAATCATTTTTATCAGATTAAAATATTGGAAGAACTCATTCAAACTAATTTGGTGAAATTTTATAATTTATTGACATAATCGTGGTTTTACCCCTTTACTCCTTCCAAATGATTCTTTTACGTGTGGCCAAAGAGCATTGTAATACAATGGATTTCATCAAGTTGTTGATATAATCGTTATTCTAGACCTCTACTTGTCCTTTTCGATCCCTTAAATAACAAGTTTTAGCGGATTCAGTTTAATGAAATGGATTTCTACTTGGTCGAAAATCCATACTATACTCCTACATATAAGTTAGGATTTATTAATTCACAAAACGTAACAAAGATGCGAAATATTTAAACCCTGCTCATTCTTTTTTTTGTTGATTAGTATCAGATTTGGTAACACGCAGTCAAAATGTTTAATCTTTGTTTGAATTTATAATTGATTTGGTAAACAGCAATCAACTGCTCTTCTTTGCTTACTCTTTCTATTGTGTTAGAGTTGTTTGATGTAGTAAATAACTTCGGTGGTGTTGAAATACCTCTTAATAGGCTCTTAATCTGACTCATTCGGACATAGTCAGACATTTGAGTCATTAAGGGCGTTTGTTTTTTTCATGTCATGCAGAGACGGTAAGAGGCAGTCAGTGTTAAGGGCGTTTATTTTTTTCTGACCGTTAAGAGGTAGTAAGAGGCATAAACCTCATATTGAACTAGATGAAGAGGGGTTGTCTTAACATATCTTAATGTGTTTTGTTTTTTTATATGTTTTTACTTTTTTTTTTTTCCTTTTCTTATGATTTTTTTTTTATTTGAGTTTTTTATTTGAGTGTTTTTTTTTTTTTATAGCCGGTAGGGGTAGGGTGTTAGCAGGCAGTGGCAAGACAAAGTTACCCATGCCGCCTCCAGGTTCATACAGTGGGCCCGAGATTGACAGGATGATGGCCGAGAAAGATTCGAAGACCGCTGAAGTTGAAAAAGAGGCTAAGGCCACTAAGCGTCAACTCACTCAAATTATGACTGTGTTACAGACTAACCCTGAGTGGGCCCAGTTGATGAGCCAGCTGCCTTCTCAAGGGGAGGTAGGCTCGGGCAGTGGGAGTGGCGCGGGCGAGGCAGGCTCAGGCAGTGGGAGTGGCGCCGGCGAGGCAGGCTCGGGCAGTGGCGAGATCTCGAGGATGATGGTGGGGACGATGATGACGAGGGGCAGTGAGGTATATGGGTTATTTTGTTATCCCAATAAATCTATCCTAACATACAACTAATTCACTAGATAAGATGAATAGAGAAGAGTGGAACTTGAACTTGAACTTTTATTAATCACACACTAACTCTATGATACAATACCTAGAAAGAATAATACCACCAATGACCAACCTTCCAAATGAGGAGGAAGCTCCTATTTATAGTTTTCTTGTTGGACTTGGGTGGGCTTTGGGCTTTTCATTTCACTTAACATTAACCTATTAGATTAAAAGCCCAAAGCATATTCTAATTAAATACACAACGACACACTTAAATAAAATATTACAAATACGCATGACCATCACTTTTTATAAATCATAACAATCTCCCCCTAAGGGATGGACATTCAAATGATGCTCTGAGTGATGTGGTCTTTTGTCTTCAATGTCTTGTGATTTGTGTGTCGTTGTATAATAGTCTTTGTTTCTTCATTCCTTCATGCTTTGTGATGTTCAAAGTATCGTCTTTGTGGTTGTTCTTGCCTTCGTTCAGCATCTTCATGTGATTATAATGTCTAGACCTCCAACATACTCATACCTATTGAGCTTCGTACTTATGTCTTCCTCACTTGATACTTGAACTTGTTCTTGACATCTTGATTAGCTTTTTGACTTTGTCTTTACACTTTGTCTTTAACTTGATCTTTTGTCTTGAACTTTTACACTTGAGCTTTGTTGAGGATGATCTTCATAAGTATGAGTATGCTGAGGTGAAGATGTTTGATATATGTGATGATGGTTGATGGATGTTTATAGGTAGCTGCATAAAATCATTAGTGATAAATCATCCAGCACTTACAGGTTTGGAATTTGAGATCGTCAACAGCATAGTGTGAAGACTTTCTCTAATCCTAACCCAGGCCATTCTGAACCGGATACCCCCGAGAGGGCGTACACGGACACACCGAAGTGCACCCACGATTCAGTGAGTCGCTGGAGATCACCCCACGACTGTAGACCGTTTGAAGCATGTAACCATCATGATATAAATGGCATGATCTGAAGATCTCATTAAGACTCTTGTACACCTTGTGTCCTTTTTGGTGAACACAAGGGTATTAAAATGGAAGTGTTCGTAAGAGATCTTTTGATGAATCTCATGGCTCTAGACTCAATTGTGCGTTTTAGTTTTAGTAGTCAGAGGCATGGAGCAGAGTGCCACCTTTTCAATATCAACACATCTCGGAATGAGAGGCCGATAGATTATGTAGTGTTCTCCGTTAGAAATGAAACAAATATCTTTTAAGAGATATCTGAGTGGCTAGGAGGGGTGGTGCAGCGCGTCAATGGGTCCATGACGTCTTATCTTCAATATCAGTATCAACTTGTGATAACCGATAGCAGATGTATTGACCCGTTTCTGCCCTAAGATTTCATGGAGGGCTATTTCTTTTCACCCTTTCATTAAACTTTTCTTTTTAATTCTTCAACCCCTTCTTTCTCCTTTCTCATTTTACTCCTTTTTTAAATCATACTTAAGAAATTCTAATTCTAATCTATTGGAATTGTCCTTGGGTAGATCCCTCCGGCTCTAGTGGATTATAGGACATAACCTAACCATAATCACCTTATTACTCCATGATTATCCTAGATTTGTTGATCACATACCATAAAACCTTTTGTGAAAATCTCTCAAAGTGTTTATGAATAAGCACATTTAGTTAACACTTCGAGAGTTTTGCATTTTTGAAATACTCCCCCTTCACTTGTGCTCATGCATTTTGGATATAAATTTGCACATGTTGGGTAGAGTTTGCACATTTGAATTGATCGATTTTCAATGAGCATGACCTTTGCGAGACACGTTTACATCACTAGTTAGACTAGCTTGAAATTCTTACCCGTCCCGGTCATATTCAATGATCATCTCTTGAATTGGTATATTCTACTCAGACAAGTCCTTTGCGAGACACGTTTACATCACTGGATAACCAGCTTGAAATTATTACCCGTCCCGGACAAGTCTTTTCGATAACGGACATTTAGTTTCGTCAATTCGAGTGTTAAAACTGAATCTATCTGGTTAAGAGCTGTCCTCTGAGATTCAATTCCACGATCTTTGATCACATTTAATCACGTCTTCTCCCACTCAAAAATAGCATGTAGTGATATTTTTGATATCAACTGATTAAATGAGTGTCCTTGTGAAGAGATAGACGGATTTGCATGAAGTTGGTATATGTTGTCTTTGATTACGAGTTCTGATCTGAAATAATCAAAAGTCTTCCTTTAGGTGCGGGTTTCCTACTGATATATATGAAAACCATCAATGAGGTGCGGGTTTCGTACTAAAGTATACGAAAACCATTGAGATTTTTAGGATAAGTGCTCGAAAGATATTTAACTCCTTTTTTTGATTAAGCACTTTCCTTTCTTTGAAGCACGGGTCCTGAACTGATGTGTGCAGAAGCCATAGAGAAGAAATTTTGAGAGACGATATGATCTCGCTAAATCATATGTACATGTCCGTATCATTGTTGAATGACATTTCTAGATACGTACAGAATATCGATTATACGAGAGTCATATCGGAAGAAGAATATACATCATTTTTTTATTTTATTTTATTATTATTGTTTTAAATCTATCTATATCTATCTATATCTTTATAAAAGAAATGGAAAATCAAAAATAGAAGATAGAGAGAATGATTTTGAAGAATTTACAGAATTAGAACCCTCTAATGAACTGGGTTCTGAGATAGTTGAATCACATGCAACCAAAGACGAAGAGATTTCACAAGTAACATTGTTAGAAGTACATGAATCATCACTATGAGGGTGTTGACTATCAACTGTTGTAATGGTTTCTACTTCCTGTTGGTGATTACTATTCTTTTTCTTGGTGCAAGTATCAAAAATCTTTCATGTGGGAATCCATCTAAGACCAACTATTTTAAAAACTCTTCCCGTGGGAATCCACCTAAGGCAAGATCTAGGAGTTGTTTTCTTATGAGATGCAGCGGAAGTCTCATGTTGAGGAAAACTACGTCTTGTAGAGATCCACCTAGTATGTTTCTTAGCCTCTTGCTTCTTATCAACGGGTTTGTTTCTATTTGGTGTCTTAGTGGATTGTGCCATAACACTCGATTTGACTTTGTTGTTCCAAGTGGAATTTGAATTCTTAGTGTTGCATTCTACGTTCATGGCATTTTCATTAGAGCAATTACTCTTAGATGCAAGCCAATCCTTAGTCTTTTGTAGAGTGTTCCTAGGTAGTGGTTTACTACTACTAGCAATGCCTTGTAATGTTGTAGAATTCATCACCCTAGATGTTGTTCCTAAAATTCCATCTTTTCAAATAAGTGCCTTTTTCCTAGCTCCTTCTTGATTGTGATCGTGGACCATGTCATTTGAACCAATAGATTATGTAACAGTTTTTGTGGTCACATTCGGTGAGCTATTCCTAGAAAGATTAGGTGTCATGACTTGTGGTTCCTTGTCAAACGCTTTTTCTTTTTCAACACCTATTTCATCAATCTTTAATAGTCTCTTCTTAATGGGCAAGGAATGTAGAGTCGATGGATTACCAAACTTAGTATCTACACCCTTCCCTTTTAGACTAGCCAGCTGAGACCTCAAAAGATCATTTTGCTCTTTCATGTTTTTGTAGGCATGCTCATACGATAATTTGTCATACTTGCATTCCTCGGTTTTTCTAAAAAGTTGTTTAAAATATGTTACATTTTCTTTTTCAAGCTTAGCAAGTGCATTTTCATATTTTAAAACAATTTCAAAAGTTTCATCTCTCAGTCTTTCATCATCTTCCACATAATATGTTTGGTAAATAATGAACATAATATCAGTCGACAGAGCTTCTTCGAAGAGAGTGTCATTGTGTCTTTCCAAAACTTTGATGTATCCAATGTTTTCATTTGCTTCCTTTACCAGAGATGTGTGGTCCTTGGCAAATTCAGCTATTTCTTTTAAAAGCATATTTTCCACATTAAGTATTCTTATACTAATTGCATTTAGTGGAGGAAAAATGTCTTTTTCAAACATCTTTTTCTGTTCAGCATGAAAACTTGAATGCCAGTTGTTGACACTGATTTCTGTTTTGGTTTTAATAAGACTCTGAAAAATTTCAATTTTCCTTTTAAGATCATCCAAATATCGTCTAGCTTCGCTTGTGTTAAAAGGGTTGCTACAGGATATTTGTTCGATGTTGGAAAGATGTTTGGAAACAACTTTTCGTTTTGAGACAACCACTGGTTTCTTGAAAAACATTGGTGACTCTTTTTGAACAAGATGTACGCCAGAAATTGTGTTAAGCTTATTATAATCAATTGGTTTAATTTCTAGGTTCATTTGTCTCATTTTAATTCTACTCTCTTCAGCAAGCTCAATCGTTTCATAAAAATCCCGAACTTCAGGAGGATCATGTTTATCATTTAGCACACTACCATTATATAACACATTCTGTTCTTTCTGAGCTTTCTTGAGATGATAAGGGTTTTCACAACCGATAGCCATTTTCTTCATTGTATGCAAAATCAGGTTTGGATCGTTAATTAGCAAGTTAATTGTTTGTGTAGACTGACTCGTTTATACAAGCAAATCTTTCAAATTTTTAATGGTTTCTTGTTTTTCAATGATTTCATCAAGAAAATAATTTTCTCGTTTTGAAAACCTTGCATTCAACTATTTCTTTTCTTTTTCAAGATCAGAACAAGTTGATTTTTGTTTAGAAAGTTGGTTGGTTAATTCTAAAATTTCCATGTTTAAGGATTTTATTTTCATGTTCAAATTAACATCAAGTGTGTCATATTTTATTTGCAAATGTTTTTCTCTTAAAACAAAATCTCTATAACCAATTTCTAGTTCTGACTGTCGTTTGTTATTAAATTCAAAAGCTTTTTCATTCACCTTATATCTCTCAAGCTCAGCGGTCAATTTCACTTTTGCGTGTGGAAACCGTAGAGGGGGAGTGAATACGTTTCCATTTAAAATCTTAAAACTTTTGTATTAAACTCCCGATCAAGTGTGATGTGATATGAAAAGTGTCAACTATGATCATATAGCATCAAGAGATGAATATAGTAAACTACAACATATGCACAATCAAACCACGACACATAGATAACCAACATAACATAAGCAACTAGCCACACAAGCAAAAACTCAATGCAAATATAAAGCGTTAAAGAATGAAATGAAAGTAAAGAGATAAGTAAGAAGGCGCAAACCGGACACGGTGATTTATAGTGGTTCGGTCACGAAGCTCCTCTTCGCCCTACTCCACTCCCCAAGTACCCAATTCGAGAGTTACTTCACTAATCAACAAACTCCCTTCAGGCAGAGAAAACCGTACACGTCGCTTAACTTGTTTTCCGACGCTAAGCTAGATGTCGAGTGCTAATCTTTGCTAGCACCAATCTACCACAATCTACCCGATCTACACCTTACACGTCGCTTATCCTATTTCCGACACTAAGCTAGATGTCGAGTGCTAATCTTAGCTAGCACCAATCTACCACGATCTACCCTTGATCCACATGATCAATCACACAAGCCCAATGGCTTCAAGAGATCTTCACTATCTCTTAAGATCACAATGATCTTGACTCACTCTCTCACAAAAGAAAAATAATCTTGATGTATGCTATGATACAATCAAGAGTGTAACAAATGTTACAAGACCTAACAACTCCAACTCTTGTATCTTCTTGGACACCTTGAGTTCTTCTCTTGCACATGAAGAGGAATGATAACACTTTGTATCTACTTGGATACTTTGTGTTCTTCTCTTGCTAATCAAGAGGGATGACAACACTTTGTATCTACTTGGATACTTTGTGTTCTTCTCTTGCTAATCAAGAGGGATGACAACACTTTGTATCTACTTGGATACTTTGTGTTCTTCTCTTGCTAATCAAGAGGAATGAAGAGGATCACTTGAATGGAGGATTGGATCACTCTTAAACAAACTAAGACTCTCCAAATGATCAAAGAAAGTCATCTAAGTGAGGAGGGATTAGACCAGAGAGAAAGGACTGGAAAAATCAAGTTGGAAGTGTAAAATGGTTCACTATTTATAGGCAAAGAAAAATCTAGCCGTTATGTACGGACAGCTCCACTAATTGTGCCACGGCTCCAATAAATTTAGTCGAACCTTGGAGCCGTCGGTGACGAAAATGCTCCAGACGCTCCAAATTTTGTCTTTTAGTGGTGAAAGTTTATTTGGGGAAGTTTGGAGCTGTTTTGGGGGAAAAATAGTTGTTACTATTTTTGAAATGATTTTCCCAAATAAAACATTTCTTTTTAATTCAAAAATAATTTGTAAAATGTATTTTTGAAAAAATGTTTTGTCACATTTGTAAAAATGTGAAGTTTAGAAAAATATAATTCTTTGATCATTTGTCAAGTAGTAGATTTGTTTGTCCATAACTTGAGTGATTTACGTCGGGATGGAAATCTGCGACTTTGTTGAAGCATACTTGAGACGTCGGGAGGTGTTGATGTAAGTATGCATTGATGATTTGTGTTTACAAGTAACTTGCACATTTTACGTTATGTATTACAAGTTACATTTTTGTCATTATTAAAACCGAAGAAATCGTTTAGTTTAAATATCGTAATATTTGCACTAACAATCTCCCCCTTTTTGATGATGACAAATATGTAAACCGTAAGACATAGTAAAATGTAAAAGTTACCTGTTTACACTCCCCTTCTCCCCCTTTTGTTGAAGCAAAAAGGTAGTTGCCTCGAGCGCTCCCTTGGATTTACTTCCTACTCCCCCTTACTACTATCCTTTCTCCGCAGAAAGGCGAGTTTGCATCATCCCAGTGAAGCCTTCTATCACCACTTGTGAAGACGACTCCATGCTATGTATTCAAATGCTCCCGAGCTCCCCCTAGCTCAATGCTCCCCTATGGTGACTTAATCCCCTTGTTTATTTACCTTAGTATCTAGCGGATCCATGGATCAAATTCTTACAAAGGCTTTTCCTACATCAAGGGTTAGCTTCGTGCAGCATAATATATAACAGTATAGGAGCAACATTATAGGGATAGAATACACATAGCAAGACATGCATGGGTTAAACTATGTTAACACGTAAGTGTCACAACCCGACCGAAAACCTAAGGTGTAATTGTTCACTCAATCACACTAATCAAGAACGAGATGCGTTCATTGACTGACGCACTAAATGACTTATTCCAAGTTGTCATTTGGAAGGAGAGTTCTAACAAACCTTTTGAACAACATAATCATCTACCTAAGATGATTGATGTTAAGGATAGTTTGTTGATAAGACATACTCTAAATGATTACTATTATGACAAGTTTTGCCATAAAGTAGACTCGATAGAGGTTATACCTAAATGATTCCATAAGGTGGGAGAGTGTTGGTTGTGGTGACAACAAGGACAACTTGGGTTATGTGGTTGTAGGGGATAAATAATAGGATGACCCATTAGTGGTTGTGGTGATGGTGATAGTGATAAGGATGATGTGTTAGTGCCAAGTTCAAAAGGTGATGTAGGTGAAAAGGTTAGTGTGAAAGCTAAAGGTTGTAGTGATGGTGATGGTGATAAGGATGATGTGTTGGTGCCAAGTCCAGAGAGGTTTGATGGTGATATGGTTAGTATGATAGCTAAAGGTTGTAGTGGACTTGGTGGAGGTAAGGGTGTCGGAATCCTAAAAGTGGAGATGTTGGTTTTGCCCTTTGAGGAAAGGTGGGAAAGGATGGTTTAGGTTAATATATCGTTTGCACTGACAATGAGGTGCATGTTATATTTCAAAAGGGAAAAAAGAAAAGGTGTATGTGATCCTAACAGGATTGTTGGTGGATATCTCTAACGGGGTTAAGGTAACGAAGTTCTAGGTTTCTAGGTTGGATGATCCTAGTTGTGTGTTAGAGATAATTTGGTGCATGAAGGGTTTCATGTGTTTGTGAGGATTGAAGGTTGTTGAACTAACTATCACTTATCCAAAGTGAGGAGTAGTTATAAGGTTTGAGTGTGATGATCTATGGGTTAAGGTTCTTAGACTAACTATCACTGTCAAGAGTGAAGTGTAGCTATAAGGGTTGAGTGTGATGATGAAAGATGTTAATGTGAGGTTTGAAGATGAGATGCAAGATAAGCTTGCAATAGTGAGGCCTTAAATAGGCAAGGGTTGTGGGATTCAAACTAAAGTTGGTGATGGTGTCCTATGGTGTAGTGAGGAAATCTTAGGGTGTGTATGAGTTTGCAAAATTTTGTAAGTTTAAGGTTAGGGATGCAGGGATCAGGAGGGAACAGTGAAAATTCGTCAAACATAGGCACGGTACCACTAAATACCACACGGTACCGTTAAATTTAATGGTACCGTGGACTATTTAACGGCACCGTGACCTGGAAGTCACGAATTTTCCTCTGCAGCCTAGTTCTGGGCAGCTAAAGGGAAGTTTCCTAGGGAATAAGAACCACATTTGTGTGTTCTTGAGAGTGTTTGGTGAAAGACAATATGAGTGTTTTTTCGCTCCCCCTTAATCTGTTACCATCAGGACAAGATGTAAAAGATAAAGAGGAAAACAAACGTTGACTGAAGTGATGAGCTTAGTAACGTCATGACAAGTGGTGGATAGCATACGATAAATTTCACCTTTGAAGTCACGTAGCTCATCTCAATCATTGTGAATATTCATAGAATATTTATATGATGAGGCATGTGATTACTTAGAGATATCCTAAGGGTTAAGAAGATAAAATCTTCAGAGTTGTGAGGTTGGTGATAAGGTTATAGGGTTATCTATGTTGATGAAGAAGGGTTATCTCAACGTATCCTAATGGTTCTTCGTTTGAAGTGTGTAGGAGATGAGTGGGATGCGGAAGCATTGGTAGTGTTTAGGGATGCGGAAACATTGGTAGTGTTTAGTACCATGCGGAAGTGGAAGGGAAAAAGGCTAAGGAATCAGATGATAGATAGAGTCTATTCTGATAGGAGACGGTTTTGGTTCAAGACTACATCGAGTGGGTTTCGATAGTGGTTTTGAAACAGTGATAATAAACTGTCTCAGCAGACAACGGTCCGACGGTACTGTTAAATTTAGCGGTACCGTCCCCTATTTAAGGGTACCGTGACCTGCTGAGGTCAGTTTTGACCCAGAATTAGATTTTTGACAAAGAAATTTCACATATGTTGTGATTTTTCTGGACCTTGGATGAAAGAAATTTATACCGAATAAATTCTTTTTATGAATGAATCCAACGGGATTCGATGAACGTTGATCGAGAACAAGAGATGACATTTAATTGCATTTCGCAAATTAAATATACTTTAAATATTTCGGATGAAACATTTAAGTTGTCATTTGAATTTAAGAGGATTTCACGAATAAATCTCGCTGAATTAGTGAGACTTTTTGACACGAGGAGAGAATTTATACCTAATAAATTCTTTCAACGGTACTGGACGAGAAGAGATGACTTTTATATTTCCGAGGAAATACATAGGTAGACATTAGAGCGATGTGAGGGATGACTTAATATTTCCAGTGAAATATTTAAGAAGTCATTAGACGAGACACAAGATATGACTTGACATTTCCAGTGAAATATCTAAAAGTCATGACACGAGAGATGATCTCAATATTTCCAGTGAAATATTCAAGTGATCATACGAGGAACGTGAGAGATGACTTAATATTTCCAGTGAAATATTTAGATAGTCATGAGAGGGATTTAAAGAATGACTCAATATTTCCAGTGAAATATTTAAAGAGTCATGAGGCGAGACACACGAGATGACTAAAATATTTCCAGTGAAATATTCAAGTAGTCATAAGAGGGGTACGAGGGATGACTTTAATATTTCCAGTGAAATATTTAAATAGTCATAAGATTTATGTGTTCCATCATTCCTAGACCTAGACGGAGATGGTTAGAGAATTCTTTGTTGAGAGGTTTGGTTGATTTATGGATTTCAATGTGCTTCGCACGTGAGTGTTTCATGGGGTTTTGAAAGATGTAAAGCTAGGCCTATGGTGCTGATTCGTAGCAGGGTTTGGGATCTTAAGACGTGTATATTCACACGAGGATGAAAGGAACTACTAATCACTTATATAGCAACTCGTGAGTCCTTTGTCACTCGAGGGTTGATGTTTGCTTTTAACTTTGGGATGAACGTTTTAACATATGTTGTTAAAAGGCTTGAGTATGATGTTTTGGATATGACATTTAACAATTGCGATTGCAAGTTAAACTTACTTGAATATTTCAGATGAAACATTTAAGTTGTCAACCCTACTCCGAGTTCTACTGGGTTTGTATCTAATATTCCCATGACAAAAGGGTGTATTACTTAGAAGAAGGCGAAGTGATAACTAGGGAATTGGGACAACTTCGCGACTACTCTAACTTATAGGTTTTGACACTAGTGTGTGACTCTATGACTTCTAAGGGTTCATTGTGATAGGCATACCTAATTCCTAATGTGTCAAAGGTACATAGTGTAGGTGCAAGCTTTACAAGAAAATTATGTAAAATACACATAAGAAATAAATGCAAACCCATGCTAAACATGATAATCATTTAGCATTTAAGATCACGAAGACATTTAATCATCTCTTACGAGAACATGTAATCATTTTGAAACACGTATGTGGGATGCAAGCAATCTAGGTTCGCTAAGGAAGATCTTAATTACTATTTGTTCAAAATGAAATCCTAACGGGAGATAAAGTTCACCGATGTAAACTATCTCTAGTCAAATGTTGGAATGAAAGTTTTTCAAGTTAGAGAATGAGTATGAGACTATCACTAGTGGTGCTCAATTAAGGCTAAACACGACCATTTTTACAGGTTATACCACAAACCCAACTTCTCTCCTGGAAGCAATTCAACCGTTAGGTCAAATTGAATTTCTAGTGCGATAGGTTCTCCAATAGTCATTCTCATGTTAGAAATTTTCAAATTCCTATATTTGCCTATTGAAGTGTAGCAAAGTTGATATTAGCTTATTTCGCTAATACATGACCTAATATGACTCAACTACCCATACTTTGAAGGTCGATTAATATAATGACATGTCTTACACAACTCCTAACAAAGGCAAGCGAAATGTTTTAGTTTCGTGTTTGAGATTTAGAGGTTATTTGATGGAAATGGTGTATTTTATGATCTCTTGGACAACATCTTTGTTTGTTAAGTTGTTACATGTTATTTTAACATGATTTGGTTTCCTAGAACCAAGAGACACTCTAATGTGATACAATGTAGAATCTACTACATCGTGTGTGTTTCAAGAATGCTCCTTTGCATATCTTAAGGGAGAATCTAGTAAAGGTTACTAACCTCAATAGATCTTGTGAGTATTTTATTTGAAATGAGACATACTATTTATTTCAACAAGTATGCTTTTCTAAGAGGAAACTTATCACTCTTACGAATGCTTTGTGAAACAAGTATTTTTGTGTATGACCAATTTTACTTGTTTATGCAATGACACATGTCGTATTAGGTTATTATTCAACTCTAATACCCTACATTTGTTAACAGGATGCAATGTATTCTCTTGTAACATAACCATTCATGTTACAAAGAAAATAAGACGCATAGGATATAAGTTATCATTTATCAATCTTTTGATAAGAGAAATACATGTGAAATTCTCAAAGATTGATGACTTACATAATAGTTAATAACATATTATGTGTGACACTTTTACTAGACATGTGACTTTGAGTGTTGAGTCGTTCATGAGCAAAGTTTACATATGTTGTTTGTTTGCTCGTGTTTGGTTTTTCGGAATTGACACATTTACTAATTGCATTGCAATGTAAATTACTTGTATATTTCGGATGAAACATCCAAGTTTTCAATCCTACTTAGTTGTGTATTTTATGCATCTTTCAAACATATTAGTTTAAAGTTTGAAACACAACCATTGGACACGAAGACTCAATATGGCATCTTCAACACAATTGTGAGTTATGATCCGATGCATATTATTTTCGTCTTGATAGAACGTCATTATTTTCACAACAATCGAATGTGATTGAGTATGTAAATTTAAGATAATACTTTTCATCATATTTTGATGTTATCTTGAAGCTAGACAAATAGTGACTCCAATTTCATGTCCACACTCAAAAACTTGTCAATTAGATTCGATAATGATATCAATCATAATTTGAATAATGAATTGATATGTACTCGAGATCTTTCTTAACCCTCACAATCACTCCTTTAAAAAAAATAAAAAAATTTAAGGAGTGTGTTTCATTTATTCTAACACTAGTTGTATGTCACACCCCCAAATTTCGTGACTTGCAGCGGAATAAGTCATTCAGGGGCACGACTGGTCATAGCACCAAAGTTGTAGTTATATTGAACGACCTAAAGTATCGTTTAGAAAATACATCATTTGATTATTTAAAAACATTCAGAGTTATAAAGCTAGGTCCCAAAAGGTTAAACAAGTTTTCAGAAAACAAGTTCATACAATTCAAACGATGCATAAGTGCATAAAATATAAAATGAGACGCGTCGAATCCGCGACTCCATGATGTCCATATGCAAGCCAACATGTGATACCTTTATTACCTGAAAATACATTGCTAAAAATGGTCAACAAAATGTTGGTGAGATCATAGGTTTATGTAAATGAAATATTGTACGGAAACCACAAGTATAAAGTGTATGACAAATCCATGCCACATAAAAATGATACATTAGCTCTAAGCTCATGACCCCGAAGCTAGACTGAATGAAATGCCCCAACCGAGTGTTTGCCAATCACTCTAATATGACAGAAATGAAATGCGTTCGTTTGACCAGTTGGTGCTACCAACCCGAACGGAGGAGTCACCCTCAATAGATCTATCCACTCACTCTCGCTTACTAACAATTAATGGTTCATGATAATATAAGGGGACTTTAATCTGGGCAATGATGTAACTTAAGCAATGTAATGAGTTTGTATACTTTGGTCCGCATATAAAAATGGTGCAATGTATTCTCCCCCGAGAGTTTAGAAATCAATAAACAATTTAAAACGGGGCTATGAAAACTCACCTGATATGATATAGCAACAATGATCACAATGGATATGATGAGATGAGGCTCGGTTCCTAACCGCGACCTATCATGAATGATATGATCTAAGGTAAGCAAATGAAATGATGTTACTCATGCAAACACGTATGTTATCGATACCACTCGAAAGTTTTGAAAACAATGTTTATCGTCGAAAAATACATTTTGACGCGAATTAGTGCACGTTAAGTGTTAGTGAATGAATTTGACGTCCTTGAAAATAAAACATTGTTACAAGTTTTTCGTGTCGTGTTATTGGACTTTTGATCATACGCGTCTTGAATAGATAGAAAACCGGCTATCAATGTAATGACTTGTAAAAATGTTAACGTATATACTTAGAAAAATACTTTCTATTAGGGCTGTCAAAAATAGAATAGAGTTCGTCGGCTTTGAACGTGTATATCTCGGTCGTTATAAGCTCGTTTTCTACGTTCTTTATATCCACGGATTCGTCATAACATGAACTAACATAATCTCAGTAGTTCGGCTCTCCTAGATCACGTCTAACACCTCGTTTGGTCCTTTAGAGTTCGGCTAACAGCAAGCTTATTTTTAGAAAATTATTTTTCGTCGCCTAACTTCGAAAAATCATATCTCCTTCGTTATAAGTCGGTTTTTAGTGATTCTTGCGGCCACGGTTTCGTTTTTGAAAGAACTTTCTGAATATGAAGGCCAAAATATACCAAAATTTACTGATTTTTCCAGTTTACACGATTTTGGACAGTAGGTATATATATGTTTTAAAAACTCATTTCTATGGTTCTAATCTTGATCATACCACCTCAAATCAACTCCACAAGTTCGCAAATCCTACCATACACCTTCTTAGGGTGTCATGGGGTCCTAAACATCACCAACCTTAGTGGATCTCATGTGATTATTAGTGAAACCTATAGATCTAGTGTTTGTGATAGTTTATAAACAAAATGGTATCAAAACATAAGTAACTTGCAAAAGTAACTAGTATAACTTGAAAATACATGATCACATGAAGTAAATGAAAGTATGAAAAGATCAAAATGATGTTCTTGAAGTTTACTTACAATCTTTGAGTGATTTGATGAGAAAGGTGCAATAACTTAGGGTTTTGATCACAAAACCTTAACTAGGATAGCAAATGGAGTAAGATTAATACTTGAACTTCACAAAATGATGGATTTCTCCCTTGTTCTTGGTTGTGGCCGTGGGTATGGAGTGGGGAGGGAGAGAGTGTTTGATCTTTGGCTAATGAAATGGTGTAGGAATGTGTTATAAGAATTAATTCAAAGGACAAGAAAACATAAGCATTAATTGTAGTCTTGTCTAAGCTTGAAAGATGATGGTTTAGGGTGGCTAAGGGGGGGAAGGGGGGGGCGGGCGGCACATGGAGAAAAAATGGGGAAAATGGGGCTAATTAATGATCTTGTCCAAATGTTGGATGATTTAGTGTAGTTTAAGTTATGCATTGGGTGTTACCGGGTATCGAGTTAAGTAGAAATAAACTGCGACGATGAAAAAAAAATATGAAAAAGTCGTAAAATGTGTAAAATCATGTTCCTTACAAGAATCGGGTGTTAGAATGATAATCGGATTGAAATTTCGTAAACTGACGGAGTTATAAGCGTCTAACGGAAAATGTAGCAATTGATTTAAAGACACCGGGTAAGGTAATAATATAATCTCTATATCATTATAATTAGCTTGAAAATGTATTAGGATCATTGTCTGGAGTATTTGGGTTTACTGTTGGTAGAAATGACTGAGTGGTAACGTTAATTAAACAATTAAGCATACGTTAATGAAAATCACACAAACACATGCATGAACTGATATGGTACTGATATTACTGATGATATGCAGACTGCCCTAGTCTGTATGATGTGTCATTACTGATGATGCATGAATACGCAGCTAAACCTAACTGGTTACGCGCATTTGAATACTCGTAAACCTAGTTTACGACATGATGAATGATGCCCATGAATAGTGATTTCCCTCCGGGAATGAATAGTGTCATGTGAATAGTAAAATTTTTGACGACTTCTCAAAGTCTCAAACTGATTTCAAAAATGATGAATAGTAAAATGATGAATAGTGATCGGTGAATAGTGATCTATGAATAGTAACTCATGAATAGTAAATTGTCGAGGTTTGGAAAATGACCTGAAATTACGAGTTGTGACAGTCTTCCACCCTAAAAGGAATTCAGTCCCTGAATTCAGTTGATGTTGGTCTCTGGAGTGGACTTGGTGAAAAGATGTGGGTATTTGAGTCGCACCTGGTCTTCCCGTTCCCAAGTAAACTCGGGACTTCCTCGAGAATTCCAGCGAACTTTCACGATAGGAATTCGACTCTGCTTCAACTGGTTGACCTCTCGGTCCATAATTTCTGCTGGTTCTTCCACAAAGTTAAGCTTATCGTCGATCTGAATTTCTTCTAATGGAATGAAATGAAATATGCTACGAGTGATTCATTTGGAAGGCACTTCCTGAGGTTTGAAATATGAATTGGGTAGTGTATGTAGCTGAGCTCTGACGGAAGCTCAAGTTTGTATAGCAGTCGGCCGATTCAAGCTAGAATCCTAAATGGTCCAATATACCTAGGGTTCGGTTTCCCCGGGTTTCCAAAATTGTGTCATGCCTTCCCAAGGCAAGGCTTTAAACATAGCTTGTTCTACAACTCTAATCCTAATGGTTTACTACTTAGGGATACCTAGTCCCCAAGATTTTTGCATCCTGAACTGACCTAACTTTTCTATTGTTCTCTTGTTACTTGTAACTGATTCTTGACTTGTACCATTTCCTTTGTTGTTTCACAATTACGTTCTAGACCAGTGTACCTGACCTTCCAATTTTGGTTTGTCACTATGTAATTGGTACTTTGACCATAGGGTGCCTTAAGAGGTGCAGTCTAAGTGTTCGCGTGATAACTATTGTGGTAAGAGAACTTGATTACTAGCAAATGGTTAGCCCGGCCATTTCCAAAGTCAATCACACATGCTCTGAGCACGTCTTCCAATGTCTGACTCGTTCTCTCGCTCTGACCATCGGTTCGAGGATGATAGGCAATACTTATGTCTAATTTGCTTCCAAATGAATCTTGTAATGACTGCCAAGAGTTTGAAGTAAAACGACTATCTCGATCGAAAAGATAGAGATTGGTGCACCGTGCTTTGAGGCTATTTCCTTGACATAAAGTCTGATTAGTTGGTCCATAGAATAAGTTTCTCTGATTAGGATGAGATAGGCTGATTTAGTGAGTCAATCAATGATTTCCCAAGTAGCACTGAAGCCTCCTGATGTTTTGGGTAGTTTGGTGACAAAGTCCTTTGTAATACGTTCCCACTTCTACTAGGGAACTTCTGGTTGTTGAGACAATCCTGATGATTTCTGGTATTCGGCTTTTACTTGAGCACAAGTAAGACACTTGCTAACATACGTAGCTATTTCTACTTTCATATTCGGCCACTAATGAAGTCTATTAAGATCCTGATATATCTTATCAGAACCTGGGTGAATGGAGCACTTCGACTTGTGCAATTCGTGCATGATCAACTCTCTCATTCCGCCATAAAGAGGTATCCCGCTTCTATCCTCGAAGCACAATACTCCGTCTGACCTCTTTACTAAATCATTTGCATCCTTCGACATACCGTGGGGTTTTTCATTTTGTTAGTTTTCCTCCTTGAGTGCCTCAACTTGAGCCTCGAGGATTCGTGATGGTAAAGGTGATATGATTGTCATTCTTAATGGTCTGACTTTCAAAGGCTTGAGTCTTTCCTTCTAGCTAAGGGCCTCTGCCACAACATTAGCTTTCTTAATTTCCCATTGGTCTAAAGATGGTAGAGCGTGTGTATATCTGATTGGAAAGAAAATATCTTAAGGGGATTGTCAGAAGTTTGAGGTGCATAGTCTATCCTTTATTAGGAGCCTTTGAAATTTGTACAACGTATCTCGTGACTACTCCTACAACGGTAGGTTTTTCGGGAATGGGTTACCGAAGAACAAAGCTTCGGTAACGGCTTCTGATTCCTTGTGTCTTACTATAACTGATGTCAAGATATGAGCCTCTCTTCACCTAAGATGCTTGGTCTTTATTGCCAAAATTTGTGCTGTTTAATAGTTTTTCCCTAGATCTCCTTGTCAAAAATTTCCCATGCTATTGTTTGTCAATCACCAGATCCTAATTGTATGAAGTGTCGTAGTATGGTGGTTGGTTTTCAAATACGACCCAAGATTTTATGGATAGGTTTTTGACATGATGTGGATAGGAATGTTTTAGCAAAGTTTGGTGTTATACTTTTCTTAGTGCTCAGTAGTTTTGTTAAAGGCTGACCATAAAGGATTCATTTGTCAAGACAGACATATCAGATAATCACTTTCCTACAAGGTATATGAGTTGTATAGACGCTCTTTAGAGAGAATTCCTCTGAATTAGAAGCATCAAACAGGATAAAGTAGTCGGGTAGGTAGGTCTGCCTGAATGTTTAAATGTTTAGCATTTCGTTTCTGGGGTTGAATAATGCCTATAGGTTAATCTTGGGTAAGACTTGTGGGTATTCATATCCAATTTACTTGATCCTTTCTAAACTGGATCATGACTTAGGTCCGTTGTCCTACTTGGTCTAACTAGTACTTCTGAATTGATAGAATTTGGTGACTATGCCAGAGATAGTGATTTAGATTGCCTCATGAGATCTTATGTTTTCGGTTGGGATACGAGTCAACTGGCTGTATATTTCTAGTCCTTGTTTGTGGTTCCAAAACCCCTTTTGTTGGTTTCTTATGTAGTGAAATTCTCTTTAAAAATAGAATATCTCTCCTAGAAAAATCAATGGCAAATTCCAACTTAACTGATAAGTGAGAGATATGTGGTGTAGGTAGTCAGAGTGAGTTGGCTGATAAGGATGTTTATGAAGAGTTTACTTGTTTACAAAGCTTTTCTTTCTTGGAATGTTTTGAATGAAAATTGTTGTTAGAAATCTTGAAAAGATAATTGTTTCCTTCATGGCATAATCTTCCCTGAATTAGACATAGTTGATCAGGCTATGTATAATTGAGGGCTAATAACGCGATGCTTGGTTTGGTCAAAATAGCCTTGTGTTTCTGAAAAGTTTTAGATGGTGCTCAGCGTGATGTTTGGTAAAATGGTAGTAAATAGTTGGTAGGATGGCAGAAAGCCAATTTATAAGGCTATAGTAACATAACTTATTTTGGAAATATTGTGAAATAACTCCCTGAGATGCTAGTAAAATAGCTTAAAGTAGGGTTAGGTGAGACAGTTTTTAACAAGCGGTATTAAAATTTCTTGCAACCAAAATCTGTTGAATGGGTTATGGGACATGTGGAACACCTTACGGAATGGTAATAGTCTATAGTTGGAGACGAATCCTTACTTAACCCCTTCTAGGATAGTGGTGTGTTGTTGTGAAATGGTTGAAAATCGCATAGTCGAAATAGGAAATGAAATAAATGAATATTGTGATCACGGTGGCGATGCTAAAAGAAAGGGATTACATTAGATAGAAGAGTACATGATACAACGAGGTTACAAGAAAGTACTTAAGATAAGCTACTTAATTAAATACAACCCCAGCGGCTTCATCTATGGTTTATTATTAAGGCAGAAGTTCCTTGTTCTTATCCATTGTCATTGTCGTTGTTGCCTTGACGAGCTTCACATTTCAACGAGCTCTTCCCTCATTGTGGTTTCTCAGCTCTGGGTATTCGCTCTTGAAGTGCCCAATTATTCCACACTCATGGCAGGACACCGTGACTTTCTGGCTCATTACGCGGGTGTGGGCCTTGCAATTCTTGGCTTTGTGCCCGACCTTTTGGCATTTTCCACATTGAGTGGGGCAAGGTCCATTGTGGTGAAACCGGCACTTAATGCACTTGGGTAGTGTCCCTGCATATCCTTTCTTCTTACTTGGCCCAATGGTGTATGCTTCCATTACTTTTTGTATCTTAGGTGGTTGTGGGGTAGCATTGTCACCCTGGTTGTTGTCCCATTTTCTCTTGTTGTTGTTGTTCCATTCTTGTTTGTTGCCCATATTGTTTCCTACGGCCTGGGTGTGAGCTATGAGTTCCTTTGCCTCGATCGCCATATGGATAGCTTTAAGCATGGTGTCGGGTTCTAATGAGGCAACCAACATGCGAATTTCAGGGGAGAGTCCCCCGATATACCTCTCGAGTTTCTTGCTTTCCGGTTCGTCCATTGTTGGGCCTAATCGTGCTAATTCGTAAAACTGAGTATTGTACTTGACAACATCATCTCCCACCATGGTAAAGTTGAGGATTTCCTGTTTTAGTGCTTGTAGTTCGCTTCTTGAACAATATTCTAAAGTCATCATCCTTCTTAATTTCTCCCAAGAGATTGAGTAAGCAGCGTCGACCCCTACTATCTGAACATGTTTAGTCCACCATTCCTGGGCATGATCCCGAAAAGAGCAAGTGGCGAACTTGACCTTGTCTTCCTGGTGGCAGTCGCCACACCGAAATATCGTTTCTACTTCTTCGAACCATTCGTAAACTTCCTTCGCTCCTTCAGTTCTGCTAAAGGCTTGGGGGTTACAATCCATAAATTCCTCATGGGTAAGATTTTTGGCGAAGGATGTGGTTTGTGTAATGTCTGGAGTGGCTCGATTTAACCTACTGCTTCAACATCATAAGAGACCATGAGAATTTATGGGTGATAAAGATCATCATACTCACATATACGCAACCATGACATGTATAAGTGGGGTGAAGTCGCGACAAGATGAAATCGTGAAATGTCATATTTGTAACCATAACATATGTGGATATCTAAAATGAAAATTTCAGTCTTACATGGACCGATATCATAGGTAGCACAACCATATCCATATAGTAAGTCAATACTTGGTGATTTCATTGTACAACAATCAAAATACTACAAGTTTCTTTGAACCCTACCACACATCCCGTGGCTAGGATAATAGTAAGAGCTAGTAAAGATATAAGTCTAGTCTAGGGATTCCCTAGTGCTCCTCTTGTCACAACCGTGATTTTTAGCAGGTTAGTTTGACTAATAGTCTCAATCTATTTAACTCATGTTTGGTGTGTATTATGTTCTTACGTGTGATATAGGTGGTATATGGGTACGGATTATGGGTAATATGTATGTATGTTAGCACTAAATCCCTTGATGTGATATTTTCTTGATGAGTTGAGTAGTGTGAATTTTGGGGAAAGTTCATTTTGATCACCTTTGTGGTGTAGAAATGACTTGTGTAATTTCGGTGTTTTGTGGTTTTGTGTAATGAGTCTCCGTTCAATTATTTGAGCGTTAGTAAGTTACGTGGGGGTTTGATGTGTTTTTTTAGGTCTATAAAAATCAACCAAGTTTTAAATTTATTTATTTCCGAACTAACCTATAGACTCTAAACACTAACGGGCAGTGTACCCAATCAATGTGTATAGTTTTTAGGTAAGCAAGGGTCGTTCACTAGGAGCGAAGCTAAAGTGATCTAAAGGTATTCTAATTACTAAACTAACTAACCTAGAAAGCAAGTAAATATTTTTGGGGTTTTAGCCTGAGAGGCTATCACGATTTTGTGTGTTTAATTAAACTAAATACGAGAAAATAAATATTAAACTAATTAAAAGCAAATTAAAGATAGATGAAGATAGATAGGAAGAACGGGTTAGCCACGTCTAATCCATTTTATAGTTATACATGCTTATGTCTACTTGTTTTAATTCATTCAATTGTTTTGTCGCCAATCCGATTATTAATCCTGTCACGATTAAATAACCTACCATCGTGGTGGGAAAGAGGACATGATCATAGTGACTCGTCTAGCATCAATACTAACTTATTGCTTTAAACCATCTAACCTAGTTCGGTATTACACGCTACTAGTCCTATTAGGTTGTAGACACGTTCCGTTTATGCCAAACAATGATTCCTAATAGAGATTCGGGTTAACACGCATATAACTCAACCTAAGCAACCACAATTACAGGTAGTTAAGTCACATCAATTAAAGTTATAAGGATCATAACCTAGTTACATAGACTTTTACTAGTTATAAGCAATAAACGAGTTTTTATCGACAAGCACCCAATCCAATAACAAAGCAAACACATCGACAAAATCATAAAAACTAATAAAACTTCATAAACATGGCTAACACCTAAGGGTGTTAGCCCATAATCTCAGCAACAAAATACAAAAATATAATCAAGAAGAATAGAGTATTAAACATAAAGAATATGATACGCTAACCGAATGATTAAGTAGTATAACAATGATAAGAGATGTTCTTCAAGTATAATTGGGTCTTCAAGGGTGATCTTCTGCTGTTTTGAGAGGCTTTGATCGTCTGGGAATGGCCCTAAGGGTTCCCAAAGATGCCCTAATTTGTTAATGAGTTCGGTATTTATAGATTCTGAAATCTGGTTCGATACGGCGCATCTATAGAGTTAGATGCGCCGCATCTATAAGTAAACGTAGCCTCCAAGTCTGAAACTGACCCTATATGGCGCATCTATAAATCTGATATGGAGCATCTCCCAATACGGCGCATTTAAAGACCTGATGCGCCGCATCTCCTTCAGATACAGGTAGATCTCCTTTTTCTCTTTCCGTGGCCGCTTGAATCAACTAAAACGGAGTCCGGATGAAGATTTTATGGCCAAAATACGAAAGCATCTTCAAGTGTCGACTTGTAATCTTGACTTCTTCATTAAGCTTCTAATCTCCACTTGATTTCTTGGCTAAGATTATATATGGCCAATACGGCGCATCGGATTGGTCCGATGCGGCGTATCTGGAGTAGAACAAGTTGGTTCTTCTTCGTTGACCAAAGTTTCATATGCGACGCATGATAAAATCAGATGCGGCGCACGCTTCAAAGTCAGGCAATGGTCTTTAATCTCTTCAATTCAGCTGACTTTTCCAATCTAGATCATTTTGCTCCAATTTCCGTCCGAAATCATTAACTTTCACCTAATGCTTGTTTATAACTGAGAATTACAAAAGTAAACGATTAAGTATCAATTCTCATATAAAGTGATATAAAACAAGCCAATAATATAGGATAAATGATGCTAATAATATGTCGTTATTTGATGTCATCAAATATCCCCCCACTTGAACTTTACTTGTCCTCAAGTAAACCTTAGATTAACTTATGAAAATGTATCCTGAATAGGATGTATTTTTACAATTAAGCATTTATTCGTTTTATCATAATTGCACAACCAAACACTTAACGAATTAGAAACAAAATAAAATATTTCGATAAAAGCAAATCTAATCGTTTAACTGTCCAGTCGTGACGAATATTCTATCATAAGCTTGGCAATGATACACATCTCCCCCACTAAAGCTAAGGAGTAACAAGTCTAAAGCGGTAAAAAGGGTTTTTTTGGTTAAGGGTTGATCATCCTTTTTAATCTCTATCGATCTCATATTCCAGAAAAGGCGACAAAATTACAAATACATGATCGAATCCACGACCACGATACTCGCAATTGCTCAATTCCTTAACTCGAATAGGCTAAAGATAGGACCAAGTAATCTTCACCAATAATATTATATCAAAAAGGGTGACAAAATCATAAATACATAGTCGAATCCACGACTACGATACTTAAGATTGCTCAAATCCCTAATCTCAATAAATCAAAGGTTTGGATGAAGAATGATATAGGGTATGGATAATATTTGGGATACAAATTGGTATAAAATGAAAAATAAACAAAACAGATAAATTAAAATCCTAAGTGTGGTTAATTACTTTCCCAACCATCCCATGAATAAGACTCATATCATTGAATAACTCACGCTTTAACACTTGAAACACACGCTTTAGGTAGACACGAATTATACTCAATAAAATCTCAATCAAAGAATAACCTTAGTTGGCGTTCCCATAACGGCCAACTCCCATTCAATCCATAAATATAATATACAACAAATAGTGGTGATATCGACCACTTAATACAAAACTTTACATAAGTTGGTTAAAACAAACATCCAACTTTTTCTTTCTTTTTCTTTTCTTTTTTTTTTTCGATTTTTTTTTTTAAATCATAAACATAAACATAGATGTGTAAAATTTCACCACATCACTATAACGATAACTCTGGATAATTTTTCCATACTTTTTATGACTTCAGAAATAACGGTAATAGTGAAAGTAGTAAACACACGAAAAACAAGACTCAAAATATACAATATCTACTTTCACTCCAATTGCATTGTGCAATTTCCCGACCTAACCATAGATAATGAATTACGCACGCGAACACATTTAATGTAAGGAAACACACTTTTCCTAAAGCAATTAACCACGGACTTTAATCTACAGGGTAGGCTAAGGTGTAAGGGTGTAACGAAACATTTTAAACATTGGTGTAAGAAACGAAAGGAATGGCTCTGAGGGTTTTTCTAGGGGTATCTTACTCTAAAAGTGAGAGTAACAAAAGGGTTTATACGGGGGTTAACTAACCAGTGTAGTTAGTTAATAACACAAAACATATAATAGGCTTTTTGGGTGTAATCCTAGAAATTTACCTTGTTAGACAAGTCACTTCAATTATAACAATAATACTCATTATGGTGGTCTCGAATAATATACAAGCCAAGTTCTAAAGTTTACAAGTCACCGGCACACTCATAGATTTGTGAATTTTGATAAGTTAACAATTTTTGAAAATAAGGTTATGTGTGCAGCTATGCAACTTAGATTAAACAAAAACATGCTAAAAAAAATTTTTAAATTTTTATAATTAAGCATAGATTAAAGCATATTTATGAAAATTTAGGACAAGTAACGTTCTAATTCTCTACCCCCCCCCCCCCACTTAAGTTAAACAACGTCCTCGTTGTTTGTATTTAAAATTAAAAACAAGAGATAGAAAGAATTAGAACGGAGAACTCCCCTGAGATTTGCTCGGTATGATCTTCCAATGTAAACGTGCGAGCGTATATAATGCGGGAGTCCATCAACCTCTTCAATTGTCCAGACCTGTAAAAATATAGAGACCACAGAAAAAGAATCTCGAGAGCATCTCGTTAATCATTGGTTAGGAAAATAAAAATACGAAAAAATTACAGGTCAGAGTGTCGATGCGCCGTATCCATGGAATATTGGATACGCCACATCAACAACCTGTAGGAAATACAAAAATGCACGTCATGGGTTAATGCGACGCATCTACTAAAAGTGCATGCGTCGTATTTGACCAACTGACAGAAATACGAAAATAAAAATAAACTAAAAACAAAATGAAAGACAAGCATGGGTTGCCTCCCAAGAAGCGCTTGTTTTTGTTAGAGTCACGAGCCTGACTCCACCCTTATTTACTAGGCAATAGGGTGTTTTTCCCCCCACTTGCAGTCAAGTGCGGGTGATAGTAGCAATAAGCACCATAACAGTGTAAATTTGCTACTAGAGATGGATAGAATATGTAAAGATAATACCTTGGCAATATGTGTACTTCGTTCATTACCTTACCCGGTTTGGTTGTTAAATTGGATGACATGAACATTACATGTGAGAGAGTAGTATGTTGAGGATCAATGAATCTCCCTTCTTCTTCGTTTGTTCTATTGGTAGTAAGGCGTCCCTTGACTTCCATAAAAGATGAGAAAGGGTCTTTGGTGAGTAAAAGTTCGGGTTCCTCTATATCCTTCATAGGATTGAAATCATCCTCTTCAATCATGGTCGTGTCCATCAGCTCATCCTTGAATTCTTTTTCTATTTCAACCAAAAATGGGTTGATAACAGGTGCTTTATATTCATCATTAGTTTGTGTAGTAAATTCCGCCTCATCATTCTTTTGTTTTGCAACCTGTTTAGGAAAACTAGCAAGATTATTAGTAACGGGATTAATAATATTAAATAAATTAGTACCACTTTTTGTTGTAAGTGACTCCAATTCATCTTGTGAGTCTCCATCTTCAACTAGTGGTCTTGTAATTTCATCCTTTTCCCGAATAGCCGCCTCAAATAAGTCATCCCACATTTCTTCAAAATCCTTTGTGGGGTCATAATCTGGCTCATTTGTTCCACGCATGAATATTTCATTTTGTTGTGGCAATTGCGGTATGGCATCGTACACAATACAATCAAAACTTTCAATATTAGAATACTCATTATCTTCATCCGATGGAATATCATCATGGTGTTTTTGATATAATGAGAATATATTTTCCAACTCGGGTGAAAAATCACATGTAATGGAGAAACAACTTAACGATAAAAAAAACCCTTATCCTCTCTGGCGAACATGGCGAATACCGATACCCTTACATTCTCGATCTAAACAATTATCACTTTCAATTGTTCCACGAACATTCTTAATAATTTATTAATTGGTTCCATCGTGGGTCAGTTATAGTCATATTTGTTTTAATCACCGATTGGTTTATAGCATATAGTGGGTCGGTTATATTCCCTTTTTGCTGATTGCATGCATTTATAAGTTTTGTGTTTTGAATTCGTCTGATCTTTATTACCTATAATCATTACATATAATCAATATCAGTGAATTTCTTTATGGCTGGGGGTTAGATTTGTTGGTGCGCACGGTAAAAACCCTAACTTTTCAGTTAGGGTTTCTTGTTTCTTGGTTGATTACTTATGATTGCTACTGCTGGGTTTTTTCTGTTTGTTTGTTTTGTTCGTGGTTTAAAGAGTGATGAATAAGGGTTTTTTGAGTTCTAAGAGTGCTAATAAGAATGAATCTGATGTGAATATGATTGAAACGACTCCTATTAACATTGATAGTGAGTCGACACAACACAAGGAGGCTCATGATGATGGTAAGTCTAGTCCGGGTACAGCTGATACGAGTGTGCCAAAGACTCAGTCAGGTTCTACTCCTATATCTTTTGCGGATATGTTTAAGTATAAAACACCTAAGAAGACCGTTAAGATTTTGGAGATGCGAAACGAAAATTGTGTGGTTGGTGCTAATGTCACCATCCCTTTGGAAGCTGTCAATGAGGTACGCTCTAGATTCGCTAATACGTTGTATGGTTATTTCATTGGTAAGCGGCTCGCTTTCCCGGTAGTTGAAAATTACGTTAGAAATACTTGGGCAAAGTTTGGTTTACAAAGGGTTATGCTTAATAATGGCTTTTTCCTCTTCCAATTTGAAACCAAAGAGGGTATGGAAAGGGTGTTGGAAGAAGGTCCATGGTTGATACGATTGGTTCCTATCTTTTTGAATATTTGGACTCCAAACACTAAACTTACTAAAGATGATATAACTTTAGCTCCTGTTTGGGTTAAACTTCATAATATTCCGGTTGTTGCGTATTCTGAGGTTGGTCTTAGTTTGATCACAACGCAAATTGGTCGTCCTATCATGCTTGATTCCTACACGAGTACGATGTGCCTTAAGTCGTGGGGTCGTAATTCCTATGCTAGGGCCCTTGTGGAAGTGTCGTCAAAGGAAGCCTTACTTGACTCTCTTGTGGTTGCTATCCCCTACCCTAATGGGTCCGGTCATTCATTGGAAACAATTGATATTGAATATGAGTGGAAACCGCCAAGATGTGAGACCTGTAAAGTTTTTGATCACAATGATGATGGATGTCCTAAGCGAGTGAAACAGGTTGTGAAAGATAATGTGTTGGCTGATGAAGAGGGTTTCGTTGAACCTTCTAAGAAGAAAGGAAAAGGTAAGCTTCATGGTACTAATCGTCAGGTTGATGGAATTCGTTTTCAAAAGCCTAAAGTCTCGTATTACTATAGGCCGGTCACTAAGCCAAAGAATGGAGGAGCGTCGACGTCTAACCAATCAAATACAGGTTCTCCAACAGTTAATGTAGGTTCTACTTCTTGTAACGAACCTACTAGTGATCCTACTAGTAGTACGGCTCCTTCCCGGGATGACCAAGGTAAGAATAATAATTGGGTGGAGGATATTAACTTTGTTGATTTGAAGAACAGCTTTGATGTGCTTAAGGCACAAGATTCGGTTTTGGAACCTGTGATTGGCACTACAGATACTCCTGATGTTACTTCTAGTTCTTCAAAAACTACTTCTCCGTCGCCTATGAAGACCACTCCTATTGTTGAGAAAATTGGGAAGCTTGAACAGCTTATTATTGATGGGAAAGGCACCCTTGTGGATGATAATGGTAAACCCGTTCCGGTAGCTGTTGGTATAAGAAAGGGCAACCCATTCTCTAAGGTGGGTGAAGTGGTTGATTCTGATAGTGATGATGAGGTGTTGGAGTCAAATGATCCTATGGATAGTTACATTTCATCAGCAGGAAGACATAACGAGCTTGAAGGCTATCTTTCTGAAGATTATGCGGCCCAGGTCTTTGATTTACCTGGGCAATTTGAGGAATATAATAAGCAGTTTGATTTCAAGCTTCAAGGCCGTTCGAGGAAGTAATCTCTTATTTGATTTGTTTATTTGTTTTGCATGTCGTTTTTGTTTCAATGGTTGTTCTAGTTGTTGGTAGCTAGTTGTTCATTTATGGCTTGTCATAAATGATTTAGAGGTTGTGTCAAGCGATTGCTTGCGGTTAATGTGGTACATCTGCCACATTCCTTTGTACTTAAATGTTTTTTTGGAGTAATATATTTTGCCGGGTGTAATGCCCTTTACCCAAAAAAAAAAATCACATGTAATAGCACTATACACCATTGTTCCACATTCATCTTCATTTTCATCATAAGCACTTTCGGATGAATAAGCTTCTTTGTAAACAACTGCCGGATTTTCATTCAAATTAAACACTTGTGAGTCTTCTTCATCTTGGGCAACTTCCGAAGAAATAACATCATCAATAACTATTGCCGGAAACCTAATTGCACCAAAATCGTATGATTCTTCTTCATCATCATCATTGGATAAAGGCCAAGTGTGTCTAAATGGCAATGTCTTTCTTTCTTTCCCTGACTCTTCCTGCTTTGATAACAAGTACTCTTCCATCGTGCGTTCTATATCATTGATGACTTGTGCACCATATCTTGCTCTTTCCCAATCGTAAACCTTTTTATTGCTCAAGGATCTTTCATTGTTAAGCCTAAGATATTCTTCCATAGTTATGTCTGGATTATCAATCATCATTATTACCAGAAAGATAAACAACCAAGAACAGCAGTAACCGAAACAAAAACAATAAAAACTAAAACAAAAAATAAAAATTAAATAAACAAAAATAAAGAAAAACAATAAAAAAAAATTGGTCACAGAACGTCAATACGCCGTATACAATTGACCTGTATACGCCGTATTGATATAAGACAGATACGCCGCATCCACAGACAAGGATACGCCGTATTGCCTTTCTGAGACAGAAACACAGAAACAAATAAAACTAACTAAACTAAAATACCAATAAATCAAATTAAAACAATCACTCCCCGGCAACGGCGCCAAAAAACTTGATGTGTTTTTTTAGGTCTATAAAAATCAACCAAGTTTTAAATTTATTTATTGCCGAACTAACCTATAGACTCTAAACACTAACGAGCAGTGTACCCGATCAATGTGTATAGTTTTTAGGTAAGCAAGGGTCGTTCACTAGGAGCGAAGCTAAAGTGATCTAAAGGTATTCTAATTACTAAACTAACTAACCTAGAAAGCAAGTAAATATTTTTGGGGTTTTAGCCTGAGAGGCTATCACGATTTTGTATGTTTAATTAAACTAAATACGAGAAAATAAATATTAAACTAATTAAAAGCAAATTAAAGATAGATGAAGATAGATAGGAAGAACGGGTTAGCCACGTCTAATCCATTTTATAGTTATACATGCTTATGTCTACTTGTTTTAATTCATTCAATTGTTTTGTCGCCAATCCGATTATTAATCCTGTCACGATTAAATAACCTACCATCGTGGTGGGAAAGAGGACATGATCATAGTGACTCGTCTAGCATCAATACTAACTTATTGCTTTAAACCATCTAACCTAGTTCGGTATTACACGCTACTAGTCCTATTAGGTTGTAGACACGTTCCGTTTATGCCAAACAATGATTCCTAATAGAGATTCGGGTTAACACGCATATAACTCAACCTAAGCAACCACAATTACAGGTAGTTAAGTCACATCAATTAAAGTTATAAGGATCATAACTTAGTTACATAGACTTCTACTAGTTATAAGCAATAAACGAGTTTTTATCGACAAGCACCCAATCCAATAACAAAGCAAACACATCAACAAAATCATAAAAACTAATAAAACTTCATAAACATGGCTAACACCTAAGGGTGTTAGCCCATAATCTCAGCAACAAAATACAAAAATATAATCAAGAAGAATAGAGTATTAAACATAAAGAATATGATACGCTAACCGAATGATTAAGTAGTATAACAATGATAAGATATGTTCTTCAAGTATAATTGGGTCTTCAAGGGTGATCTTCTGCTGTTTTGAGAGGCTTTGATCGTCTGGGAATGGCCCTAAGGGTTCCCAAAGATGCCCTAATTTTTTAATGAGTTCGGTATTTATAGATTCTGAAATCTGGTTCGATACGGCACATCTATAGAGTTAGATGCGCCGCATCTATAAGTAAACGTAGCCTCCAAGTCTGAAACTGACCCTATATGGCGCATCTACAAATTTGATATGGAGCATCTCCCAATATGGCGCATCTAAAGACCTGATGCGCCGCATCTCCTTCAGAAACAGGTAGATCTCCGTTTTCTCTTTCCGTGGCCACTTGAATCAACTAAAACGGAGTCCGGATGAAGATTTTATGGCCAAAATACGAAAGCATCTTCAAGTGTCGACTTGTAATCTTGACTTCTTCATTAAGCTTCTAATCTCCACTTGATTTCTTGGCTAAGATTGTATATGGCCAATACGGCGCATCGGATTGGTCCGATGCGGCGTATCTGGAGTAGAACAAGTTGGTTCTTCTTCGTTGACCAAAGTTTCATATGCGACGCATGATAAAATCAGATGCGGCGCACGCTTCAAAGTCAGGCAATGGTCTTTAATCTCTTCAATTCAGCAGACTTTTCCAATCTTGATCATTTTGCTCCAATTTCCGTCTGAAATCATTAACTTTCACCTAATGCTTGTTTATAACTGAGAATATAAAAGTAAACGATTAAGTATCAATTCTCATATAAAGTGATATAAAACAAGTCAATAATATTGGATAAATGATGCTAATAATATGTCGTTATTTGATGTCATCAGGGTTATTTTCATGGAGTATACTTATGTTAAGTGTGAAAAATCTATTTTTGGAAACTTTATTTTGAAAATGATATTTTTTCGGTTTGTCGTAAAAACGAAGGTTTATCGCATAAGGTGTTTAAATTGATATAGGGTTTTTATAAAATATCAAGAGTATAAGGTTTTGAGTGTAATAATTAAATTTAATAAAAAAAAATATATAAAATATATATATATATATATATATATATATATATATATATATATATATATATATATATATATATATATATATATATATATATATATATATATATTATATATTCGGCCGATATAGGGTTTTTGGGGTAAATAGGAAACCTAATTTGACTACAAATCCACTTACCTAATTAACTATTATCTAGAATTTTCCATAGGAGCCTATAAATACAAAACCAAAACCCTCATTCCCTCTTGTTCATAAATTTCGACCAAACCATAAGGAGAAGGAGAGAAGATTTTTTTTTAGGGTTTTCATTCTTCGAACATTAAGGTAAAATTTTAATGCTTATGTTTAATTAATTATTTTTGTGATCCATGTAATACAAATTCTGATGGATTAGGGTTTATGTTAAGATCTATAAATTAATGATAATGAACATGTAGGGATTAAAAATTAATGATATTATAGTGATTGATGAAGTAATTAGGGTTTAAAACATGTTAATTAATGAGTTATGAATCTGGCAGAATTATAAGACTGTAAAAATTCGATGAGATCTAATCGATTACGATGAGTTAAATCACGAATTTTATGTCTAAATTATAGTTCAGTGAAAGATATTTCCAAAAAGTCCGACCACGAGTGATATCGAGGTCCGGAGGTCAGTTAAACGATTTTTGAAATTTAAGGTGTCAAAACAGTTAAACCGGGACAGAATTAGGGTAAAAGTATTGAGGTCAAAGGTGGCTTTGAAAGTGGAATTTGGATTAGGCCTTCTGTGGGAATTGAGCACTATATTATATTAGACTTCCACGCGAAAATTAGGCGATAATAAGTTGTGCGAGTAGGTCTAGGAGGTCAAAACTTTTTGATATCTGATCAGATCCGAATCTAGATAGTTGTCATGTTTGATTTTTAATTTAGTACTTGTGTGTGTTTTTAGTGCATGGCCTTCTTGGAAAAGCTTGTATGCTTATGAAGGACCATGGTGAATTTTTGGTGTGAGTTGTGGATAATTTTTGGTCATGATTTTATGTGGGTGAAAGTACCCTACGAATCTGCATTTTCTGAAAGATTTAATTAAGGGATTTAGTGAGTCTAGATGTTTGGTGGTGATTAGTATGGAGTCTAGGTAATCCATGGTCGGTTATATGAACCTTAGACATCCATCATATGTGTGTTACATGGACTATGGCTTTTAGCTTGGTCGTGTGTAACGTGATTGTTATTTTTGTGATATAGATTTGTGTGTTGATAACTTGGAAGCTGCGGAGTTGAGGTGAGTTCATAGTCTCATATTTTTACTTTGTTTTAAACTTGGGATGGAGATGATGCTTGTTAAAATTGTTTTGAGTTACTGTGATTATGTGTTATTAAAATGCATGGACTTGTAATGGTTATTGTATGTATACTGCATGTTATTGTGGTGTTTAATTGTGGTGATTATTTGAGTGGGAAAGTCCTAGTGGCTCTACTCATTATAATTATCTTGGATCGGTGGGGGCGTTCCATCCCAATTGTGGTGGTATTTGGATCGGTGGGCACGTTCCGTCCCAATTTACGTGGTGTTTGGTCGGTGGGCACGTTCCGTCCCAATTTATACATGGATCGGTGGGCACGTTCCGTCCCGTAAGTTGTGATTGCATGTTAGTTGTATGATAACTTTACTTTTACTGTCCTGCAATGCTATACTATGTTTTATAATCACAGTAAACTGATAATCGAGGTGTTTTTGTGTGTCTTAAACCTATGAATCTCACCAACATTATGTTGACGTTTTAAGCATCATTTTCAGGTGAGCATTCTAAGGCTAAGATAGAAGGGCCCGATTAGAAGAGACCTAGTTTGCATTGAGGATGGCTTATCTTTGAGTTTAGTTCGATTAAGATGGGTTATGTTTGTGATACTTGAATGTATTTCATTTTAACTTTATGTTTTAATGGAGATACCTTGGAGATTGTTTTGGTTATTTATTTTGGGGTATCGTTACGACACTTTGTGTTTGTACTTTGCTCTATTTATTTGCATGTAGTATTTTCTCTATTTAGACGCCAAGTGTTGTGATGATATCCATGATGTTGCACTCGCGTTTCCGCCATTGGCGAGGTGTGACAGATTGGTATCAGAGCCTTGGTTATAGAGAATTAGGTGGTTGAGCCTAGACTATAACCTAGGAATCCCTCATATAGTTGCATTTAGGGCCTATGTATTAGTATAGTACTTTACATGTTTTTCCTTCTTGAGATTATGAGTAGTTTCGATTGAGTTTTAGATGTCTGTTGGATCCTCATACTTGTTATCATATGTATCATTTGTAGCATGGCACCCCTTGCGAGTAAAAGGTTTCGTTGGGCAATTGTTG
The DNA here is from genome assembly GCA_021014915.2 of Artemisia tridentata subsp. tridentata. Classification (NCBI taxonomy): domain Eukaryota; kingdom Viridiplantae; phylum Streptophyta; class Magnoliopsida; order Asterales; family Asteraceae; genus Artemisia; species Artemisia tridentata. The sequence continues at coordinate 52,084,886 of CP139509.1, read as the reverse complement.
TCATGACGGGTTGCAAGTGGGTTGGTAACTTGAGACGGGTGAGCATGAGGATTCAGATTCCTGCAAGCATGTGGCCGTGTCTGATCGAGGAGAAGCTGACCATAGTGAGTGTAAGTGGCACGGAGGTAAAGGTGTACGAGACGGAAGTAACCCAAAAAGATGGCTCCACGACTAGGTACCCTGGGAAGTGTCCCAAATTTGTAGAAGATGGAGGGGTAATTCGGGTTGAACCTCTGGATTTGTATGGATTTGCGGATGGCATAGAGGAAGAAGGAAGGAATCCCGCGAGCGGCTTTGCGAGTCGTCCGTTACCACAGCCCGAGGGAAACCAAAATGGATGGTTAAATGAGGAAGACGAAGTAGATTCAGATTTTGGTAGTCCACCGCAGTAACACATTTAAGTATAGGAATAGGGCTCGAGTCGCGTGCGACATTATTGTTTAGAGTTATGTTTTGGGATATTTGTTTTCCTTTGTGGCCTTTTGATGTTAGTATTGGTGGAATGTGGATTTTATTGGATTTTGGGATTTTTCCCGTGTGATTAATAATAAGGCTCGAGCAGTTTTTGAATAATTCATGTGTATATGATATGTGGTATGCCCTGAGTTTGTGTATATGTTATTGTGAGGTGTTGTTTTTGTTAGGTGTGGTGTTGGAAGCGAGTACACATGTGAAAGGATACATCTATAATTATGGGTGGCCAACATAATTATACATGTATCACGACACATGTGGACTTATGGCCAATACTACATTGACCAATGATGACATGCTTACGTGTGTTAGGATTGTGTTTGGTTGTGATATTTGTACTAATAGGGAGTACTCGTATTAAATGTGGATATATATTCACGAATGTCGTGAACGGCGCCTAACGTTTTGTGTGTCCAAGATATGGCACCAAAGAGATCAAGACGCCTATTTAAGTCACCAATGAGTGGAGCTTATCGGACGCCGAAAAAGCGGACGCCTAAGGGACTAAAGTCGACACCCATCATTGGAGATAGTAACCCTATTTTTCAGCAGATGATTAATCAGCAATTGGAAACAATGCTGCCGGATATTGTTAATCAGTTAAGCACTCAAGTGGGGGATGGTGCTCGACCAAGTGGTGCTGGAAATAGCGGGAGTGGTAATAATGGATGCTCGTACAAGGAATTCATGGCTTGTAAGCCTAGGGAGTTCGATGGCAAGGGTGGTGCACTAGTGCTCACCCGATGGATCGAAAAGATGGAGTCTGTAATGGACATTAGTGGGTGTGCTGAAGGTCAGAAAGTTAAGTATGCGGCGAGCTCCCTGAACAACAAAGCTTTGACTTGGTGGAATACGCAGGTCCAGGCTAGGGGAAGGGTTGCTGCAATGCGTATGACTTGGGAGGACTTCAAAGCTTTAATGATGGATGAATTATGCCCAAGTAATGAAATGCAAAAGCTAGAAGAAGAATTCTGGAATCATGCGATGGTAGGAGCTAACCACGCAGGATATACTGATAAGTTTCACGAGTTGGCCAAGTTGGTTCCTCACTTGGCAACTCCTGAATCCAAGCGAATTGAGAAGTACATTCGGGGGTTGGTTCCACAAATACAAAGCATGGTTAGGCCTACGGAACCCGCGACACTTCAAAGTGATATCCAGAAAGTTGGGGCGTTAACGGATGAAGCTGTTAGAAGTGGAGTACTTGCAAAGACGAGTGAGAGAAGAAAGGAAGAGATTGAAGCAGGAAAGCAGGGTAGTTCTGGGAATGATAACAAGAGAGCAAAGCATGGGAAAGGATTTGTAGCGGTAAATTCTGGGGTGACAGCAAGCCCTGCAATGGCAGCTACTTCGGCTGTGGCCGAAAGCATGGACAGAAGGGGATATGTTAATTCTGCTCCTAAATGTATGAAGTGTAATGGTCACCATCATGAACAAGCTGGATGCCGAGCATGTTTCAGGTGTAACAAACCTGGACATTTTGCTAGGGAATGCCGTGCGGTAATCACTCAGGCGACACCAATCAATGCGGTTGGCGCAGGGTATGGCCGTAAGGCGTGTTATGAGTGCGGGAGTGCAGACCATCTCCGAAATGTGTGTCCTAAGTTGAATAGGGCACCTGGGCAGTCAGGAAACAGGTTGGCTATCGAAGGAGGTCAAGGACAAGGGCATAACAGGGATGTAGCCAGAGGAAGAATGTACACTATGACTGCAAACGAGGCACGGCAAGACTCGAACGTCGTTACTGGTACATTTTCTCTTAATGGTCATTATGCTACTACCTTATTTGATACGGGTGCAGATTTTTTGTTTTGTGTCTACTGAGTTTGCTAAGTTGCTGAATATTGAACCTAGTATGCTTAGGTCTAGTATAGTGATCGAAATAGCTAGCGGTAGGGAAGTGGAAGTTGATACGGTTTTACGTGAGTGTACTATAGTACTTGAAGGTATCCCATTTTTGATTGACTTGATACCTTTTGGGCACGGGAGTTTCGATGTGGTGATAGGGATGAGCTGGCTATCTAAGCATAGGGCTGAGGTCGTATGTCACGAAAAGGTTGTTCGAATTCCTTTGGAGAGTGGCATTATACTTCAGATTCAAGGAGAGAGAGTAGGGAGTGATTTGAAATCCCTTAAGAGTGCGAAAGCCAAAGAAGTTAAGTTAGAAGAAATCCCTGTAGTATGTAAGTTTCCTGGTGTTTTTCCTGAAGATTTGTCTGGATTGCCCCCAATCCGTCAAGTTGAGTTTCGTATTGAATTAATTCCTGGAGCGGCACCTGTGGCGAAATCTCCATATCGATTGGCACCCTCAGAAATGCAGGAGTTGTCCGAACAGCTGCAAGAACTTTAGGATAAGGGGTTTATCCGACCTAGTCATTCTCGTGGGGAGCACCTGTGTTGTTCGTGAAGAAGAAGGACGGTTCATTCCGGATGTGTATTGACTATCGGGAGTTGAACAAGTTAACGATTAAGAATCGGTATCCTCTTCCGAGAATTGATGATCTTTTTGATCAATTGCAAGGTTCTCGATTTTTCTCGAAGATAGATCTACGTTCGGGGTATCATCAGCTAAGAGTGCATGAGGAGGATATTCCGAAGACCGCCTTTAGAACTCGTTATGGACACTTTGAGTTCACGGTTATGCCATTCGGGCTGACAAATGCACCTGCGGTATTCATGGATTTGATGAATCGCGTTTGCAAGCCCTACTTGGATAAGTTCGTGATTGTGTTCATAGACGACATTTTTAATTTATTCCAAGACGAAGGAGGAGCATAGAGAACATCTGAGATTAATGCTGGGATTATTGGAGAAGGAGAAGTTGTACGCCAAGTTCTCAAAATGTGAGTTTTGGCTTGAGGAAGTACATTTTCTTGGACATGTGGGGAATAGTGAAGGAATACATGTGGACCCTAGTAAGATAGAAGCGGTCAAGAACTGGAAGGCTCCTACGACGCCGTCCGAAATACGCTCATTCTTAGGATTGGCAGGATATTACCGAAGATTTATAGGAATTTTTTGAAGATTGCTAAACCCCTTATTTTGTTGACTCAGAAGAAACAAGAAGTATGTTTGGGGAGAAGAGCAGGAGTTGGCTTTTCAGTCACTAAAGGATAGTTTGTGTAATGCACCTATTCTGACGTTACCTGATGGGCCAGATGATTTCGTTGTGTATTGTGATGCATCGAATCAAGGATTTGGGTGTGTATTAATGCAAAGGGGTAAGGTGATAGCTTATTCATCCTGACAACTCAAGATTCATGAGAAGAATTATACCACTCATGATCTAGAGCTTGGTGCGGTAGTATTTGCTCTTAAAAATTGGAGACATTATCTGTATGGCACAAAGAGTGTTGTTTATACAGATCATAAGAGTCTTCAGCATATCTTCAATCAGAAGGAGCTGAATATGCGACAAAGAAGGTGGATTGAGTTATTTAGTGATTATGATTGCGAGATTCGCTACCATCCTGGAAAGGCGAATGTGGTAGCTGATGCTTTAAGTAGGAAGGAGCGGATTAAGCCTAAGCGTGTGCGAGCGATGTGTATGACTCTACAGTCGGGAATTAAGGGTAAGATATTGGCGGCGCAAGAAGAAGCTCTCAAAGATGAGAATGCGACTGCTGAAATGCTGCGTGGATTAGGTCAACAAATGGAGAAAAAGGGGGATGGTGGACTGTATTTCTTAGATAGAAACCCTCAGGATTGTTACAACAGCCGCCGATTCTGGAATGGAAATGGGAGAGAATAACAATGGATTTTATTACGAAGTTGCCTAGGACGAGTAGTGGACATGACACGATATGGGTCATAGTGGACAGGCTGACGAAGTCTGCACATTTTCTGGCCATTCGTGAAGATTATAAGATGGAAAAGCTGGCGAGGATTTATATTAATGAGATTGTGGCGAGACATGGTGTGCCTGTGTCGATTATTTCAGATCGCGATAGTAGGTTTACCTCGCGGTTTTGGCAATCATTGCAAAAGGCGTTGAATACACAATTGGATATGAGCACTGCTTATCATCCGCAGACTGATGGGCAAAGTGAGCGAACGATTCAGACTTTGGAGGATTTACTTAGAGCGTGTGCTATTGATTTTGGAGGAAGCTGGGATACTCATTTGCCTTTGGCTGAGTTTTCCTATAACAACAGCTATCATTCCAGTATTAGATGTGCACCATTTGAGATGTTGTATGGGAGGAAGTGTAGATCACCTATTTTATGGGAAGAGGTTGGGACAAGCTAAATAATTGGTCCTGAAATAGTGCAAGAGACTACATATAAGGTGTTTCAGATTAAGGAAAGACTTAAGGCAGCAAGAGATCGCCAAAAGAGCTATGCGGATAATCGCCGTAAGCCCTTGGAGTTTAGTGTTGGTAACCTTGTAATGCTGAAAGTGTCTCCTTGGAAAGGTGTTGTGCATTTTGGTAAGAAAGGCAAGTTAGCACCTAGGTATGTGGGACCGTTTGAAATTACGGAAAGAATTGGACCGGTGGCATATCGGTTGAGATTGCCTGAGGAATTAAGTAGTGTGCATGATACGTTTCACGTATCTAATCTAAAGAAATGTTTGGCGGATGCTAGTTTGCATGTGCCACTAGATGAGACTAAGATTGACAAGACTCTTCACTTTGTTGAGGAACCTGTCGAGATCATGGATCGAGAGGTCAAGAGTATGAAACGTGGTAAGATAGCGTTGGTAAAAGTACGTTGGAATTCAAAGCTTGGTCCTGAGTATACTTGGGAACGTGAAGATCAGATGAGGACCAAGTACCCGAAGTTGTTTGCTGATGGAGATTGATGAGACAAGCTAATAAATCTCGGGACGCGATTTTCCTAAGTAGGGGATAATGTCACAACCGTGATTTTTAGCAGGTTAGTTTGACTAATAGTCTCAATCTATTTAACTCTTGTTTGGTGTGTATTATGTGCTTACGTGTGATATAGGTGGTATATGGGTACGGATTATGGGTAATATGTACGTATGTTAGCACTAAATCCCTTGATGTGATATTTTCTTGATGAGTTGAGTAGTGTGAATTTTGGGGAAAGTTCATTTTGATCACCTTTGTGGTGTAGAAATGACTTGTGTAATTTCAGTGTTTTGTGGTTTTGCGTAACGAGTCTCCGTTCAATTATTTGAGCGTTAGTAAGTTACGTGGGGGTTATTTTTATGGAGTATACTTAAGTTAAGTGTGAAAAATCTATTTTTGGAAACTTTATTTTGAAAATGATACTTTTCCGGTTTGTCGTAAAAACGAAGGTTTATCGCGTAAGGTGTTTAAATTGATATAGGGTTTTTATAAAATATCAAGAGTATAAGGTTTTGAGTGTAATAATTAAATTTAATAAAAAAAATATAAAAATATATATATATATATATATATTATATATTCGGCCGATCTAGGGTTTTTGGGGTAAATAGGAAACCTAATTTGACTACAAATCCACTTACCTAATTAACCATTATCTAGAATTTTTCATAGGAGCCTATAAATACAAAACCAAAACCCTCATTCCCTCTTGTTCATAAATTTCGACCAAACCATAAGGAGAAGGAGAGAAGATTTTTTTTAGGGTTTTCATTCTTCGAACATTAAGGTAAAATTTTAATGCTTATGTTTAATTAATTATTTTTATGATTCATGTAATACAAATTGTGATGGATTAGGGTTTATATTAAGATCTGTAAATTAATGATAATGAACAAGTAGGGATTAAAAATTAATGATATTATAGTGATTGATGAAGTAATTAGGGTTTAAAACATGTTAATTAATGAGTTATGAATCTGGCAGAATTATAAGGCTGTAAAGATTTGATGAGATCTAATAGATTAAAATGAGTTAAATCACGATTTTTATGTCTAAATTATATTTCAGTGAAAGAGCTTTCCAAAAAGTCCGACCGCGAGTGATTTCGAGGTCCAGAGGTCAGTTAAACGATTTTTGAAAGTTAAGGTGTCAAAACAGTTAAACCAGGACAGAATTAGGGTAAAAGTATTGAGGTCAAAGGTGGCTTTGAAAGTGGAATTTGGATTAGGCCTTCTGTGTGAATTGAGCACTATATTATATTAGACTTCCACGCAAAAATTAGGCGATAATAAGTTGTGCGACTAGGTCTACGAGGTCAAAACTTTTTGATGTCCGATCAGATCCGAATCTGAATAGTTGTCATGTTTGATTTTTCATTTAGTTCTTGTGTATGTTTTTAGTGCATGGCCTTCATGGAAAAGCTTGTATGCTTATGAAGGACCATGGTGAATTTTTGGTGTGAGTTGTGGATAATTTTTGGTCGTGATTTTATGTGGGTGAAAGTACCCTACGAATCTGCGTTTTCTGAAAGATTTAATTAAGGGATTTAGTGAGTCTAGATGTTTGGTGGTGATTAGTATGGAGTCTAGGTAATCCATGGTGGGTTCTATGAACCTTAGACATCCATCATATGTGTGTTACATGGACTATGGATTTTAGCTTGGTCGCGTGTAACGTGATTGTTATTTTTGTGATATAGATTTGTGTGTTGATAACTTGGAAGCTGCGGAGTTGAGGTGAGTTCATAGTCTCATATTTTTACTTTGTTTTAAACTTGGGATGGAGATGATGCTTGTTAAAATTGTTTTGAGTTACTGTGATTATGTGTTATTAAAATGCATGGACTTGTAATGGTTATTGTATGTATACTGCATGTTATTGTGGTGTTTAATTGTGGTGATTATTTGAGTGGGAAAGTCCTAGTGGCTCTACTCATTATAATTATCTTGGATCGGTGGGGGCGTTCCATCCCAATTGTGGTGGTATTTGGATTGGTGGGCATGTTCTGTCCCAATTTACGTGGTGTTTGGATCGGTGGGCACGTTCCGTCCCAATTTATACATGGATCGGTGGGCACGTTCCGTCCCGTAAGCTGTGATTGCATGTTAGTTGTATGATAACTTTACTTTTACTGTCCTGCAATGCTATACTATGTTTTATAATCACAGTAAACTGATAATCGAGGTGTTTTTGTGTGTCTTAAACCTATGAATCTCACCAACATTATGTTGACGTTTTAAGCATCATTTTGAGGTGAGCATTCTAAGGCTAAGATAGAAGGGCGCGATTAGAAGAGACCTAGTTTACATTGAGGATGGCTTATCTTTTAGTTTTGTTCGATTAAGATGGGTTATGTTTGTGATACTTGAATGTCTTTCATTTTTACTTTATGTTTTAATGGAGATACCTTGGAGATTGTTTTGGTTATTTATTTTGGGGTATCGTTACGACACTTTGTGTTTGTACTTTGCTCTATTTATTTGCATGTAGTATTTTCTCTATTTAGACGCCAAGTGTTGTGATGATATCCATGATGTTGGACTCGCATTTCCGCCATTGGCGAGGTGTGACACCTCTGAGTGAATCCAGGGTTGTGGGATCTTGGGGTCGGGATGAGTCCTGATGTGGGGTTTGGAGTAGTGCATCGATCGTGTCCGAGATAGTGTAGATTCCAAACCATTCTTGAGGAACCTGCTGATGTTCCTATTGAATCTGTGATCTTGGTATTATCCATAAGGTGTCATCTAATTCCTGATATGTGGGAATGGGAAAAGGGAAATGACATTGGTGGTGATGGGAAGGCAGGGGCAGATCCCTGAATCTCAAAAGTTTCGATGTTATATCAGGTGGTATCTCCTAAGTCCAGCTTAGGTAGTGCTAATACCTCCAATAAGTGGAAATTATCATCCAATAATGGTGAGTGTGGTGATGTAGGTGCATGAGTGGATGAAAAAGCGTCCTCGATGTCCGAGTCTGCTAGAATGATAATAGGGTGGTTGGGTGAAGACATCTGTGTGACAACCGATGTGAAATAAAAGTAAATAACTCCTCACATTATGCGAGTTATGATGAAATGATGTATGTATGAAACCGCATGTATAGTGAATATGCACTTATGATGAAATGGTGAGATGCTATGATGATGTAGTTATAGACTAGGGTCAATGATACAACCTAGTTCGCTATAACCTTTGCTCTGGTAACAATCTGTCACACCCCCAAATTTTGTGACTTGCAGCGGAATAAGTCATTCAGGGGCACGACTGGTCATAGCACCAAAGTTGTAGTTATATTGAACGACCTAAAGTTTCGTTTAGAAAATACATCATTTGATTATTTAAAAACATTCAGAGTTATAAAGCTAGGTCCCAAAAGGTTAAACAAGTTTTCAGAAAACAAGTTCATACAATTCAAACAATGGATAAGTGCATAAAATATAAAATGAGACGCGTCGACTCCGCGACTCCATGATGTCCATATGCAAGCCAACATGCGATACCTTAATTACCTAAAAATACATTGCTAAAAATGGTCAACAAAAATGTTGGTGAGATCATAGGTTTATGTAAATGAAATATTGTACGGAAACCACAAGTATAAAGTGTATGACAAATCCATGCCACATAAAAATGATACATTAGCTCTAAGCTCATGACCCCGAAGCTAGACTGAATGAAATGCCCCAACCGAGTGTTTGCCAATCACTCTAATATGACAGAAATGAAATGCGTTCGTTTGACCAGTTGGTGCTACCAACCCGAACGAAGGAGTCACCCTCAATAGATCTATCCACTCACTCTCGCTTACTAACAATTAAAGGTTCATGATAATATAAGGGGACTTTAATATGGGAAATGATGTAACTTAAGCAATGTAATGAGTTTGTATACTTTGGTCCGCATATAAAAATGGTGCAATGTATTCTCCCCCGAGAGTTTAGAAATCAATAAACAATTTAAAACGGGGCTATGAAAACTCACCTGATATGATATAGCAACAATGATCACAATGGATATGATGAGATGAGGCTCGGTTCCTAACCGGACCTATCATGAATGATATGATCTAAGGTAAGCAAATGAAATGATGTTACTCATGCAAACACGTATGTTATCGATACCACTCGAAAGTTTTGAAAACAATGTTTATCGTCGAAAAATACATTTTGACGTCTTGTTAAGTTATAAACCACATTTCGCGTAAATATATTAAAACTACACTCCATGATCCTTGTTCGGTGTTCTATTGGAAAATATAATGTTTTCGTCACAAAACAATACTTTTCATAACTTGTGAAGATATATCCAAAACGGCCTCGCAAAACTAGTCGCGAATTAGTGCACGTTAAGTGTTAGTGAATGAATTTGACGTTCTTGGAAATAAAACATTGTTACAAGGTTTTCGTGTCGTGTTATTGGACTTTTGATCATACGCGTCTTGAATAGATAGAAAACCGGCTATCAATGTGATAACTTGTAAAAATGTTAACTTTTATACTTAGAAAAATACTTTCTATTAGGGCTGTCAAAAATAGAATAGAGTTCGTCGGCTTTGAACGTGTATATCTCGGTCGTTATAAGCTCGTTTTCTACGTTCTTTATATCCACGGATTTGTCATAACATGAACTAACATAATCTCAGTAGTTCGGCTCTCCTAGATCACGTCTAACGCCTCGTTTGGTCCTTTAGAGTTCGGCTAACAGCACGCTTATTTTCAGAAAATTAGTTTTCGTCGCCTAACTTCGAAAAATCATATCTCCTTCGTTATAAGTCGGTTTTTAGTGATTCTTGTGGCCACGGTTTCGTTTTTAAAAGAAATTTCTGAATATGAAGGCCCAAATATACCAAAATTTACTGAGTTTTCCAGTTTACACGATTTTGGACAGTAGGTATATATATGTTTTAAAAACTCATTTCTATGGTTCTAATCTTGATCATACCACCTCAAATCAACTCCACAAGTTCGCAAATCCTACCATACACCTTCTTAGGGTGTCATGGGGTCCTAAACATCACCAATCTTAATGGATCTCATGTGATTATTAGTGAAACCTATAGATCTAGTGTTTGTGATAGTTTTATAAACAAAATGGTATCAAAACATAAGTAACTTGCAAAAGTAACTAGTATAACTTGAAAATACATGATCACATGAAGTAAATGAAAGTATGAAAAGATCAAAATGATGTTCTTGAAGTTTACTTACAATCTTTGAGTGATTTGATGAGAAAGGTGCAATAACTTAGGGTTTTGATCACAAAACCTTAACTAGGATAGCAAATGGAGTAAGATTAATACTTGAACTTCACAAAATGATGGATTTCTCCCTTGTTCTTGGTTGTGGCCGTGGGTATGGAGTGGGGAGGGAGAGAGTGTTTGATCTTTGTTAGCTAATGAAATGGTGTAGGAATGTGTTATAAGAATTAATTCAAAGGACAAGAAAACATAAGCATTAATTGTAGTCTTGTCTAAGCTTGAAAGATGATGGTTTAGGGTGGCTAAGGGGGGGGGGGGGGGGGGGGCGGGCGGCACATGGAGAAAAAATGGGGAAAATGGGGCTAATTAATGATCTTGTCCAAATGTTGTGTTAGACTCAGCTTTTTTATTAAGATGTCGTCATCACGTGAATTGGACTAGGTTTGTATTAAGTAGCTCACGCAGGGACTACTTATGTGTAATAGGCAAACTAGTGATGTAAAGGGTCCTATATATACCCCACATGTCTCTCCATGTGGGGTGTGGGAGTTTAGTTTCATTTCATTTGTTATTTTTCAATAAAGCAAACATTTGACAGATTTCTCTCCACCCTCTCACTACTCTCTCTCTCTAAGATGAACATCTTCATCTTTCACAGCCAACCAAGGCCACCCGAACCACGAAATACATGAATCTTGGTCTCTACAATTGGTATCAGAGCCAGGTTATTACCTACTTGGATGCAATTACTTTGTGAGATATGTTAATGCTCCCGAACGACAACCATTGTGCTTACAGTCTCCGCTGCGTGTTTAAAAGGCTAAAGAGAGTTGTCGTTTCAGGAGGGAGCAGAAAAGAATAAAGGGCTCACTAGTTAGGAGGGAGTAATAACCTAACTAGTACATTACAGTTGAAGTTCAGAGCTACAAGGATGTGTGCCGTCAGCACCAAAGATTGAAGCTACAATCTTCGGAATAGAGAACTTCAAGTCTGCCTCAGGATCTAGACTACAGAGACTCTGCACTTCAGCAAAAGTTTATTCTTGTAATTTACTTTGTATTGTTTATAGGTCTCATTGTAACCATTCATTTGTGACGACATCTTGGAGGGAGATTGTTAGACTCAGCTTTTTTATAAAGATGTCGTCACTCACGTGAATTGGACTAGGTTTGTATTAAGTAGCTCACACAGGGACTACTTATGTGTAATAGGCAAACTAGTGATGTAAAGGGTCCTATAAATACCCCACATGTCTCTCCATGTGGGGTGTGGGAGTGTTGTACCATTCATTTGTTATTTTTCAATAAAGATAACATTTGGCAGATTTCTCTCCACCCTCTCTCTAAACTCTCTCTCTAAGATGAACACCTTCATCTTTAACAGCCAACCAAGGCCGCCCGAACCACAAAACACATGAATCTTGGTCTCTACATGTTGGATGATTTAGTGTAGTTTAAGGTATGCATTGGGTGTTACCGGGTATCGAGTTAACTAGAAATAAATTGTGACGATGAAAAAAAAATATGACAAAGTCGTAAAATGTGTAAAATCATGTTCCTTACAAGAATCGGGTGTTAGAATGATAATCGGATTGAAATTTCGTAAACCGACGGAGTTATAAGCGTCTAACGGAAAATGTAGCAATTGATTTGAAGACACCGGGTAAGGTAATAATATAATCTCTATATCATTATAATTAGCTTGAAAATGTATTAGGATCATTATCTGGAGTATTTGGGTTTACTGTTGGTAGAAATGACTGAGTGGTAACGTTAATTAAACAATTAAGCATACGTTAATGAAAATCACACAAACACATGCATGAACTGATATGGTACTGATATTACTGATGATATGCAGACTGCCCTAGTCTGTATGATGTGTCTTTAATGATGATGCATGAATACGCAGCTAAACCTAACTGGTTACGCGCATTTGAATACTCGTAAACCTAGTTTACGACATGATGAATGATGCCCATGAATAGTGATTTCCCTCCGGGAATGAATAGTGTCATGTGAATAGTAAATTTTTTGACGACTTCTCAAAGTCTCAAACTGACTTCAAAAACGATGAATAGTAAAATGATGAATAGTGATCGATGAATAGTGATCTATGAATAGTAACTCATGAATAGTAAATTGTCGAGGTTTGGAAAATGACCTGAAATTATGAGTTGTGACATTGTATGTGTGAGGTTAATGACATATTAAGTTACTACTTTGATATTGTCATTTATTTTTATTTGAGAAAAACTATTTATATTATTAAGTATAATATTCTTAGTTTTTCGACACCTCATTGGTATAAAAATAATTATCTTAACTATTTTTATACAACATACGTAAAATACTAAATGTTTAAAACATTTTGTATGTGTGTTAGATCAATGCAAGTTTAATACATTTTCCTTTACTTAAGTACTGATGTATTAAAATGACCTTTTATCTTGTTTAGACAACCCATGGTCAACAAGACAAAATGATGTAATGTTTTAAAGATCATGTTACGGATTTTATGAAAGTGTTAAGTATTTTGGGGTGATATACATTTTACACTTAAACCTTTGAAAAAATAATTGTGTAAGACAATATCTTTCGACACACATGATCTACCAACTTAGTTTCTGTTGATGCAAATAATGTTTCTAAAAACGTTATTTATATCTTTCGATTACTTCACGTTTTGAGGATGACAAAATGTGAAATCACGTTACGTTAAAATTAACGTAAACAAGTTTTTAATCGGAAGATCCCGTTTCTTCGCAAATCACTCTTAAACAAATTTACAAACTTGACAAATGATCAAAGAAGTAAATTTTGGTTTTGAGAACTCACATTTTTAATGGGACAAAACATTTTTTCAAAAATACACATGACAAATTATTTTTGAATTATTAAGAAATGTTTTAATGGAAAAATTAGTTTGAAAATCACAACAGCTATTTTTCCCCCAAAAATAAGCTCCAACCTTCCTCAAATAAGTTTTCACCAGAAAAGACAAAATTTGGAGCGTCCTAGTCTAGGACGGCTCCACGGTTCCACTAAATTTAGTGGAGCCGTGGCATGTTTAGTGGAGCCGTCCATACTATTTTTTCTGTAACGTTCAGATTTTCTTTGCCTATAAATACTAACCCCTTTCACAGATTTTAGGCACCCTTTCACACAGAAAAACTTCTGAGTTTAAACCTCTCACACCTTTCTCTTCTTTAGATCATTTAGATTAGTTTTCTTTTGTTTTAAGAGTGATCCAATCATCCACCAAGAGATCCTCTTCATTCCTCTTCATTAGCAAGAGAAGAACACAAGTATCCAAGTTGATATAAGGTGTTATCATTCCTCTTCAAGAGAAGAACACAAGTATCCAAGTTGATACAAGGTGTTATCATTCCTCTTCATTAGCAAGAGAAGAACTCAAAGTATTCAAGAAGATACAAGAGTTATAGTTGTTAGGTTTTTGTAACACTTGTTACAACCTTGTTGTATCATAGCATACATCAAGTTTATTTATCTTTTGTGAGTGAGAGTGAAGATCAAGTGTGATCTTATAGAGATAGTGGATATCTCTTAAAGCCATTGGGCTTGTGTGATTGATCAAGTAAATCAAGGGTTGATAGATTAGTGTTAGTTGAGAGAGTGTTGATCATTGTGATCGTGTTGAGATCTTGGTGATCTCGTGTAGCCATTGGGCTTGAGTGTTTGGTCACGTGGACCTTGGTAGATTGGTGCTAGCTAAGATTAGCACTCGACATCTAGCTTAGTGTCGGTAATAGGATAAGCGACGTGTACGGTTTTCTCCGCCTGAAGGGAGGTTGTTGATATAGTGTTTGAAACTCTCGAGTGTGGTACTCGGGGAGTGGAGTAGGGCGAAGAAGAGCTTCGTAGCCGAACCACTATAAATCCTTTGTCTCGGTTTGATCTTTCCAACTTTATTCTTTACTTTTATTATTTACCATTAGTTAGTTTAGAGTGTAGTTCATATTGGTGTTAATTGATTACACATAGAGTTCGAATCAAAGTTTCCAATAGGAAACTTTTAAAACAAGATTTTTAAAAGAAATTAAAACCGGTAAACTATTCAACCCCCCTTCTAGTTTCCCACAATTGGTATCAGAAGCCACGTCAGTCAAGATTTTAAAATATATTGTATTTTAAAACTTGAATCAATCAATGGATTCCGACAAATATCTAGAAGGGCAATCTATGCAAAGACCACCACTTTTCGAAACCGATTATTTTATATATTGGAAAACAAGATTCGAAACGTATGTGAAATCAAAAGACATTGATCTTTGGCATGTTATTACCGAGGGTGACTTCCAACCGATTCAATTGAATCCGATAACTAAAAAGGATGAAATTGTTTCATATGATAAACAAAGTGATGAACTAAAAAGAAAACTAGCCAAAAATAATGAGGCTAAAATGATGATTTATAATGCTTTGCCTAAAAAGGAATTTGAAAGAATTTTCATGTGTAATACGGCAAAAGACATTTGGAAAACTTTGTTAGTCACTCACCAAGGTAATAACCAAGTCAAAGAGAACAAGATAGATCTTCTTGTTCAACAATATGAACAATTCTCCATTTCGGAGGATGAGTCAATAGATAATGCTTTTGCTAAATTTAATACTATTATCACTAGTCTTAAAGCTCTTGATGAAGGTTACTCTAGCAAGAATTATGTTAGGAAGTTTCTTAGGGCTCTACATCCTAAATGGAGAGCAAAGGTCACCGCCATAGAAGAATCAAAGGACTTGGCGACCTTGTCACTCGATGAACTTATAGGAAACTTGAAAGTTCACGAGATGATAATCAAGAAGGACTCCGACATTGTCAAAGGCAAAAGCGAGAGAGTTAGATCTCTAGCATTGAAAGCCAAGAAGGAGACTAGTGATGAGGAATGTTCGAGTTCCGATAGTGAAGATGAAGAATATGCACTAGCCGTTAGAAACTTTAGAAAGTTCTTTAGGAGGAAAGGTAGATTTCCTAGACAACCTCGCGATGAAAGGAGGTCATCTCAAAAGAATCGTGATGAAAGGAAAGGGACAAGTGATAGGAAATGCTATAGATGTGGAGATCCTAATCACCTCATAGGAGAATGTCCTAAACCACCGAACTCCAACAACCAAAGAGCTTTTGTAGGAGGCTCTTGGAGCAATAGCGGTGAAGAAGAAGAGAAGAAGCTTAACGATGAAACATGCCTAATGGCTCAAGCTTCTAACGAGGTACATTCCGACTCTTCTTATTATAGTGATAATAATTCGTCAATAGATGATAGTGAATTGCATGACGAATACAACAAACTATGTGTAGTTAGTACTAAGATCTTAGGTAGAAACACAAAGCTAAAATTAAAACTAAAAGAACTAGAACTACAAGTTTTAGAATTAAAAGATCATGTCAAGAGACTTGAGAAAAAGAAAGAAGTAGACTTAGGATGTGGGTCATGTATAAGTCTTCAAGTAGAAAATGAAAAGCTTAAAGAAAATGCTTTAAGAATCTGATGCGCGTGATGTGTCGTTGCGGTTTAGCAGTTTTAATGCCTACTCAAGTTTTAAATTTATATTTAGCCGACTTATCAATAACACACACACTTAACGAGCAGTGTACCCGGTCAGTATGAATATAATGGTAAGTAGAGTGTCGATCACTAAGAGTGGAACGTATTATCTCGTTATTCTAATCAGTATTTTAATATATTAAGTTAGCTATACAACCTAATCTAACGCAAGGGGGTTCAGCCTGAGAGACTGGCACGATTTGGTTGCAATTAAATAATAAACTAAACCAATAGGCACGAATCAGCAAGTAGCACACACGTACACAGATAAATACTTGAGACAATAAGAGGGCTGTCCTTATGATAAGTAGTTTGTCACTTGTTTTATTGCTAGTGTTATATGAAGTGTATAGTTCGATGCAGCGCACCGAGATTAAGTCCTTTCTCGTTGGTTCTAATCTTATCGGCGAGTAAACCCTTAATGATTACTTATGACTATCCCGTTTACCTTTCTCCTACTTTTCTACAGACCATAGAATACATAGGCATCTAATAAACAGGCAAGGGCAGAGGCATGGCGACCCGATCAACGCTCAGCCAGACACAGAGGTTATCAATGCACTAATAAAAGTCACCAATGACATCAACATATAAACTTTAATTAATGAGAAAGCAGTTTTAAGGGAGTGCAACCTTTCCGTTGTCACGTTACACAAGCCACCAATCTTGATGAATTAAAGTTTACTAACACAATAAAACAAAACTACTTAATGAATTAAACATATGCAGCACCTTCTTACAGCTCTTGTATCTTTGATTTGGGTGTGTCTTGTGCTGCTTCCTTGACTGAATTCGTCCTAGGTTTCTCCTGTTCGGTCTTCGGTTATAATATATTGCGTACGAAATTCGTCTGGTCTTGGGGTATTTATAGTTTCTGTCTGAGGGTGAGATGCGGCGCATCTTGTAAGTAGATGCGGCGCATGTACTTAACTTCGCGTGGGGTCCAAGATTATAATATTCAGGAATATTCGTACACCGCCAGAAGATGCGGCGTATCTTTATCTTTGGATGCGGCGCATGTCCTCTTGAATCTTGGATCGTATCTGGTGAGATCTTGATAGCGATGCGGCGCATGTCATGAGTGAGATGCGGCGCATCTAGAGCAGATTTGACTTGATCTTGTCATTTCAGTAGACTCTTCACTTTATGCATGTTTTGCTCCATAATTAGTCCAAAATCGCCAAGTTTCACCAAATGCTTGTTTTCAACTGAGAATTACAAAAGTAAACGATTAAGTATCAATCCTCATACATAATATAATAAAACAAGTCAAATTAATAGGATAAATGATAGTAATAAAATGTACTTATTTGAGTTCATCAAATATCCCCCCACTTGAACTTTACTTGTCCCCAAGTAAACCTTAGAATTAATCTTATGAAAATGTATCCTAAAAGATATTAGGATTTATTTTTATATTTAAGCATGTATTCGTTTTTGTCATAATCACACAACTAAACACTTAACGAATTAGAATAAAAAATATTTCGATAAAAGCAAATCTAATCGTTTAACTGTCCAGTCGCGACGAATATTCTATCATAAGCTTGGCAAGTATACACATCTCCCCCACTAAAGCCAAGGAATAACAAGTCTAAAGCGGTAAAAAGGGTTTTTAGGCTTAAGGGTTAATTATTCTTATTCACTATCGATCTCAAATTCCAGAAAAGGCGACAAAATCACAAATACATGATCGAATCCACGAACACGATACTTGCAATTGCTCAAATCCTTAACTCGAATAGGCTAAAGATAGGTCCAAACTTCACCAATAATAATATATCAAAAAGGGCGACAAAATCATAAATACATAGCCGAATCCACGACTACGATACTTAAGATTGCTCAAATCCCTAATCTCAATAAATCAAAGGTTTGGTTGGATAAAGAATAATAGGGTATGGATAATATTTGGGATATAAATTGGTGTAAAATGAAAAATAAACAAAACAAATAGATTAAAATCCTAAGTGTGGTTAATCACTATCCCAACCATCCCATGAATAAGACTCATATCATTGAATAACTCACGCTTTAACACTTGAAACACACGCTTTAGGTAGATACGAATTATACTCAACAAGATCTTAATCAAAGAACAAATTTTAGTTGACGTTCCCATAACTGCCAACTCCCATTCAATCCATAGATATAATATACAACAAATAGTGGTGATATCGACCACTTACATAACTTTACATCGTTGGTTTATCAATCTTCCAACTTTTTTTTTTTTTTTTTTTTTTTTTTTTTTTTTTTTTTTTTTTTTTTTTTTTTTACTTGAAACATAAACATAGATGTGTAAAATTTCACCACATCACCAAAACAATAATTCTGGATAATTTTTCCATACTTTTCATACTTCAAAAATGACGGTAATAGTGAAAGTAGTAAACACACGAAAAATAAACTCAAAGATATACAATATTTACTTTCACTCCAATTGCATTGTGCAATTTCCCGACCTAACCATAGATAATGAATTACGCACACGAACACAGGTAATGTAAGGAAACTCACTTTGCCTATAGCAATTAACCAACCACGGATTCTAATCTACAGGGTACACTAAGGTTTAAGGGTGTAACGAAACATTTTAAACATAGGTGTAAGAAACGAAAGGAATGGCTCTGAGTGTTTTTCTAAGGGTATCTTACTCTAAAAATGAGAGTAACAAAAGGGTTTATACGGGGGTTAACTAACCAGTGTAGTTAGCTAATAACACATAACATATAAAGCTATTTGGGTGTAATCCTAGAAATTTACCAATTTAGACAAGTCATTCCAATTATATAAAATAATACTTATTATGGTGGTCTCGAATAGTATACAAGCCAAGTTCTAAAGTTTACAAGTCACCGGCACACTCATAGATTTGTGAATTTTGAAAAATCACAATTTTTGAAAATAGCGTCATGTGTGCAGCTATGCAACTTAGACTTTAAACAAAAACATGCTAAAAAATTTTAAAGTTTTGATATATTAAGCACATTTTAAGCATATTTTGAAAAGTTTAGGACAAGTAAGTGTTAAGTGTTCTAATTCTCCAATCCCCCCACTTAAGTTAAACAACGTCCTTGTTGTTTGTATCAAAGGTTAAAAACTGGAAAATAAAAGAATTAGAACAGAAAAACTCCCCTGAGATTTGCTCGGTATGATCCTCCATTAGTATTAGAGCAAAAATCATCTTTCTTGTGGATTAGAACGTTTAAGCTTCATATTAGATGTATCCACAGGAAATGCAGGAAACTAAAATACCACCAAAGCTTCAAAACACACCTAAGATAAGAAAGGTTCAAACTTGCATAATACATTAGTAGTTAGGTAAAAATAAAACATAAAAATTAAAAATGAAAATCATCAGGTCAGTCGATGCGCCGTATCTTATGGAAGAAGATACGCCGTATCGAGCCTGGAATAAATACGGATCAGAATAAAAGATGCGCCGCATCCTTAACCAGGGATGCGCCGCATTAAAATAAACTGATAAAAAGTTTTAAATTCGGAATTAAATAAAATTCAGAAAAATAAAATAAAATAAGATATGACCATCTGCAGGAGATGCGCCGCATCTCAGAATTGAGATGCGCCGTATCCTCTGCGGTCTGACTGACTCGACACATAAAAAGAATAATAAAAAGATAAATCCGGGTTGTCTCCCGGTAAGCACTTGTCTTTATTCCAGAGTCTTCAAGTTAGACTCACGTTCAGCTCCTTAATACCGATCACATTTGAAAGGTTGACTTTCCGCCTCTAGTTGTAATCCCTTTCAAATCGTGTTTTACCAAAAGAACTTTGTTAAGCACCGTTGACAATTGGTGCACTTCAATTGCCAATCCATAAATCATGTTGTTTTGTTCCTTTAGTAAAAGCTCATGACTGCCTTTGAATTCATTAATAAAGTTTCGTGCTTCATGATGTTCTTTTTCATTGGCTTTAGCGATTTGTAGTGCAAACTCTTCCATGGTAAGATTTCTTTGGGGTCTTCCGAACAAGTTGGGGAAAATATCGAACATTGTTCCTGAAAATTAAAGAGAGGTAGATTTCAAAGTAAAAGTTTCCAGGTATAAGGGTCAGAGTATTTTCCGTTCGGATATAAGAAAAATAAAAGTTGCTGATATCTGCAGACGATGCGCCGTATCCAAAAAGTCGGATACGCCGTATCTTATAATCGTTAAAATTAAATCAGACTTTTATTCAGAAAATAGATACGCCGCTTAGAAATTTGAATGCGCCGTATCAATTTTAATAATCAAAAATCGGTATTTATTTAAAATTAAATGCGCCGTATTAACAAAAGTTAATGCGCCGTATTTTCGTTACGTTTCAAAATATAAGATTTTTGATTCAGAGGATGCGCCGTATCGATAAAAATCGATACGCCGTATCTGTTTAAGAATTCGAAAACTGTTTTTAATTAAAATAATAGATACGCCGTATCTGCTAAAGCAGATGCGTCGTATGGCGTTAACGTTTCGAATTTTTTTTTATCAAAAACAGATACGCCGTATCTTGGGGAAAAGATGCGTCGTATCGCTTTAACCGCTTAGAAAAAAATTTCTTATTAAAAACAGATACGCCGTATCTTGGGGAAAAGATGCGTCGTATCGAATTAATTAAACGCGTTGTATTTTATAAAAAATTGAACGCAATACGCCGTATCTGATAAATCAGATGCGCCGTATCGTTCGATTTAGCTCAGTACAACGATAGCAGAAAACAAAAAATACGAAAAATAAAAAAAAAAAATAAAAAAACACACGAAAATAAAAACAAACAAAAGCAAACAAATAACACACAGAAACAGAAAATATGCAAAATAGTACAATGAATGCAAATTAATATAATACACAACAAAATTAGCGGTTAGATAAAAAAGTAAAAACCTAATTAAAATACTAATCAAATTAACAGATAATAAAAATTCACTCCCCGGCAGCGGCGCCAAAAACTTGATGCGCGTGATGTGTCGTTGCGGTTTAGCAGTTTTAATGCCTACTCAAGTTTTAAATTTATATTTAGCCGACTTATCAATAACACACACACTTAAAGAGCAGTGTACCCGGTCAGTATGAATATAATGGTAAGTAGAGTGTCGATCACTAAGAGTGGAACGTATTATCTCGTTATTCTAATCAGTATTTTAATATATTAAGTTAGCTATACAACCTAATCTAACGCAAGGGGGTTCAGCCTGAGAGACTGGCACGATTTGGTTGCAATTAAATAATAAACTAAACCAATAGGCACGAATCAGCAAGTAGCACACACGTACACAGATAAATACTTGAGACAATAAGAGGGCTGTCCTTATGATAAGTAGTTTGTCACTTGTTTTATTGCTAGTGTTATATGAAGTGTATAGTTCGATGCAACGCACCGAGATTAAGTCCTTTCTCGTTGGTTCTAATCTTATCGGCGAGTAAACCCTTAATGATTACTTATGACTATCCCGTTTACCTTTCTCCTACTTTTCTACAGACCATAGAATACATAGGCATCTAATAAACAGGCGAGGGCAGAGGCATGGCGACCCGATCAACGCTCAGCTAGACACAGAGGTTATCAATGCACTAATAAAAGTCACCAATGACATCAACATATAAACTTTAATTAATGAGAAAGCAGTTTTAAGGGAGTGCAACCTTTCCGTTGTCACGTTACACAAGCCACCAATCTTGATGAATTAAAGTTTACTAACGCAATAAAACAAAACTACTTAATGAATTAAACATATGCAGCACCTTCTTACAGCTCTTGTATCTTTGATTTGGGTGTGTCTTGTGCTGCTTCCTTGACTGAATTCGTCCTAGGTTTCTCCTGTTCGGTCTTCGGTTATAATATATTGCGTACGAAATTCGTCTGGTCTTGGGGTATTTATAGTTTTTGTCTGAGGGTGAGATGCGGCGCATCTTGTAAGTAGATGCGGCGCATGTACTTAACTTCGCGTGGGGTCCAAGATTATAATATTCAGGAATATTCGTACACCGCCAGAAGATGCGGCGTATCTTTATCTTTGGATGCGGCGCATGTCCTCTTGAATCTTGGATCGTATCTGGTGAGATCTTGATAGCAATGCGGCGCATGTCATGAGTGAGATGCGGCGCATCTGGAGTAGATTTGACTTGATCTTGTCATTTCAGTAGACTCTTCACTTTATGCATGTTTTGTTCCATAATTAGTCCAAAATCGCCAAGTTTCACCAAATGCTTGTTTTCAACTGAGAATTACAAAAGTAAACGATTAAATATCAATCCTCATAAATAATATAGTAAAACAAGTCAAATTAATAGGATAAATGATAGTAATAAAATGTACTTTTTTGAGTTCATCAGAATCATTAAGTTTGATGAAGGAACTAAAAAGCTTAATGATATACTTGAAAATATTAGATATAGTGAATATGACCGTTCGGGTTTAGGATTTGACCCAAATCAGGCTTCTACAAGTGGTACTAGACAAGTAAAATTTGTAATGCCTGAAATGTCCAAGTCTAAAGGTGACGGCACCACTAATGATACCGACGGCACCACTAAATTTAGTGGTACCGTGGTACCGTCTGGTGCTGAGGACAAAACTGGGTCAATTCTGAAAAAGAACTTGAGTCCTAAATCGAGTCACGTAGTTGTAGATAGTACTAGAGTGTCTACACCAAGTAAAGAGAAAGCCAAAGGCTTTTAAAAATCATTGTCATCTCCCGAACATGGATTTGTAAAGCGTGGCACTAGGTCTACTACTCCTCCACCTAGAAGAATTAATTCTCCCAAACCTCAGTCTAGAACTCCTCTACCGAGAGGTAACTTTAGAAGACAAAATTATCCAAGTAACTTTCCTGTAACTTTGAATGATCGTCCATCAAAAAGTTACTCACCATTGGAAATGTGTCCTCCATTCTCACATCCTAAACTACCGCAACAAATGCGTAGGATGTTTGACTCTAACAACTTTGGACCCATGAGATATTTGGGACCAGATGTTTGAACTTTTGGTTTGCTAGGAAAACATGAGTGTAATTAAATTTTGGAGTCTAACAAAAGGAGTATGATGTGTTATCAAAAAAGTTTGGTGACGCAAAAGTCAAGTCGTGTCTTATATGTTCAACATTCAACAAAGGTAGTCTAATCCTCTAGTTTTAAGAGCAACACCTCAGGCTCAGGTACGCTTTCTTAAAACACCCTTTGTTAGTAGAAATGTTTGGCATGAAATAGTGTAGTTAGAATCTAACATGGTAGGCACTATAACACAGAAACTTTATTCACATCTCATCATGTCAAACTCAACTTGTCCAGAAATGTTCAATGATCACTTGAAGATCATGCATGACAAGTTTGAATTAAGCATTGATGAGTGAATCAAGTTTCCTTCCTTGCACATAAGTAATCTTGCCTAAATTAAGTATCCTTGTAAACTTATGTATACTATATGTATGAGATACATAGTTTAAGTAATAGTCTTAATTGACACTGACGCCCATATCCGCAAAAACGAATCTCACAAGAGACGAAGAAGGTGAGTGCGCGGATATAACTAGGTTAGGGGCATAATAGGTAAAGTAGTTTACCTAACGGCAAGTAGGTCCATTATCATGAATAGTGTTTGGCTTTGTGCCCACTTGTAAGAAGTGCCCTAAGACTTCTTACATCAAAGTGTTTGATATATCATCCGATACATCAAAGGTACTACACACTTGAGATTACTACATCTCAAGGAGATTGATATAGAAATTGTTTCTATATCAACTCTGATAATGCGAGAGTTAATGTGGATTGAAACATAAAGAGTAATGTTTGTACCTTCATAGATTTGTTAACAAACATCTTGGTTCCTCAAGAAACAAACTACTCTTATTGTCTCCACGGCCGAAGCCGAGTACGTAAGCGCCGGAAAGGCATGACAACAAACACTATAGATGAGACAACCCCCTATGAAGAGTAGCTGTCAAGATGCCATTAGACTTGACCGGGAACCCTGTAGTTTTCTCATGAACGAAGCTCATCGAAGTACGTCATCCTCTCCGTCACGATAAGGTCAAAAGTGAAATCTTTTCTTTGAAAAGTCTCTCTTGAAAGACAACATCGTCAATACTCCAACCAATACGTTCTCGTCACCCCACTCATGACTATTTAGATAATTCTTCCGAATTATTAAAGTCATCATCCACTTCTCTCCTCATGACCTCTTAATAATTCACTTGAAATATTAACGTCATTTCTCACGTCTTGTTCTATGACTCATTTGTCATTTCCCTCACATCGCCTCATGACTCTTAAGTCATTTCTCTCATCCCGCTTATGACTATTTCAATATTTCAATGGAAATATTAAAGTCATCCCTCACGTCATACCTTATAACCTTTTTATCCCTTCTATGACCTCTCAAAAGTTTCACATGAAACATTGAAGTCATTCTCTACAAATGACCCATGACTCTTTATGTCATATTTCTCACTCGTCTCATGACTTTTAGAAATTTCTCTAAGAAATTCTAAGTCATTCCCTTTCTACGTGTCACATGACTTCTTGAATATTTCACGGGAAATATTAAGTCATTCCTTGCGTCTCGTATTCCGACTAATTAAATATTTCATGGGAAATATTATAGTATCCACCAAAACACGACTCATAACTTCTATTTATTTCACGGGAAATATTAGAAGTCAATCCTCATCCAATGACAACTTAATCAATTTCCTTGGAAACACTAAGGTCATTCCTTGTCATCCTTCCTAATCGTTTTCGTCAATAAGTTTATTAGGTATAAAAATTTTCCTCGTGTCAAAAAGTCTTACTAAATAAGTAAGATTAATCAGCTAAAAGTCAAAACAGAAGAAAAATGGCACAATCAGACATACGGCTCCATTAAATAGACACGGCTCCACTAATGTTTAGTGGAACCGTGGTGCCGTGCATCTGAAAAACGCGCCCATTCTTTCTTTTCTTCTGCACATCCTTTTAATCAAACCCAAAACCACTTCCTCTTGCTGTCAAAACCGAACTCAAACACTAAAATTCAATTAAGCTCTTGCAAATCAAGATTGAGGCATTGGAATCAACAAATCCTAATCACAACAACACTAATTGTAAGTAAATCATGCTTAATTTCTTTCAATTTGAGTCTAGGGTTTGTTCTGGAGTTCAAAATTGAATTGGGGATTTTCGAATTTTGTTAATCCTTTGTGAAATTAAGACTAGGATTAGACAATGTAGCATTCACATGATTCCCTAAACCTAGGATTTTCATAAACCCACTTATGTTGCAAAACCTTGTCCAATTTAATAACTAAAATCAGATTATGATTGATTGTTTGTAGTGGAATCATGTTTAGGATTATTAAAATAAGATTAGGAACGTTTTGCATTAAAGCTTTTGAAACTTAAAGCTTGTTGGCACCATGTTGAGGCGTTTGCCTAACACCCCAATTCAATCACTTTTCCAAAAACTTCACAAGTCTAGGATCATGAAACCTTTTTCATGCATTGTTGATGCAAATTAAAAATATTTTTGCATGCATACGCGAACTCTCAAATATGGGTGGAAGTACATAATTAATATCTATTGTTCGACATATTTGATTGAGCAAAAGTAAAGATAGGAGCGTTTGGGTAATCTCTTAGGATTATTTTAGGGTCAATATTACCGCACCTCCACATTGGTTGCATTTAGGCACACACACACACTCAAAATGGGATCACTAAAATGCAACAAGTTAACATACAATTTTTTTTTGTAGGTAACAATGCCTCGTAATGATTACCAAGATACCCATCACTACATCCCTCGTCTTGTTGCCGACCCAAATATTCCCATTGAACAAAAGGCTTATCTAGCCAAAGTTCAAGATCGATACATACACGAAGGGCCTGTAGTCGATGCACTCTATGTCACGACAGACAACATCCATGTCTGTTTCCCTTCTATCGAGTTCGATTGTTTATACAAAATAAACGATCAAGTCTGTCCTCGTTTTATTCTCGAGTTTTATAGTCGTGTCCGTACCTACACTGATCTTGACGGAAACTTCTTTCTTGATTTTTGGATTCGACACCAAAATATCATCTTGTCTGTCACCGAGATTGGTCAGATTCTCGGTATTCCCTCATATGGTCAGTGTGCATTCACTAAAGACCATTCTCTAGAGTCTCTTTACTACAATCTTGAGAACGAAGGTGCTTATCGTACCGAAATTCCCGACATTGAAGTAATTAAACAAGTAATCCAAATTCCTCGAGTCACCAACACGTATCAAAAACGTGATGGTTCTATTGTCTACCTCGATCCAAACAAAATTTACCTCAAAGAACTTCATCCCGACATTAGAAATTGGGAACTTCTTCTGCGTGAGAACGCGTTAAGCCTTGCAGGCAACCGTGATCACGTTCCGGCAAGTCTTGCCCACATGCTCTACTGTCTTAGTATTGAGGAACCTTACAACCTCGCATACTACATGGTCAAACGGATGGCCAGTATTCATCGTCGTTCCGATGAGCTCATGCCATATGGCATGTTGCTTACTCGTTTATTCAGGTGGGTTATGCAAACCTACCCATCTCTCAATGATGTCGACTATGTCCTAGTCAATCCGGTTATGAAACCACTTGGTGGACCACAACTTCGCACAAAGCAACGTAAGGACAAAGGGTCCAAACGTGGTCGTAAATCCACTTCCGATATTCCCCACTCTTCCTCCTCCTTCGGTCACAGTTCGTCTTCACAACCTATGGATTAGGATGATGATGAGGTGAATGAAGAAGGAACGTCTCGTCCTAGTACTCCCTCTCCCGACACCTTCATTCATAACCTTGACACCTCATCGTTCACAAAAACCTCCGATGTTGAATTCGGACAAACCAACTTATCCACGATGATGAGAAGAAAAACAACCATGTACAATCGACAAGTCTCGATGCATGAGCAAACTATCAGGGGATTCAAGTCCGTCGGCAAGGCGATCAAAGGGCTTGGGAACAAGATTAAAAAGTTGGGGAAAAGAAGAGACTAGTTAGGATTAGCTTAAGTAGTACTATTAACTTAAGTATTATTAAGCTATTATAAATAAGGTCATGTCAATGTCCATCATACATTAACTAGCTTGAAGTGTTCTCTTTTAACACTTCATAAATGAACATGGTTAATTTGCTTAGTTAATTAACCTTTATGTTAATCAATCTTGCCTAGTTCATGCATGTTATCTTATTTTATTACATGCACTAGATGTTAAAATTGCTTGAACTCATGCATGCTTAATAGTTGCCTAAATACATAGATGATCACATGATCATGTTAGTTGCTAGTTGAAACTAGCTTTAGGAATTCTATATGTTTAGTGATTTGAGGCTTTGAGATTTGCAACCAATGGATTCCCCAGAAATTTCCCCATTTAGGCTGCCTTAAACCTGCAGACCTGGAAAGAAGGTCAAAATGGAGGCCACGACTCCACTAAATTTAGTGGTGCCATGGTACATTTAGTGGTACCGTGACTTAGGAAGACGATTTTCACTATTTCCTTCCACTTTTTGACTTCTTTTTCCAGGAAATCTGCCAACATTACCTGATTCCCATACACCCAAATCCCCAAATCCAACATCCTTTTCAACCTTGCATGCTTTTGATTTGGCTATTTAAGCTAACATCATGCATTGCTATCCTTACACCCATCCTTACACCTTCACAATCACCATACTACCATCATGGGATCAAGAGTATTTAAGAAACCAGGATTCTACATCAAACCAACAAATGAAACCAATCAAATTGATCAATGGTACAAGAGTGCTTACCCACCACAAGCCTCACCAAACACCAAAGAGACAATTCTCATTGATCTCACCTTGGATGATGAAGATGAAACCCACACACCCATAACCTCTACCAAATCATCATCTTCCTTCACTACACCCCAAGCTCCATCCAAGGCAACCTCTATCAAACCCACATCCTCATCCTCTACAACTAGAACCAACACACATTCACCTCAACCTAGTCCCATTCACCCTTTAGCCTTAACACTTAACTCATCACCATCAACTTCCCTTGAAATGGGAACTAACACATCACCCTCATCACTTTCATCATCACCACAACCTCTAACTCTCACCCTCACCCTATTACCAAACACTCCCTTTGAGTTTGGGAGCAACACATCATCACCTTCCCTATCACCATCACCTCAACCCTTAATGGGTTATCCCATCCTTTATCCCCTTCACTCACACACCTTGAGTTGTGCTTGTTGCCATCACAACCTTGAACTCATCATGAACCTTAGAGATGAGCTTAACTTTAGGTTCTCATACCTAGAACACCTCCTCACACCACCTATAGGACCCATCATCCTTCCACCTCCTCCACCACACAATAGCCCAAACTAAACATGGTTATGTTTAGTCCCTCCAATAAATGCTTAGGAACCCTTTTGAAGTTGGAAGCAAATCTTGAAGCCTCATACTACTATTAATGTTTATGTGTCTTCATGTTGTTTTAAATTTGCTTTCTTGATGTAGTCATACTTATGTGTGACATTTATTTTATGTTCATGAAATGGGCTTTTCATTTTGGCTACTTAGCTATTTTTTTTGAGTGGTTGGATATTTGTCAAATGTGCTACTTGTTAGATATTGTATACTTGTCGTCTAACCTTGTTTTGTAGCACAAACCATTGCTCGATTCCTTTGTGTTCTCCAAATGAGGGGGAGTACACATCAAGGGGGAGCCGTCGTCACCTTTTTGATTCGATAAAAAGGGGGAGAAATGGGAGTAAACTCATTAAAAACTTGTTAAAACTAATTTTAACTTAAAATGAGTTTATATTTTGTCATCATCAAAAAGGGGGAGATTGTTGATGCAAATAATGTTTCTAAAAACGTTATTTATATCTTTTGATTACTTCACGTTTTGAGGATGACAAAATGTGAAATCACGTTACGTTAAAATTAACGTAAACAGTTTTTAATCGGAAGATCCGTTTCTACGCAAATCACTCTTAAACAAATTTACAAACTTGACAAATGATCAAAGAAGTAAATTTTGGTTTTGAGAACTCACATTTTTAATGGGACAAAACATTTTTTCAAAAATACACATGACAAATTATTTTTGAATTATTAAGAAATGTTTTAATGGAAAAATTAAGTTTGAAAATCACAACAGCTATTTTCCCCCCCAAAATAAGCTTCCAACCTTCCCCAAATAAGTTTTCAACCCGAAAAGACAAAATTTGGAGCGTCCTAGTCTAGGACGGCTCCACGGTTCCACTAAATTTAGTGGAGCCGTGGCATGTTTAGTGGAGCCGTCCATACTATTTTTTCTGTAACGTTCAGATTTTCTTTGCCTATAAATACTAACCCCTTTCACAGATTTTAGGCACCCTTTCACACAGAAAAACTTCTGAGTTTAAACCTCTCACACCTTTCTCTTCTTTAGATCATTTAGATTAGTTTTCTTTTGTTTTAAGAGTGATCCAATCATCCACCAAGAGATCCTCTTCATTCCTCTTCATTAGCAAGAGAAGAACACAAGTATCCAAGTTGATACAAGGTGTTATCATTCCTCTTCAAGAGAAGAACACAAGTATCCAAGTTGATACAAGGTGTTATCATTCCTCTTCATTAGCAAGAGAAGAACTCAAAGTATTCAAGAAGATACAAGAGTTATAGTTGTTAGGTTTTTGTAACACTTGTTACAACCTTGTTGTATCATAGCATACATCAAGTTTATTTATCTTTTGTGAGTGAGAGTGAAGATCAAGTGTGATCTTATAGAGATAGTGGATATCTCTTAAAGCCATTGGGCTTGTGTGATTGATCAAGTAGATCAAGGGTTGATAGATTAGTGTTAGTTGAGAGAGTGTTGATCATTGTGATCGTGTTGAGATCTTGGTGATCTCGTGTAGCCATTGGGCTTGAGTGTTTGGTCACGTGGACCTTGGTAGATTGGTGCTAGCTAAGATTAGCACTCGACATCTAGCTTAGTGTCGGTAATAGAATAAGTGACATGTACGGTTTTCTCCGCCTGAAGGGAGGTTGTTGATATAGTATTTGAAACTCTCGAGTATGGTACTCGGGGAGTGGAGTAGGGCGAAGAAGAGCTTCGTAGCCGAACCACTATAAATCCTTTGTCTCGATTTGATCTTTCCAACTCTATTCTTTACTTTTATTATTTACCATTAGTTAGTTTAGAGTGTAGTTCATATTGGTGTTAATTGATTACACATAGAGTTCGAATCAAAGTTTCCAATAGCAAACTTTTAAAACAAGATTTTTAAAAGAAATTAAAACCGTTAAACTATTCAACCCCCCTTCTAGTTTCCCACAGTTTCTATTCCTAAGAAGGTTACTAAACCATTTTAAAAGCTTGCAACAAATGCAAGAAAAATGGTCTATGCCTATATGCAATGCAAACTAATTACTTAATATAGTGCAAGTAATTTAGCATGAGCCTTATAAATGCGTAAATCGGAAAGCTATAATAAACAAATAGCAACACTGCATGAAAGACGCTTATGCTTATGGATAAAGTTAGCTCAACTAAATAGAGCGATAAGCATATAAAAGTATTAACTAACAATACTAAGACACAAAGAAAAGCAAATAGTCATTTAGCATAACACACAAAGATACTTATCGTCATTTTGTGTATTAAGTATAACAATGTACACTTAGCTTGACTTTATTTGAAAATGAATTATTTTCCACCCCATTTAAAAATTTGATCAACACCTTGAAATCATGAATGCATCAACGTGTGATGTTCACTTTGTGTTTTGACAAAAAATTTGTGCAATCGGCATGACCGGAAACGACTCTCTGTTACGAAATAGAGACTCTCGTAAATTTTACTTTACAATCACTTTCTAAAATAAATTTTAAGTGAAAGTAGACTCAATTACGTTTAAAACGATAGGTGGCACGACTCCTACGGACTTACGGTTGATTTTATACGAATTTTTGAAAATTACCGAATTCTGAAGAACATACGACGGTACCGTTAAATTTAGTGGTACCGTCCATATTTAGTGGAACCGTACGTTATATTTAACGGTGCCATACCTGTTATTTCTGTTTTGAACAGAACCAACTTTTATTAATTTAAGAAAACCTTCAAGCTAGTATGACAATGTATACTTAACAACAAAACTTGCAAGTATTAAGCAACTAAATACTTTTCATATTTTTATCACCTTCATGGGTAATTTGATACATGGATCGTACTCAATTTTGAAAACCATTTGTTTTAAAAATTTGAGCGACGTGGCTCTGGTACCAATTGTGGAAACCGTAGAGGGGGGGTGAATACGTTTCCATTTAAAATCTTAAAACTTTTGTATCAAACTCCCGATCAAGTGTGATGTGATATGAAAAGTGTCAACTATGATCATATAGCATCAAGAGATGAATATAGTAAACTACAACATATGCACAATCAAACCACGACACATAGATAACCAACATAACATAAGCAACTAGCCACACAAGCAAAAACTCAATGCAAATATAAAGCGTTAAAGAATGAAATGAAAGTAAAGAAATAAGTAAGAAGGCGCAAACCGGACACGGTGATTTATAGTGGTTCGGTCACGAAGCTCCTCTTCGCCCTACTCCAATCCCCGAGTACCCAACTCGAGAGTTACTTCACTAATCAACAAACTCCCTTCAGGCGGAGAAAACCGTACACGTCGCTTAACTTGTTTTCCGACACTAAGCTAGATGTCGAGTGCTAATCTTAGCTAGCACCAATCTACCACGATCTACCCGATCTACACCTTACATGTCGCTTATCCTATTTTCGACACTAAGCTAGATGTCGAGTGCTAATCTTAGCTAGCACCAATCTACCACGATCAACCCTTGATCCACATGATCAATCACACAAGCCCAATGGCTTCAAGAGATCTTCACTATCTCTTAAGATCACAATGATCTTGACTCACTCTCTCACAAAAGAAAAATAATCTTGATGTATGCTATGATACAATCAAGAGTGTAACAAATGTTACAAGACCTAACAACTCCAACTCTTGTATCTTTTTGGATACCTTGAGTTCTTCTCTTGCACATAAAGAGGAATGATAACACTTTGTATCTACATGGATACTTTTTGTTCTTCTCTTGCTAATCAAGAGGGATGACAACACTTTGTATCTACTTGGATACTTTGTGTTCTCCTCTTGCTAATCAAGAGGGATGACAACACTTTGTATCTACTTGGATACTTTGTGTTCTTCTCTTGCTAATCAAGAGGAATGAAGAGGATCACTTGAATGGAGGATTGGATCACTCTTAAACAAACTAAGACTCTCCAAATGATCAAAGAAAGTCATCTAAGTGAGGAGGGATTAGACCAGAGAGAAAGGAATGGAAAAATCAAGTTGGAAGTGTAAAATGGTCAACTATTTATAGGCAAAAAAAATCTAGCCGTTATGTACGGACGGCTCCACTAATTGTGCCACGGCTCCACTAAATTTAGTGGAATCTTGGAGCCGTCGGTGACGAAAACGCTCCAGACGCTCCAAATTTTGTCTTTTAGTGGTGAAAGTTTATTTGGGGAAGTTTGGAGCTGTTTTGGGGGGGAAAATAGCTGTTACTATTTTTGAAATGATTTTCCCAAATAAAACATTTCTTTTTAATTCAAACATAATTTGTAAAATGTATTTTTGAAAATTTTTTTTGTCACATTTATAAAAATGTGAAGTTTAGAAAAATATAATCCTTTGATCATTTGTCAAGTAGTAGATTTGTTTGTCCATACCTTTAGTGATTTACGTCGGGATGGAAATCTACGACTTTGTTGAAGCATACTTGAGACGTCGGGAGGTGTTGATGTAAGTATGCATTGATGATTTGTGTTTACAAGTAACTTGCACATTTTACGTTATGTATTACAAGTTACATGTTTGTCATTATTAAAACCGAAGAAATCGTTTAGTTTAAATATCTTAATATTTGCACTAACATCGCGGTTTTAAGTTCGCTATTGACCTTTTCCACTTTTTCAATCTCAATACGATAATTTTTCAGTAATGATTCAAAGAGAGCACGAGTTTCCTCATCATTAGCATCATTTTGTGCAAATTAAACTTCATTAGGATTCAAATCTGGAAGTTGCCAAATTAATATTGCTACAAGTTGGCGTGTCCATATATGTATCATAAATAGGTTCGAGAAGCACAGAATGTGGCTTTTCATGAGCAAACGGATTAACATCATTACTTGGATTTGGTACCTTGTGGAGTGGTTCGGTGTCATAGGTAGGAGGAATGTTAGAATCACTGCACGATGTTGTTTCTTGCTGATTAGCCATAAAGTTGAAGTTTCCAGTAAGATCTGCTGCATTATCATTAACTTTTGTTGAAACCATGAAGTCATATTCCTCAGCAGTCAACGGTGTACCCGACTCTTCCTTTTTGGCTAGCATCAACATGTACTGGAGCTTTTATAGCTTTGTCAGTGCATTGACATTGCAACCTCTACCAATATCACTACTGAGAATTGCAGATATAGGTTTCTGAATCGAAGTCATAAAACAATAATTCTCATTTTGATTAACCCCGATCTGATTCACAAACTGATCCATTTGGTTTCCAGTATACTGCCCTGCATGTTGCATCTGATTCCCCATCTGTATCCCTATAGCATTTCCTTGCTGATTCTCAATAACTTCAACCATTTTTCCTTGTTGACCCATATATAACTGCGTATTATCAGTGTACGATGAAATCCATTGGTTGTTGTTATCTGGTTTTATGTTCAATGCCCTGGATAAGAGAGCAAAACCATTTTCCAAAGCAGTTGTGATATTGTCTTGCTGAGTGGCCATTGATGAAGTTATATGATAAAGATAATGTTGGATCGGTTCAAAGAACTAGGAGTGGGTTGGTTACGGTTCACGAGTTATGTTTGGTTTAAAGTTAAGTCCTTGGTCGGTGTCCTTGAAGAGTCGTTGAGAAACTTGGTAACTCGAGAAAGTTAGTAATCTTGAGAAACTTGGTAACTTGAGAAAGTAGGTAAATTGAGAAACTTCATAATTCGAGAAACTTGATAAGTTGTGAGAAACTTGATAAGTCGTGAGAAACTTGATAAGTCGTGAGAAACTTGATAAGTTGTGAGAAAGTTGATAAGTCGTGAGAAACTTGATAATTCGTAAGAAACTTGGTAACTTAGTCACAAACTAGGTAAACTTCACAAACTTGATAATGTTGTCACAAACTTGATAAAGTAGTCACAAACTTGGTAATCATCACAAACTTGATAACTTCAAGAAACTTGATAACTCTCAAGAAACTTGATAAGTAGAAACTTGGTAAGTCACAAAGTTGATAACTCTCACAAAGTAGATAACTTAGAAAGTAGGTATCTCACAAAGTCAATAAGCTCACAAAGTTGATAAGTCACAAACTTGAGAAGTCCACAAAGTTGATAAGATCAAGAAACTTGATAACTTTCAAGAAACTTGATAAGGAGAAAGTTGATAAGTCAAGAAACTTGATAACTTGATAAAGTTGATAACTAAAATTCGAAAACCCACAAAGTCGATAGCTTACAAAGTTGATAACACAAATTAGAAAATCCACAAAGTCGATAGCTTACAAAGTTGATAACACAAAGTCGATAGCTTACAAAGTTGATAACACAAAGTCGAAAATCCAAAAACTCGATAAGACTATTATAAACTTGATAAGGACCTTGAGAAACTTGACAAAGATATTAGAAACTCGACAGAAATATTAGAAACTCGATAAGGACCTTGAGAAACTTGACAAAAATAGTAGAAACTCGACGAAAATATTAGAAACTCGACAGAAATATAAGAAACTCGACAGAACCTTTAGAAAATCGACAAGAAACTTTAAGAAGCTCGACAGAATTTCTGAAAAACTCGACAGAAATTCTGAAACTCGATAATTCTTCTGAGAAACTCGACAGAACTAGAGAAACTCGACAAGAAACTCACTAACTCGTGAGAAACTCAAGAAAATCACAGAAACTCGAAAAAAAGTCCAGAAAGTCGATAACCCTAGTCAGAAGAACAGTAACGCCTTAAATTTTCCTAGATCAATGATTTGGCTATTGATACCACTTGTTATCCCAATAAATCTATCCTAAACATACAACTAATCACTAGATAAGATCAATAGAGAAGAGTGGAACTTGAACTTGAACTTTTATTAATCACACACTAACTTTATGATACAATACCTAGAGAGAATAATACCACCAATGACCAACCTTCCAAATGAGGAGGAAGGTCCTATTTATAGTTTTCTTGTTGGACTTGGGTGGGCTTTGGGCTTTTCATTTCACTTAACATTAACCTATTAGATTAAAAGCCCAAGCCTATTCTAATTAAATACACAATGACATACTTAAATAAAATATTACAAAGACGCATGACCATCACTTTTTATAAATCCTAACATATTTTGTGTCACTTATATTTTGGACTATGCTATTGACTCATCCATATGCTATTATTGTACACTTTAACATTTTGGCGACTTGAACATTTGCGGATATAACAACTTTTGTGTATATGGCAGCTTGATTCGTAGATTATAACACCCGTTTTATAGAATTTGAACGTTTTAATCCATTTGAGGGTGTTTAGCAATTATATATAGGTGTTTTAGCTGTTATAACTTGTTTCAGGATATTGGCATGTTGGTATTGGTGGTGTACAGGTTTGGGTTGTGTAAAATTTTTTCTGTAAAAATTTCCTGGAAAAATCTGAAAAACTGCTGCTGTTGAGGCTGTTGTACAGCAGCAGTATATGTTACCGACGACATGTCGTCGGTAAATTTTGTAACATATTTACTTGGTACTCTTTTGTATCGTCGACATGTCGTCGGTACATAGAAGCATTGTTTGACTTCCGTTGAATTTCAGTCTTTCGTTGACCGTTTTGACTTTCGTTGACCGTTTTTACTTTCGTTGACATGTCGTCATATATAATAACGACCATTTGACTTTCGTTGACGGTTTTGTTAATTAAGTGATTAATTAAGTGTATTGTACCGACGACACGTCGTTGTTACAATACTTGTGGAATGCCAAAATTCTTTGACTGAAAATGGTTGTGGGTCCCACATGAGCGTCGGGAAATGTCTTCAGCACAGTAAGTCCCGACGAGGCATTCACGCCTATCAGCCACCTTTGAACTATCGTCGGCATCAACTACTTGCCGACGTCATGTCGCCGGCACGACATTTTTTGTGTCACCGGGAAAAGTCCCGATTGTACTAGTGAAAGGTATTAAACTTGAAAAGAAAATTCATTATTGCACAAAAATAAAATATAACATTGTTATTGAACATTTTCGTTGTTTGATACCGGCAATAGCAATCGACGAATAATTCGATACCCCTTTAGTTCCTTTTACCTTAACCTAACCATACACTTATTTGGACCTTTTGATTACACTGCTTAAACGAAACATTCGTTTTAAAATTTTGATTAGTATTCTAAAAGTGTGTTTTCGATTGCTTATTTATATCAAAAATAATGTTCTTTCCGACGAGCACCACTGAAGATTGTTTAGTCGAAGACCAGGGCCGTCCCATGAATACATGAATTTTTTGAGGGCCCTGGACGAAATTAAATAATGATTCCTTTCGAGAATGCATGCTATATATAAACTGTGACCGTTTATAAGATATAATACAATTAGTTATCTAAACGTCCTGACATACTACTCATTTAAGATATTTCTCATCTAAATACTTTTTTCTTCGTGAAAAATATGTGTACACATGCATAAAATTATTAGCGGGAAAATTTTGGGGCCCTTAAAATTTTAAGTGTGACAACCGGTAATTTTGGGAGTCATTTTAAATACCGCATTACGTTTAAATTAAAACAAATAATTAATTATTAAGAACCTTGTTTGTGAAGTTATTGGAATTTATTTGGATTATTGGTAATGTTATTGGAATTATATTTGTGTGATGAGTGAAGTTTCTGTGTACTTTGTGTTGAGAACTACGTGATTTGGCACAATATAAACCTAATAATACGTTTGATAAGTTGATTTTAGCATCTTTAGCAAAGATATACATATTTATAGTTATTTTTCGTGGAAAAATGATTTTAAAACTAATGGTGTGAGGATTCGATACACTGAAAGGTTGTTAGACCTTTATAACGTGTGTATATGATATCTTGAGTTATTATGATCAAGTATGCGAAATTTACTCAATCACACTTAGTAGGTTATTTGGTTATGGAAATGGAATAGTTATGTTTGTGTAATGAACAAAGAACAATGAAAGTATAATGCCAAACGATTCAATATTGTTGCAAATAATACGAGTGATCTTCACTATCACTAGGGTTACAAAACCTTAAATCTTATGTTCTATGACTTATGATATTATCTAATGGAAGCACTTGTTAGTCACTGTGTTATATCTAAACTAAGCACACTTATATCACAAGTCTAAGATCTCCCTTTTATAGTCTAAAGGAGATCTTTACAATATGTTAAGTCTTGTCAAGTCTTGTCGAACTACTTGCTAGCTTATGTGAGTCAGTAACTAAGATACATCATGTATCTATGTTTACAACTTGTTTAACTGATGACACAACAAAGATATTATCTACCATGTATCTTTGACTTGTATACACAAAATATCTTCGTATACTTATCCATCCAGCAGTAGAATACGCGACACCTATTACTTCAGCAGTAGGATGAGTAATTACAACAGCAGTATCTGATATATCAGCAGTAGTATTCTTGCAGCAGAAGAAACACTTATACTAGCAGTAGAATGAAATGCACTAGCAGTAGAATGGTACTTAGTGTATTTTCTTTAGTAGTACTGACCTTGTGAATTTTTAATTCCCAATGCTAATCTTCAGAACATTTAATTCCCAACAATCCTCCCCTAAACATTTGATTCCCAAATCAACATGTTTCTTCTGAATTAAATTATGATTGTGAGGATCTTTCAAACACTAACTAGTCAGACCCTTTATCTGAGCTTTCCTCTGTACTGTAAGACTAACTATCTTTCTCTCTAACTCATCTGCTTTCTTCTTTGACTTCAACAATATCAGTACCAATCTTTAAGCTTCATTCATGGCCTAAAAGATGGTGCAATTTCCTTGGATGGAGGAATTTTAAGAGGCAATGGTGATGTGTATCTTGGATGCTTGGTCTAAGAAGTCAAATCATCTTTTAGCAACCCTTTGCAAGTGATGAACAAACGTAGTGACCTGAAATTGAAACTAAAAGATCCTAGATAGAACTTTCTCCATTTGAATGCTTCATTCCTTCTGAATATATATATAATACTCCGGAATCTTGTTTGAAAGCTCTGTTCTTGTCATTTTCAACCTCTATGTCATCATCTTGTATGCTCTTATCTTTTCCTCCCCTATATTTGGTTAATCTTCCTTCCCTGGGCTTTATTTTCTCCCTTGAGTTATTTCCTCTCCTGGGTTACAAAGAACATATCATCCCCTGAGATTGGAAGATCTCTCACCATGTACCAAACTATTTCCTCCCCTGTTTGGAAGATCTCTTACAATCATCTGATCAACCAAATATAACATGTTTTCAGACAATAGTGTACATGAAGCCATCAATTCCTTAAGAGTTTAAGTTTCTGCCCTCATCACTTCTAGGTGTGTAACCCCTTGTGAGTGGTGAATCATGGGGCATTTGACCCATTATCCATCATTTGATGGTTTTTCTAAGCCACTTTGAAAAACCTTTTTAAGAAACTTTTGCCTTAGCAGTATGTACATGATTTTATTATGAAAAATCATACTGCTTACTACCATTTTGAAGGGATTAAGTGTAGTAATAGACACTTAATGAAAATTTTGGTTTAAAGCAACCTCTGGTTGTGTGAGAACCAATGTGTTCAGTTATAAATAACTGCCTGTGTGCAGATAAACCGATTCAAAGGGCTTTCCTGACAGGATTTCCAGCTCTTGGCAATTGTTGCCTCTAACACAAGTGTTAGATTAACTTTTGCTCGCTGTTCTTTCTATCAGATGTCCTTAGACTTGCTCATTATACTAAAAAGTTTAAAATGATAGAAAGTGAGTTGTATCAGTTACTAACTGATCAACTAAGCCATTAATTCAATGTGAAACATCATAAACAAGTTTCAAGAAAGAAGTTTTAAAGAATTTATTAACTTAGGTGTAAACCTTTGTTAATAATCCCCAAACTCAGTATATCATGAACTTTTTATGTCAGCAACTAGTATAATCATTCTGCTGCTCATACAGTTCACTTGAAACTTCCTTTGTGCTCAAATGATCATACCTGAAAATGTCAGTCTAAAACCAAGAGAAACAAAGTATAAAGTACTTGTTTTATATCAGAATAAGCATATGACTAATAGTATGAATAACACAATTCAAAGTTGTACTAGCAGTACAATCTTTTGCAATAGCAGTATCAATTTACAAAGCTAGGAGTACAAACAGAAATTTATATACAAAAACGCACAGTTTGAAAATTTTAAGGATTAAGCATTCCAATACTTGCTACCAAGTATTAAAACCTTCCTACATCAAAAGCTTTTGTGAAAAGATCTAAAAAGTTGTGATCAGAATCAATTTTAAGAACTTGAATCAACTTTTTCACATTGCGGTCTCTAATAAAATGATGTCTAATTTCAATGTGTTTTGTTTTAGAGTGTTGCACTGGATTTTTAATTATGTAAATTGTACTACTATTATCAATATATATGACAGTATTTAAGAAATTGTACCCATAGTCAAAAATTAGTTTTGAAGCCATAGGACTTGACCACAATAACTTGTAGCAGCTACATATTTAGCTTCAGTTATTGAAGTAGCCACAATTGTTTGCTTCTTACACTGCCATGAGATAAGTCTACACCCAAGGAATTGACATCCTCCAGTTGTTGACTTTCTGTCCAAGCTTGCACCAGCATAATCACTATCTGAGTATGCTACCAAGTCAAAAGGTGACTCCCTAGAATACCATAGACCCAACCTTGGTTGACCCTTGAGATATCGAAAAATCCTCTTGACTGCTGTTAAATGAGAAACCTTAGGAGTTACTCGAAATCTTGCACAAGCACAAATAGAGAACATGATATCAGGTCTTAATGATGTAAGATACATCAAAGAGTCTATCATAGATCTGTATGTGTGTACATCTACATTGTCTCCATCTACATCTTTAAGAAGTGGCTTCTCAGTGTCCATTGGTGTGCTTACTACTTTTGAATCAGCAAATTGAAATTTTCTAAGAATTTCTTCAACATGTTTGTCTTGGCTGATAAATATGCCTTCACTTGATTGCTTAACTTGCAGACCCAAAAAGAATGTAAGTTCCCCCATGGAACTCATCTAAAACTTATCATGCATAAGCTTCTCAAATTCTAAACACATCTCCTTCCTTGTAGATCCAAATATGATATCATCCACATACACCTGAACTAGCAAAAGGTTTTTCTTGTGCTTTTTGATGAATAATGTCTGATCTATCTTGCCTCTTTGAAATCCATTTGAAATTAAGTAGGAAGCCAGTGTTTCATACCATGCCCTTGGAGCCTGATGAAGGCCATAAAGAGCCTTAACTACCTTGTACATCTTGTCCGGATGGTTAGGATCAATGAAACCAAGAGGTTGTGAGACATAAACCTCTTCCTCAATAGTACCATATAGAAAAGCACTCTTGACATCCATTTGGTAAACTGTGAAGTTCATAAATGAAGCATAAGCCAAAAATAGCCTAATTGCCTCAATCCTTGATATTGGAGCAAACACCTCTTCATAGTCTATCCTTTCCTCTTGTGTGTACCCTTGGGCTACTAATCTAGCCTTGTTCCTAATTCTATGCCTCGTTCATCCCTTTTGTTTCTGAAAACCCATTTAGTGCCAATTACCCTTACATCATTTGGGTAAATCAACTAGCACCCAAACCTTCTGAATCTTGAACTGAAGAAGCTCCTCTTGCATAGCTTCTACCCAGCTTGAATCATCTAGGGCTTTAAGAACATTCTTTGGTTCATCTTGTGAGAGAAAACATACAAATAAGCAAGAGTTTGCAAACTCATGCTGCTTTGATGCATAAAGAGCATCAAGAAGCCCTTGTTGGTCTGAAGACATCAGTTGTTTCCTTGTCTTCACCCCTAATTGTACATCTCTAATCACATTGTCCAGGGAGTAGACTTTGTGAATCCTTGTGTGTGGTGTAGAAGGAACTTGAAAGTTAGGTAGGAGATTACTGAAATCCACCTCATCTTTTGAGAATTCTGCTTCTTTTGGTTCTGAAGGGCCAGCAGTAGAATCATTTGGCCGAGCAGTAGAAAGATTAAGCCTAGCAGTAGAATGTTTTGTCTCAGCAGCACTATCATTAGAAGAAACTTTCTCTTGTTCCTTTGTTCCATCTTCCTTGTTTTCATCTTCAATCCCTTCTTTAGCTTTATCAGAAGAAGGTTCATCATTTATTGAAGTTGAAGCCACACTGGTACTTGTCCATATTGGCATCATCATATAATCTTGATCTGTCTCTTTTCCTAACCCTGACTCATATGTTGTATCATCAGAACCTGCAAAATCATTAGTTTTTGCAACAACAGGCACATAATTCACTGATTTGGTTAGAGACTCAAGACCAAATAGCCATTTGGGACCTTGACCTGCTAAACTGGATTTATTTTCTAAAAATTCCACATGCAGGTTTTCCTCTACTCTTCTAGTTCTTGCGTTGTATACTCTAAATGCTTTGCTATTAAGAGAATATCCAACCAAGAAACCTTCATCTGCTTTGCCATCAAACTTTCCAAGATGGTCTAAGGTATTCAGAATTGTCACATGACATCTAAAAGGTCTAAGAAATCCTATTGTAGGAGTTCTTCCTCTAAAAAGTTCATATGATGTCTTATTATGAGATTTAACAACTAAAACCCTATTTTGAACATAGCAAGCAGTATTGACTGCTTCAGCCCAAAAAGTGATAGGCAACTTAGAGTCAGCTAACATAGTTCTAGCAGCTTCTATTAGTGTTCTATTTTTCCTTTCAGCTACTCCATTCTGTTGCGGAGTTCTATCAACACTAAATTCTCTCCTAATACCTTTTTCTTTGCAGAAATCATCCATAACTCTAATGAGTTTTACTTTCTTGCTTTCTATCTCTGTAATGAATGTTTTAAGAATGCTAGAAGTTTCATCCTTAGAACCTAAAAAGAAAACCCATGTAAATCTGCTATAGTCATCAGTAATAACTAGACAATATCTCTTATGCTTTATACTACTCACATTTGTAGGTCCAAGTAAGTCCATATGAAGCATAAACAATGATTGATTAATAGAGTTAAAAATCTTGGGCTTACAAGTG
This sequence comes from Artemisia tridentata subsp. tridentata, assembly GCA_021014915.2. Taxonomy (NCBI): domain Eukaryota; kingdom Viridiplantae; phylum Streptophyta; class Magnoliopsida; order Asterales; family Asteraceae; genus Artemisia; species Artemisia tridentata. The sequence continues at coordinate 52,042,515 of CP139509.1, read as the reverse complement.
GCTTTATGTTGTTTGCCTTTAAGACAAGCAATGCATGTTTGGTCATTTTGAAATCGTTTTTGAGGTAAACCTCTTACCAAACCATTCTTAACAATTTTATTTATGGTTTTGAAGTTAATGTGACTAAGCCTCCTATGCCATTTTATTGACTCATCCAATGTGGCCTTTGCAACAAGACAAGTAAGAGCCTTTTTAGAAACAATATTCTTCATATCAACACTGTACCTGTTGCCTTTTCTTGGAATTTTAAGAAGTACTTGACTTTCATCAGGCATCTTAAAATCAGAGAAAAGCACAAGACATTCAGTGTCAGTAAAAAGAACTTTGTTCTTTTTGTCACACATTTGTGAGACACTAAAGAGATTATACATAAGCTCTTGCATATAGTACACATCTTCAAAGTCTAAATTTCCGGTTTTAATAGTACCTTTACCAGAAATTTTGCCACCAATACCCCCTCCAAAGCTAACATATCCTCCATTGAATGATTGAAAGTCTGAAAGATAAGACATGTTGCCTGTTATGTGCCTTGAACATCCACTGTCTGAGAATCCTTGATCCTCTTGTTTATAATTTGAATGTTCCTGCACATAAATAAGGAGTATTAGTTTCCTTTGAGGACCCAAGCCATTACTGACTTGGATCTGCCTCGTGCATCAATGTAATTTAACCTTTTGAGAATGGTTGATGCACCATTGGATTTAAGAGGTTTCCAAATCCAACATGTTGAGGCCTTAACAGCATTTGCCCTGTTTTCCCTAGCAGCTGTATGATCTGCTTGTCTAGCAGTACAAACTGCTAGCTTTGTAGTTGTACCTTTTGGTTTCCAAATTTGTTTATGGACCACTTGTAGTGACCAAGAATCATGTTTGAGAGGTGGAGGAAACACGATAAACACGAACTAAAGATTAAACATTATAGAATCGGTTTATTAATTGGGGAAGGTGTGTATGTTTTCTAGAGAGAGAAAGTCTAGAAAAACATACACACCTTCATGAAACTGTGAATCCTCAACCATCCTAGTTGACTAGGAGGGTATTTATTACAAAGAATACAATGCTAACTTAGCCAATATGTCTAAACTAGTCATTGTACAAAGAAAGAAGTGCAATTCCCACATATGACAAAACTTTAAGGCTAACAATCTCCCCCCAAAGTGATGTCATATGGGAATTGCTTACAATGTTCCCTACAAGTCAACTTAGATACAAAATATGAGCACAACAGCGTCGAGAATGATCTTCAAGCGTCATTACTTCGTTCAACTTGCAAAATCTTCTTTGACTGCCATTTCTTTACTTGTAGAAGAACAATCTGAGCAAATCTAATTAGGGATTAAGTCTGGCTTTACACTCTCCCCTAATTAGTGCTCTCCCCCAAACTGACAACCTTTCTAATCATTGCCCTGAATCTGAAGAAGTCTTTTGATAATTAAATGCATTTCGTCTTTAGTCTTCTAACATGCAGTGGAAAATGTAGAACAGACTGTAGACTCGACCTTCTTCAAGATTATCCGTTCGAGGGAATATAGTATCAACATCTTCATCTCACCGAATGCATCCCAGTTATCTTTCATATGAAAAATCAGCCCATAACGTACACATGAAATGATAACACCAAAGTAACAAGTTGAACCACTGATCATCTTGATTTTGTTGCCCGAAATTGTTGAAGGTGGAAAAGGTAGAAGTACGTAGAATAAGATGAGAAGATAAGACATAGAATCAACCAATCTCTGACACAAATCATTTCATAACCCGATCAAGTGACCTTGTTGTGCGCCCTCGATGTATACATTTTGAAAAAAAACTCAAGCTTGTAATGACATAAATCTACTTTACATACCTTCTTTGTGATCGATGGCATCAGATAGATAAGATAATGAAGAATATAAGAACGAGAATAGAAAGAAAAGATAAAGATGATGAGATTGGACAGTAAGAGTGAGATGGAACAGTAGATTAGATTGAAGAAGAAAGAAAAGATACAAAGAGAAACACACACTCCCACCTTATCTATTATGCACATGACTTATTGGTGGAGTTGTGATAAATACAACACAGCCACGCCTAAAAGGCTTAGGTGGGTTTGTTGGTTCTGTGTGGCTATTGTGTATTACACTTATACAATTATAATCCAAAACACAACTAATACCTATAGCCACATTCTAGATAAATGATACATTTAACACATAATGTTCTAATTGCAAATGACCATCTTTTGCATTTATAAAATAAATGCTAACAATCTCCCCCTAAGGGATGGTATTTCAATGACGCTGGTGATTGTCTTTTGATTCAATAACTTGAACTTCGTGTGTCAATGAATAATATCTGGTTCTTTGTTCCTTATGCATTGTGATCTTCAATAGAATGACTTTTGCTATGTTCTTGCCTTGATCAACTTATTCTGTTCAGATTGTTGACATGTTGATGATGATGGTGAATGGACTTTCTTCATACCTGCAAAGACGTTGCAATAATCTTCAGCGGCCATCATGTCGTTGAGGCAAGATCTTAGATTCTCATTAAGACTATTACAACTTGTAATCTTTTGAGTGAACAAAGTGTATTTTTTGGAAGGTTTCCTTAAAGAGATCTTGATGAATTCAACTTGTATCCTTTTGAGTGAACACAAGTGTATTTTTTGGAAGTGTTCCTAAGAGATCTTTGATGAATCTCATGGCTCTAGACTCTATAATGTGCGTTTTGTTTTTAGTCGTCGGAGGCATGGAGCAGAGTGCCACCTTTTCAATATCAACACATCTCGGAGTGAGAGGTCGATAGATTATGTAGTGTTCTCCGTGAGAAATGAAACAAATATCTTTTAAGAGATATCTGAGTGGCTAGGAGGGGTTTGTGCAACGCGTCACTGGGTCCATGACGTCTTGTCTTCAATATCAGTATCAACTTGTGATTACTGATAGCAGATGTATTGACCCGGTTTCTGACCTAAGTTTTCAGGGAGGGCTATTTCTTTTCACCCTATCAATAAACTTTTCTTTTTCATTCTTCAACACCTTCTTTCTCCTTTCTCATTTACTCCTTTTTCAATCTTACCTAAGGACTTCTAATTATAGACTATTGGAATTGTCCTTGGGAAGATCCCACCGGCTCTGGCGGATCATAGGACATAACCTAACCATAATCACCTTATAACTCCATGATTATCCTAGGTTTGTTGATCACTTGCCATAAAACCATTTGAGAAAATCTCTCAAAGTGTTCATGAATAAAACACATTTTGTTAATACTTCGAGAGTTTTGCATTTTCTGAAATACTCCCCCTTCACATGTGCATATGAGATTTAAGAAAGAATTGCACACGATGGGTAGAGTTCACACATTTGAATTGATCGATTTTCAGTTAATATGACCATTGCGAGACACGCTTACATTACTAGATAGACTAGCTTGAAATTATTACCCGTCCCGGTCATATCAAAAGATCATCTCTCGAATTGGTACATTCTACTCAGACAAGTCCTTTGCGAGACACGTTTACATCAATGGATAACCATCTTGAAATTATTACCCGTCCCGGACTTGTCTTTTCGATTACTGACATTTATCTTTCGTCAATTCGAGGGTTCATGCTGAGTCTTTTTGAAGAACTCTTTTTGAGATTCGCTTTTTGATCACATTTTAATCACGTCTTTTCCCCCTCAAAAATAGCATGCAGTGATATTTTTTATATCAACTGATTAAAACGTAACTTTTTGGAGAGAAAGACGGATTTGAGCATGAAATTGGAACATTTTTGTTTATCATTTTTATACTCCCTCTTAAATAAAGCATGTTTTATCGGTTTTTAGAGGGAGTTCTCTTGAGCACTTTATGAAAGATTTTGAAAAATCTTTTTGAAAAAACTTGATGAAAATGTGCTCAAGATAGAGAAGATTTTGAAAATCTTTGAAGATATGATGGAAGAAATATCTTCATTTGTTTTTAGGATAAGTTTTTGACAAAATATTGGATTTGCACAACACTTTCCTTTATTTGAAGTTCGGTTTGTAAGCTGAAATGCTTACAAGCCATTAAGTTAAGCTCGGGTTTCGTACTGAAATATACGAAAGCCATTTAATTAAGCGCGGGTTCCGTACTGAAATGCACGAAAGCCATTTGAAGAAATTTTGAGAAACGACATGTTTTGAAAACATTTAAATGAACTCTTGCTCAAGCATCTGTACATGCCCGTATCATTGTTAAATGACATTTCTAGGTACGTACAGAATATCGATTATACGAGAGACATGTCGGAGAAGAATATTTTTGGATTTTTTGAAATTTTCTATTTTTGTATTTTTCTTTTGTGTTTTTTCAAAAAATGTATATTCACAAAGAATGTTTAAGTATGAACTAGTAAAAGTGGAGTAAAGAGTGGAATAAGACCAGGATTTCCAAATGAAATGTTGGCATAAAGCTCTTCTTTTCCACATTCAGCGTATGAAATCTCAACACTTTCACGAGTACCTGCAATCACAGAATCCACAAAAGAAGAATTTGCACAAATAACAGTGTTAGAAGAAAATGAATCATCACATTGAGGGCGTCCACTATCAACGGTTGTAGTGGTTTCTACATCCTTATCCTGATGATTTTCACTATTACTTGTTGTGGTGCAGCTATCAAGAATCTTTCCTGTGGGAATCCATCTAAGACCAACTGTTTTAAAAACTTTTCCCGTGGGAATCCACCTAGGGCAAGATCTAGGAGTTGTTTTCTTATCAGATGCAGCGGAAGTCTCATTTTGAGAAAAACTACGTCCTGTAGAGATCCACCTAGTTGGTTTCTTCTCCTTTTTCTTTTTATCAACGGGCTTGTTTCTTTTTGGTGTCTTAGTGGATTGTGCCTTAGCACTCGCATTTGCTTTCTTGATATATTGTGCAACACATGCATCATGATTAGCTGAAAAGACACATTTTTGACATGTAGGACAGACAAATTCAACATTCTTGTTTAACACCGCAACCTTAATTTTGTCACTACTGTCATTTTGATCTTGCTTTGTGTTCGAAGAGGAATTTGAGCTCATAGTGTTGGATTCTACGTAGATAACATTTTCTTTTACGCAACTACTCTTAGATGCAAGCCAATCCCTAGTCTTTAGTTGAATAATCCTAGGTAGTGGTTTACTACTACTAGCAGTGCTTTGTAATGTTGTAGAATTCATCACTCTAGGTTTTGTACCTAAAATTCCATCTTTTCGAATCTGTGCCTTTTGCCTAGCATTTTCTAGGTAGTGATTGTGGACCGTGTTGTTTGAACCAACTGATTCGTTAACAGTTTTTATGGTCGCATTTGGTGTACTATCCCTAGAAAGGCCAGGTGCTTTCACTTTCGGTGTTGTAGGCAAGGGTGTTGGAGTGACTGGTTTTGTAAAATCAATTGTCACATCAAGTGTTGGAACCTTTTGAGAAATTGACATTTTTGGTTGTTCCGAAGTTGATGGTTTTGCAAACTTACTTTCCTCACCCTTCCTATTTTGACGTTCAAGCTAAGACTTCAAAAGATCATTTTGTTCTTTCATGTTTTTGTAAGCACGCTCATACGACAATTTGTCATATTTGCATTCTTCTTTTTTCTGATCAAGTTGTTTAAAATATGTGACATTTTGTTTCTCAACCTTAGCAAGCGCATTTTCATATTTTAAAACAAGTTCAGAAGTCTCAGCTCGAAGTCGTTTAAAACAAGAATAAAGATGATGAGATTGGGACAGTAAAGAGATGAGATGGAACAATGTATAGATTAGATTGGAAGATAAGAAAGAAGAAAAATACAAAGAGAAACACACACTCCCACCTTATCTCACTTACTGCACACTGACTTATGTGGTGGGAGTGTGTGATAAATACAACACAGCCACGCCCTAAAAGGCTTAAGTGGGCTTTTGTTGGGTTCTTGTGTGGGCTATTATGTATTACACTTATACAATTATAATCCAAACACAACTAATACATATAGCCCACATTCTAGACTAAATATGATACATTTAACACATAAGTTCTAATTGCAAATGACCATCACTTTTGCATTTATAAAATAAATGATAACACCACTGCCTTTGATTGAAGGGGCCTTTTAACAGTTGTAGGTGCATGTTTGTAAGTTGTTTTTGCACTTTTAACTGTTGGTCTTGCGTAAACAGTCATAGATGGTCTAGCAGCAGAAAATGTTTTTGGGCCAGACTTGTATGAGACTGCTCTGGGTGTTGGTTTATTAAAAGTATTGTGACTTTTAGTTGATGCCTTTTTGAATTCACCCTATTGTATGTATACCCAGATACCCATTGGTTGCAGAAAGCTGCAAGATGGTCAAAACTACCACATGTGTAACAAGCTTTGTTATAAAAGGCAAAGTCATCACCTAGTTGGTGAGACTTGTGGTTATTCCAATTCCTTTGGTTACCTCTGGGCTTGTTGGTGGTTCTATATTGTTCACAATATCTTATTGGTTGCCTAACAGGTTTAATGTTCGTTTAAAGACTAACAGTATTTTGTTTGACTACCTTAGGAACACTTGTTCCTGCTTTCTTAACCACTTCAGGTTTAGACATAACCTGTACATTCTCATCATCATCAGATGTCTAGTCCTTAATGATTGGACCACCTGATTTCTTAACAAAGGACACCTTATCCTCAGGAAGTGAAGTTTTACTTAAACTCTCATTTTCTTCTTCTATCTTAGGACTCTCAGTAGACTTAGAACCATATTCCATTTTTGGTTCTTGAAACTCAGCTAGACCTGTGTGTGCTAGGTCAATACCTGGAGGTGAAGGAACACCTCTGTATGGTGGAGGAACAGACTTGCAACCTACACCAAACTTAGTTTTATTAACAATTTGAGCTTCCCAAAGTCTATTGACTCTGTCTGAGGCATGAGCTAGAGTGTCTACTGTTATCTGAAAATTTTCATTTTTGTTTTTGTGTTCTTCTAATAATTCTTTTAGCACAACTATCACATCATCTTTGAACTCTAAGTCTCTTTTTAGTGCAGCCATGTCATCACTAAACTTAGATTCATTTCCTTGAAAATGCAAATTTTATTTTTCAAGAACAACTAGACCTCTTTTATGATTGGCTAAATTAAAAATCATATTATAGTGCTCTTCTAGTTGATCATCAAATTTCTTTTTAAGTTCTTTATAAGCTTTAATAGCAGAGCAAGATTCAATACATTTGATAATAGAATTTACCTCTGAATCAGAAAAGGCCATCAATGCAGTCTCAGTGGCCACCATTGCAGCTTCTTTTGGTGCTTCTTCTTCATCACTCATGAAGCTCCAATCATAGCTAACACCATCAATGGCTAGCATAGCCTTTGGCTCTTCCACTGTGACTTCCTTCTTCTTATCTTGCTTATACCATGTGTTCCTACTATCCTGCTTTCTTGGGCTTCTACACTCTCTAGCAAAGTGTCCTAACCTGTGACAGTTGAAACACTCTACTTTCTTCTTATCAAACCCAACAGTTTCATTACCATTAATTGTAATCTGCTTCCCAGTTCTCTGCCAGAACTTTTTAGCCCTCATGCTCAGTAAAGCAACCTGCCACTTGATATCCATCTCTTCTAAATCATCATCATTCACCTGTTCAAGGTCTTCATGATTCAGAGGAGAACCACTAGATTGAATAGTCAAGAATGCATAAAATGTTGAGTCTCCAAGCCCAAAAACATTCTTCTGTGAACTAGCAGTAGGACCACCATAGGTAGCAATAGAAACACCTTCATCTTCATCCTCCTCTTCTGACTTACTAATACTTAGAGATGACAGAAGTGCCAGATTTCCAGAACTAGTATTGTAGTTTCTAGACTTCTTTAAACTTTGTTCAACAATTTTGAAATTGTTGTACAAATCATTGAGTTTCATGGTTTCAATGTCTGGCTTGTTCATCCAGACAACCACATGAGTATTGAATTCTACAGGTAGACTTATTAAAAACTTCATGTTGAGATCTTCCTTTGCTATCTCAACTCCTAACACAGACAACTGACTAACAAGCTTGTGTAATCTTGAGAACAGCTTATCAAGAGATTCATTGCTATTTGAACTAAAGTTTTCAAATTGTTGTTTCAGCAATGTCTTCTGTGTTTTCTTGGTAGTTTCATTACCACCAAACCATGCAAAAATCTCTTCAAAAAGAGTTTTTGCATCAGGATACTTGCTAAAAGATAACATCTGTTCACCAGGAATGGTCATAAGCAACAAATTTCTTGCTTTTTGATCATTCCTCTTCTGTATCCTTTCTTCATTTGTAGTTGGTCCAATATTCCTTTTTCGAACTATTTTGCCTTCAAGAATGACATCTGAATAACCTAGTGAAAAAGAATCACCATACAGAATAATATCCCAAAGAGCATAATCTTGAACCATGAAGTATTGCTCAATCCTTAACCTCCATAACTCAAACTCATTCTGTTTGAGCATAGGTAGCTTTGCAGCAATGTTTGCCTGAGTATTCTCTATCTCCATTTCTTCTGTTTCTTCTAAATCAAAGATATCAGCCTGTCTCTTATACCACTTGTGAGGATTCGATACACTGAAAGGTTGTTAGACCTTTATAACGTGTGTATATGATATCTTGAGTTAATATGATCAAGTATGCGGAATCTACTTAATCACACTTAGAAGGTTATTTGGTTATGGAAATGGAATAGTTATGTTTGTGTAATGAACAAAGAACAATGAAAGTATAAAGCCAAACGATTCAATATTATTGCATATAATATGAGTGATCTTCACTATCACTAGGGTTACAAAACCTTGAATCTTATGTTCTATGACTTATGATATTATCTAATGGAAGCACTTGTTAGTCACTGTGTTATATCTAATCTAAGCACACTTATATCACAAGTCTAAGATCTCCCTTTTATAGTCCAAAGGAGATCTTTACAATATGTTAAGTCTTGTCGAACTACTTGCTAGCTTATGTGAGTCAGTAACTAAGATACATCATGTATCTATGTTTACAACTTGTTTAACTGATGACACAACATAGATATTATCTACCATGTATCTTTGACTTTTATACACAAAATATCTTCGTACACTTATCCATCCAGCAGTAGAATATGCGACACATATTACTTCTACAGTAGGATGAGTCATTACAACAACAGTATCTGATATATCAGCAGTAGTATTCTTACAGCAGCAGAATCACTAATACTAGCAGTAAAATGAAATGCACTAGCAGTAGAATGATACTTAGTATATTTTCTTGAGCAGTACTGACCTTGTGAACGTTTAATTCCCAATGCTAATCTTCAAAACATTTAATTCCCAATAAATGGCGTAAGTTAAAAGGCCTCGAGAGAATTTTTTAAGGCTTAAACGAGCCTCGGGAATAAATAATGAAAAGATTAGTAACTTGGCACTTAGGCCCCTTGCCCAAAATTACATGTTTGGTCCTTATGGTTTGTCGGGTTGGCACTAATAGAACACAAGGGGTATAAAAACCCCATTATAGCAAATTAGGGTTCACTCTCCCCTCCCCCCTTTTGCTCTAGCCGTCGGCACCCTCCATAGCACCACCTCCGGCCACCTTTAGTACGCCACCACCACCACCATTAACATTACACCGTCACCACACAACACCTCCTCTCGATCTCCTTAGTTCGTATATCACCCACACGCACCCACAATCCCCACCACCACCTTAGACGCGCTATCATCACCACTTTCTAGAGATGATTCGTGTAGATTCGTGAGAGAAAAGGTAAGACACACCGTATTTCACCCTCGTGTGATACGGTGTGGGCTCAAACTCGTATATAACGAGTTGTTTTAATTATTTCGAGTGGGTTCGGGTAGTAACAAGTGGGAAATCGTTTTAAAAAGCTAAAAAATGAATTAAGAGGTTCGGTATCATGGTGTGGTAACGTTATTTTTGTGTTTGGTTTTGGTTTGAGTCGTGTGGTCATGGTAACGAGAAGGAATAAGCTCCCTTGAGCTTATTCCGAGCTTCAAGTTGTGTTTGGTTTAGATTATTCTTACTGTCATGGTTTTGTAGTCGAGTTTGGGTCTTCGATTTACACTTGTTTAGTTTTAGTTTTGTTTTAATTTTTGAGGTTATTATGGTTGTGTTTGGATTGAGCCACAGGTCCGTTTGGATTTGGTTGCGTACCATGGTTCAAAGTCGAGACCACCATGGTCTCGGCGTGGTAATATTGTGGTTATTATTGAGGTTGAGATCGGAACACGGATCGGCTTTGGAATTTGTGTTGTTATCGAGCCGTAGGGTTAAGGCCGATTGAGTTTGATCGATATTGTTGAACGTGGATTAATATTGTGAGCTTGAAATAATATTTGTAAAGTTTTGAGCGACGTCGAGTGCCACCGAGACTTTGTAGTCTCGGCGTGGTCTCGACAAGCCGAAAATGGATATTAGACTTGTTATAGACATATATGGACTATTCGGTTGACTTATTGACCCGAGAATTATAAAACTCAGAATTGTGACTCAAAACGTGAGATGACTCAATATATATTTAGTTTAGAAATAAAATGGCAAAAGTGGAAAAGAGAAATGACAATAATAATAATGACTTAAAAATATTAATTAACAATTATTGTGTTATTTAATATTTTTGAGGATAAAAAGGAAAGTATTACATGAAACAAAAATAGAAATATATATACGAGTTATTAAACGTTTCAAGGGCACGCGAATCGAAGGATACTACATATGGAAATATTGATGTTTATATGGAGTTATTTTCGAGTTACGGATTGGTTGACATTTATATACCCGACCTACATGGTTATCGGACTTATTGGGTTGACGAACCCAATAAGGGCCCAATAAGCGTGTTATAGGAATTTATTAGTGTGTAACCCATCCTTATGACTTCCCTTTTTTTGATTTAGTTTTTTTTGGATTAATAAGTAAGACGAAGGAATTGTTAGACTTATCGAGTTGACGAATTCGATAAGGATCCGACAATTCGTCTAGATACCTTATTAAACTTTGAAATTTAATCACTTGACCTTGACCATGTTCTGTGAGTTGTTTACGTTTTGGTCAGTTGTCTTGGCGTGCGTACACTTGAGTCAATGTTGTGTCACCACTACACACACGATGATACCAAACACTAGTAAATTGATTCAATAAGAAGATTGTGGAATCGAAAGTGAGATATATTTGGGAATAGTTAACTTTTAGAAATTTGTACACTTTTAAAATAGATGTTAAGACAAGTTTATATTATTAGGTCGTGCCGAGTCTGTAGTGCCATGAAGAATTAGCTGTTGTTGTGCCTTACTAATGTAGTCTTGTCTATTGTGCTTTGCTTGATCGAGGTGAGTTTCATAGCCCCACTTTTACTTTAATAATGTTTTTATTAAATATGTGGTGAGAGAACATGCAAAACTATTTTGAATGGACCAATTGTTGTGTTATGTTTTTGATATGTTTGCTATATTAACTGACTAATGTTATGTGTTGTATGTGCTGCAATTGTGCGGGAATATTACTGTATGTGCTGCAATTGTACGAGAATATTATTGTATGTGATGCAATTATGCAGGAATATTATGGTATGTGTCGCAGTTAGTGCGGGACTATAGTGTGCACCTATAGGAATTAATGTTATGTTTGGACACAGTTATGTGTGGGTATGATTGGTTAGTTGTGACTTAGTCCAGTATAGCAAACTTATTAATGATTTGGTCCATCGTTATTTGTTAGCAATAGAAGTGTTGATCATCAATGGAATCAAAGAGAGATCTCAATGATCGCCCTTCGGGGGAGATTGTTAGAAATAGAAGTGGTGATCATTTATATGTAATCGAACCTTGTAATAATGTTGTAATAGTCTAGTATTCTAGTTAAGGGTAAACGGGCTTGGTTTAATCTAACTTTAGTCCATTACTCAAGCCCAAGCCCGACCCATCTCTCTTATTCTAAGTAAAAATGCCACCCATGTCTCATTTGTAAGGGTGTGCTTGAGTGTGTAAGTGTTTGTTTATTATATGATATTCTCTCTTCTTTATCTCTCTACTTTCTCTCTCTACACATACATCTCTTGCCACCAATCCATACGTGATTAATATATTGTGTGATAAAGTTAATAGATCTAAGTTCCTACAAGTAGTATCAATCACCAAGGGGGGGCGGAGCGCTAAGAAATAGAAAGCGTTATCACTATACGACTTCAACAGATTTACAGTCTGTCGCTTTTGACCACTCGGCCACTCTCCCCTTCCCGGGCAGAGGCCCCCCCCTTCGTGGCCTCTGGCGAAGCTGCGAGTTCATGAGCAAGTGAATGAACGAGCCATGTTCCTAAAAGGAGTGGCCATCTTTCTTTTCTTCCCTTTCCCTATCACTTCAAAGCCCAGTTGGGCGCTAGTGCTTGACTAATAGAAAGTCAGGCTCTTCTGCTGAGCGAAGCTGCGAGCCTACCCTTCTCGAGTCTACAACAATAGCTTACGCTTCTTACCAAGCTTAAAAATAGGGCTACAGCAAGCAAAGCAAGCTTTCCCCCTTCGTTTGTTGTAGGTATTGTGTTTTTGGTTCAAAATATTTTACATATTTCTACACGTTTTTTCTTAAAAAATTGCTTATTTTCTTGTTTTTTCTTGGGTTTTAGCACTCTTTTGATTACAAATAGGTGTTACAAACCTTGTTAAACAAGAAAGTTTAAAGCTTTTTGGTTAAAATTTGATTTTTGGATTCGTACTTTATGTGTTCTTCAAAGTTTCTAACAAGCTCAAAAATCATTTAAAGTGTTAAAGTTTGCTACTTTCATAAAGTTTTAGTGTTGTTAAGCTTAGTTGTACAAGAAAATCTTGTTTAGAAACACTTCTTGGTCGAATTTTAGAGTTTTGGAAATTCTGGCAAAATTTCGAACTAGCTAAAACCCCAAAGTTTCGAACTAGCTCTTAAACCCTAAAGTTTCGAGCTAGCACTTAAACCCTAAAGTTTCGAGCTAGCTCTTCATGCAGTTTCTTCAGGATTTTTGGATTACTCGGTGTTCTTCTTTCTTGTATAAGTGAGAAAAATACTTCGAATTTTGGTAAAACTTTCAATTCGTACGAATTCGAAAGATGGAAAAAATTTCAAACTAGCTTTGAAAAATTTCAAACAAGCTTTGAAAAATTTCGAGCAAGCTAAAAAGTTTCGAACTAGTCTCAAAGTTTTGAACAAGCTTCAAACAACCTTCAAACTTTCGAACAAGGACAGTAGTTTTGAAAAAGGACAGAAGTTTCAAACAAGGATAAAAGTTTCGAACAAGGACAGAAGTTTCAAATAAGGACAGAAGTTTCAAACAAGGTCAAAAGTTTTGAACAAATGACCAAAGTTTCGAACTTGGTGGATTTTGTTGACTTTTTGCGCCTTAGAGTTGACTTTTTACATCAAAACTTCAAACGGTCATAACTTTTGAATCGTAACTCCGTTTTCAGCGAAACACCTGTCAAAACGACCGGAACAGCCTGAATAGTGTACGGTTACCCGACTACATCGGGTAAACAAAATTTTTGAAGCCTGAAATCGCTCCGGAAAATAAGTTATCGACGATTTTAAGTATTAAGACCAAAATTTCAATACAACAACGGAACTTAACGTTCACCAAACACAACTCCTTCATCGTTGAAACGATCCAAGATCAACTTTATCAAACATACCTTCATCAATTGCAACTCAGCAAGACAGTATCACAACTGCTTTGACAAATGCTTTTGCTTCATTCTCCAAGGCATTAAACATCAGTTATTCTAGACCAAATAACAACAACCAATGGATTTCATCGTACGCTCACAATACACAGTTTAATCAACCAAGTATATGTATGGGTCAAGAAGGACAAATGGTTAAACTTATTGAGAATCAGCAAGTATATGATACGGGTATACTGATGGGGAATCAACTGCAAAATACAGGGCAGTATGCTAGAAATCAGAGGTATCAGATTTTGAATCAGAATGTAGTTAATCAAAATGGGTATGATTGTTTTATGACTACCATTCAGAAACCTACATCTAAAATTCAGAGTAGTGATATTGGTAGAGATTTCAATGTCAATGCAATGACAAAGGTATAAAAGATCAAGTACATGTTGATGCTAGCCAATAAAGAAAAGTCGGGAATACTGTTGACCGCTGAGGAATACGACTTCATGGTTGCAACAGGTGCAGAGGAGAATGCAACAGATCTCAATGGAAACTGCAACTTTATGGCAAATCAGCAGGAAACAACATCAAGTAGTGATTCTGATGTTCTTCCTACTTTTGACTCAGAACCACTCTATCAGGTACCAAATTATGGTAATGATGCTAATCCGTTTGCTCATGAAAAGCCTAATTCTGTACCTCCCGAACCTAATTGTGACACATATGTGGGGGAGCAAGTTAATAGCAATGTTAACTATAAAACTATAGATATGGATCATAATGGAGGTCAAGTTGCACAGAATGGTGCTAATGATGAGGAAACCCGTGCTTTCTTTGAATCATTACTAAATAATTGTAGCATTGAAATTGAGAAAGTAAAAAAGGCCAATCGCGTTGTTAAGGCCGTGAATGTGAAAATGACCGCTGAGCTTGAGAGGTATAAGGAAAACGAAAAAGCTTTTGAGTTTAATAAAAAACAAGAGTCAGAATTAGAAACTGATTATAAAAATTCCGTTTCAAGAGAAAAACAATTGCAAATCAAGAATGACACACTTGTTGTTAACTTAAACATGAGAATAAAATCTTTAAAGGCGGAAATTTCTAATTTGAAAAACCAACTTTCTAAACAAAAATCAACTTGTTCTGATCTTGAAAAAGAAAAAAAAAGTTGAAAGCAAACTTTTCAAAACGAGAAAATGATCTTCTTGATGAGATCGTTGAGAAACAAGAAACAATCAAAAGTTGGAAGATTCTCTTGTGAAAATAGGTCATTCAAGTCAAACGATTCATATGCTAATTAAAGACCCAAACCCGTATTTACATACAATGAAGAAACTGGCTCTTGGTTACGAAAACCCATATAATCTCAAGAATGCTCAGAATGAACAGAATGTTTTGTACAATGAAAATGTGTTATATGCTAAACATGATCCTCCTACTGTTCGTGATTTTGAGGAAACGATAGAACTTGCTGAAGAGAGTCAAACCAAAATGAAACAAAGGAATCCAGACCAGGAATCAATTGATTACAACAAACTTAACAAACTTTCTGGAATTGCTTTTGTCCAACAAAAACAAACACCAAATCTTTCCAAAAAACCAGTTGTTACAAAATAGTTTGCAAAACAAAAAGTTATTTCTAAAGCTCTTTCAAACATAGAACAAATGTCTTCAAACAATCCTTTTAACACAAGTGATGCTAGAAGATTTTTAGATGACGTTAAAACGAGAATTTAAACACTTCAAAGGATTGTTCAGTCTAAAACTACTATCAGTGTTAACAACTGGCATTCTAGCTTTCATGTAGAAATGAAAAAGGTGTTTGAAACAGAAATTGCTACTCCACTGAATAACATCAATGCGAGACTAATTCATTTTGAACAAGCATTTTTTAAAGAAACAGCTGACTTTGTCAAGGACCACAAATCCCTGGTAAAGGAAGCAAATGTAACACCCCCGTCCGAGAACGGGTCAAATGTCACATTTATGGTATCAAGCATAACATAAGTAAGCGGAAGACTTTAATAATACAATGTTTACAAAGGTATTCTAAGGAAAAGGTAAAATACTAAATCTGAACATTTCAACTTCCATACTAAAATACAAACTAAGTCCAAAAGAAAACTCTAAATGCATCTCTAATCCATGGGAAGCTATCAAGGTGCATTCCACTAAGAGCTCCTAAGCACTCTTCACTCAAAACCCAGCTTCCAACCTAAAACCTACCGCAGGAAAAGAAATGCGGTTGAGCTTAAAAAGCCCAGTGAATAAATATATACAAATGGATAACTAAACCAATAGAATAACTTAAATGAAATCATAAGGATTTACTGGATAAAAATGATATAAGTCACAATAAGTAGTAAAATGAACGGATAAGTTAAACGAAACTACGAGAACCTGCTGAACAAGCTATCAATGAAATATAGAATATATGATAATGTAATCAAAGCATAACAAGGAATATGAAACGGATAACAATCATAACAAGGAAATGCCCAAGTAACAAACATATATCATATCATATCAAATTGAACATAGGAGCTGCAGACTCCAATAGTACTAGTGTGAAATGGGGTGTATGGCACACACACAATCCATTCACCAAATAATTGAACTAAACAAAGTACCTAGGATGCATCCATACGCTCCCTGCAAAATAGATATACATATACAAGTTCGAGACTGTGCATACGTACGTTAATATAATAATAAATATGGCGGCCATGGTTTCTATATAACATCAGTGGGAACGCTGTGGACTAAAACCCACCTCCACAGATAGTGTCAATACCATTGGTGCATCAATGGCAAGGCCATGGACTCCCCATGACTGGCTAGAAATATAGGCAATAGAATGAAACAAATGATACAAATAAGGCATAAAGGATAATTATCAATCCAACAAGATAATACCAACTGAATAAATCTTATCAACAGAATAGCAAATGCATACTAATCAAATGTGGATCATAAATCAGAATAGCAAAACGGTAAATGAAATAGAGTACAAATCATGAGAAATCTTTAAGGAAAAGATAGAGTACAAATAGGTTAAGTAATTTTGAAAATCATTTAAACGCTGTTTTCATAAACGTATTCTTTTAAAATCAGTTTTCATAAAAGTCATTAAACCTTCATATAAAAGTGGTATCACCTTGGTTTCATATCAATCATTTTAAAACATTTTTTTCTCAAAACATTTTCATGATATATTTAAGAAAGGTTTTCACATGAAGTTGTAATATTAAATGGGTTACAAAGTATCGAATGATTCTAATACGGATATTGAAGTCACCAGAAAGAACGAATAATCAACCATAACAGACCGATTAATCAAACGAATAACAAATATCAAGGAATCAAAGTCATAAGATACCCTTACTGAAAAACAATAGAATATCTGTACCTTAACGCGAATGAAAGGAAGCAAACGGAAAAGTGAACACAAGGAAAGAACGTCACGCCTCCTTCAGCGAATCTACACGGATATAGGGTTCATAATATACTTATTTGCTTATTTAATGTCATAACGGATTCTTAATTACTTATTATCATTCATTAATGTGATTAGGGTTCGATCATGAAAATAGGTTAACACATATTTAATAGTATCCGTATTAACGTTACAAATGTAATTTAGGTCAAAACACATTAAATGGGGTTAGGTTACACTAAATTCTTAACTTGTAATATAGTTCAGATTTTATCTTATTCTGGTCTATATATTTATGAATTTTATACCATAATTAAATGTTTATTGAAGATCTCAAATATTTATAATGAATACTAATACATGTTGGGCACTTACGGTAATTTTCCTAGATTTTATTTCAAAGTGATAGTACCATTTCAAAAATCATTTTCCCAAACCTGCCTAGAAAGATAACTACACAGACACCCAGAAAGTTTGCATTTGCTTACCCTATTATAACCATTCAAAAAAATCTATAAAAATTCTAGTAAGTCTTATACATCCTAGATATTCTACATGAAAAAGGAGACCTCCTAATTCCTCGTTGTTTGAAAAATAAAATTCAAAAACACCAGCTAAAAGTTCAGACTTCTAAACTCAGGATTGACATCTAATGTTTTAAAAATCAAAAAGTCGCCTACCCGACCTCCAAAATTTATGAAATTTTATATCCAGATATTACATAACATGAACTTAGTTTTAGACTTAAAAATATTGCAAAAACACATTGGCATCATCAAATTAGACCCCTTTAATCTGACCCAAAAATCTGAACAGCATGCTGTGAGACAGAAAACAAGTTCTCAACCCATTCTTTTAATCCGTTTTAAGTGCACAATTCTAAACAAGCCTTGAAATGATTCGAAACATGATGTACACACCCGTACACAAACACCAACCTCAGATTTCACGACACCACAAGGGACCATAAACCTTAAATCCTTTATTCCGATTTGCAACCAAAATCTACATATTAGTTTTAGGCCTTTAACGACACATGATAAATACTCTAAACCATTTAACCCATACTCACAAAAACACCAAATTAACGAGACATGACTTATACCAAAAGCATTCATACGAGTACACATAAAATCATAAATTCCAAAACCTCAAACCCTCTAATGCCCTCGTTACTTTATCACTTAGGGTTTCCAATTTAAGGCCTCATTAATGTTTCATTAAGGACTGATTTTAGGGCTTGTATATGTTATCATTAGGTCGACATAGGGCTGGACAAAAGACCCAAAACATTTACAATCACACGACACAAATAATTATGGGGCGCATATATTTTTTTTGGCAAGGGTTCCAAGCATGATTACAAACATGATTCTAGTTATTAGCTTAGTTTTGGTTTTGATTATATCTTTTATATGTCGAATGAAAAAAAAGAAAAAAAAATAACCTTGTCGATTATGGGGAAGAAATCGACTGAGAATGAAGGGTTTAGGGCTCGACTTTAATCACCACCAATACATCAACGAATGCACTCATCTCCTTCTTCTTTTCTTGAAGCCTCGATTTGTTTAAGTGTGTTTGTTTTCTGAATTAGTTTTCGGTGTACAGGAGATATACAGAAAGAAGATATACGGTTCAAAAGATAAGGGCAAGGCGTGTGATAATTTTAGGAAAACCGTGTATTGTTTTTAGAAAACTATTGAATAGTGATTTAATCAAAATAAATACTGATTGCTATAATTAAGGGAGGGAATAACAAAAAAAAAAATCGGCCCACATAATTGTTAAACCGATTTCTATTTAATTTTAAGATTAGGATAAATAGGAAAGTCTTTTATTTATTATACTTTAGGTTAAAATTAATAATGTGCCTAATATATATAACATATAGTTTTAAGTGTCATTTACTTAATGTTAAACTTAGTTATAATTCAAATGATTAATTAAATACGAATCAAAATTTTTGGGTTTTACAGCAAATGAATGTGTTGAAAAAATAAAAGTTTTGTAAAATATAAATGATTCTCTCTTCAAAATATTTATGTTTAATGATATAATGTCCATTATTTTACAAACGTATTATGTTGAAGACGATTAAAGACTGCGAGCTGAGACCTCCGCAATTGTTTCAAAATATGAAAAAAGCTCTCATTAAGCTGGAAAAAGAAAACTTGTTCTATTTTAAACAACTTGATTGAAAAACTGAGAAATGCAAGTATGACAAACTGTCGTGTGAGCGTGCCTATAAGGACATGAAAGAGAAAAATGATCTTTTGAGAGCTCAGCTGGACAGTCTAAAAAGGAAAAGGGTGTGGACAGTAAGTTTGCAAAACCATTGACTCCGGAGAAACCAAATGCTTTAAAACCGATTGAAAAACCAAAAATGTCTATTTCCCGGTCTGCTCCAAAAGTCAATGTGAAAAAGGATTTGACAAAAACTGTCACTACACAACCATTGCCCGTTGATAAAGAAAAACAAAGGGTTGTTGAAAGTAACACAAACGTGATGACACCTGGCCTTTCTAGGAATAGTTGACATTTATAAGCACATACCAGATTATAATAATTTTTGTTTTTATAATTATCGAAAGTGTATAGATTGTTGAGAAGAGCTTTTCAACGAAAAACTGAAGAATTTCCAGTCCATGAAACAAGCCAAATTCAACTAGTTAGGTCTTTCAAAGACTAATAAATATGATACGACACATGCATATAGGTTGAAATTTGTTGCATGATGACATGACAAATAAGATAGGTCATTATAGCTTATTCACATCGGAGAAAATTGTTTACGTTTCATTACACGTTTGTAGATGTAAATATCACTTGTACATGTTATAAGTGCAGAAAACATGTCAAGATTATATGTATGTTTTATGTGTGGCTATGTAACCACCTAGCTAGTGGTGAATTGGCATAGAGAAGTCTTGAAACGGCAACAGAATTACCGTTCAGAGCGCGTACATTTGAAAATGTTTTACTTCCCTGACTAAGTAAAAATGGATCATTTTCGTTTACCCCTTTCTCTATAAGTCGGTGTGTGCAAACAACACAAATTGTTGTAATGCTTTCAATTAATACATTGATTTTATTCAAAGCTTTCATCTTCAACTATGTAACCTGATTCCACCAAAACAATGAGCTCGATTTAATTTAAAGCCCAACACACAAAAAACACTATGCATAAGCTCAATAGTTAGCAGGATCTATATATAACCACACAGCAATAATAGTAATAATTAAGGTAACGTACTATAATGAAATTATTTACATCGAACTGGTACAGTAGAACAAGTAAACAAAGAAGAGCAGTTGATTTTTGTTTACCAAATTAATAGTTAATTAAGACAAAGATTGAACAATTTGGCCTATTCCTTTTACCAAATCAATTTTTAATCAGTGATTAGATGTTTCGGGTCTTTGTCATGATATTGTCAAAGATTATAAAAACGTTTTTTACTTTAAAAACCCAAATTCTTACGTTTGACTCTTATTATAGTTTTGTGAATTGATAAATCCGTTACTTGTATTATAATTATCATAGAAATATAACCATTAAAAAACAGATAACAAACTCTTATCATGATTATTTATATCACTTGCAATGTAATAAGGTCTTGTATAATCGTTCAATTACAGTTAGATGTCGTGATAACTATTTGATACTACTTCTCGAGCAAGGAGGAGGTATGAAGGAACTATGGAGGGTAGTGGCCCCCAGACTTTGGTCCATTATTGTATTGTTTTCCATGTTGTTTTCCATGTTTTTGTTTTTTTATTTTTTTTTATTTTTTATTTTTTATTTTTTTATACGATTTAGCCCTCCCTTAAAAGAATTTGATTTTTTTTTGCCCTCTCATGAAAACCATTCAAGCTCCGCCACTGTTATCGGGTACATATATCGCATATAGTTCTGTGTACCTACCTTATACATACATTGATTCAAAGTAGCATACAAAATTTTAAAAAGTAAAAAATAAATATAGTAAGGTCTTGTATAATCGTTAAAATTACAGTTAGGTGTCGTTATAACTATTTGATACTACTTCTCGAGCAAGGCGGATGTATGAAGGGACTATGGAGGGTGGTGGCCCCCTAAACTTTGGACCATTATTTTAAAAGATTTCGATTATTTTTTGCCCTCTCACGAAAACTGATGTGTTTTTTTAGGTCTATAATAAACTACCAAGTTTTAAATTTATTTACTGCCGAACTAACCTATAGACTCTAAACACTCACGAGCAGTGTACCCGATCAATGTAGATAGTTTCTAGGTAAGCAAGGGTCGTTCACTAGGAGCGAAGCTAAAATGATCTAAATGTATTCTAATTATTAATCTAAATATTCTATCCTATCCTAGAAAGCAATTAAAGATAAGGGGGTTTAGCCTGAGAGGCTACCACGATATTGTGTGTTATATAAACTAAATACGGGAAAGTAAATAACTAAACTAAGGATAAGGAACAATAGATCGATATAAGGAAGAACGGGTTAGCCAAGCCTAATCCATCTTATAGTTATATAAGCTTATGTCTACTTGTTTTAATTCATTCAATTGTTTTGCCGCCAATCCGATTATCAATCCTGTCACGATTAAATAACCTACCATCGTGGTGGGAAAGAGGACATGATCATAGTGACCTATCTAGCATCAATACTAACTTATTGCTTTAAACCGTCTAACCTAGTTTGGCATTACGCGCTACTAGTCCTAATAGTGGCATGAGGCACGGTTCCGGTGTGTTCCCTCTAAGCCGTCTATATAGGATTCGGATTACTACACTTATGATCAATTAAAGTAACCACAATTACAGATAGTTAAATTACAGCAATTAAACCAATAAGATCATAATCTAGTTACATAGACTTTTACTAGTTATAATCAATAGACGAGTTTTTATCGATAAGCACCCAATCCAATAACAAAGTAAACACATCAACACAAGCATAAAAACTAATAAAACTTCATAAACATGGCTAACACCTAAGGGTGTTAGCCCATAATCTCAGCAAAAGATAGAGTATACATTAAAAATTAAACATAAGAAATCCATAGACAAATTTATTATGCTAACCGAATGATACACAAAGATAAGTATGGAGATGTTCTTCGTCGATCTTCAATGGTGGATGGAGAAGGTGTTGGGGACGATTTGGGGCTGTTCCCCACTGATAATGGTCCTTCTGGTGTCGTGCAAGGGCTTTGGTATTTATAGGATTAAGCAAGAGTAGCCTCCAAGTAATTTCCAAAAACATAGTCTGCTGTTCGACCCCGATACGGCGCATCTAAAAGCCCTATGCGCCGCATCTCCTTCAGAATCAGATAGATTTTCTTTTTCTCTTCGCATGGCCGCTTGAATCAACTAAAACGGAGTCCGGATGAAGATTTTATGACCAAAACAGTGAAGCATCTTCTAAAGTTGTTACGTAAACATTATTTCTTCATTTGGCTTCGATTCTTCACTTGATTTATCGGTTAAGGCTCATATACGACGTATCTCAAGGATAGGATGCGCCGCATTCGATGTAATCCCGTCTTGGTCTTCAAATATCTAGGGCTTCCATACGGCGTATTCATAGAATCCGATACGCCGTATTCTTCAAATCGACCAAGTTTCATATACGGCGTATTCCCAAAGATGGATACGCCGTATGCATCAAAGTCAGGCAAGGTCTTGAACTCTTCTAAGTATATGGATACGGCGTATCTAATTAGCGTTGATACGACGTATTGAGTGTCTGATCAGTAGGCATTCTTCAATATCTTCGTTTTTGCTCCAAAACACATCTTTTTCCATAACTTTCTCCAATTGCTCCGATATTACTGAGATTTACAAAAGTAAATGATTAAGTACCAAATCTCACACATAATAGTATAAAATGAGCAATATAAACGGGATAATGATGCTAATAATATATACTTATTTGATGTCATCAAATATCCCCCCACTTGAACTTTACTTGTCCTCAAGTAAACCTTAGATTTAAACTTATGAAAATGTATCCTAAATATGATGTATTTTTACAGTTAAGCATTTATTCGTTTTATCATAATTGCACAACCAAACACTTAACGAATTAGAAACAAAATAAAATATTTCGATAAAAGCAAATCTAATCGTTTAACTGTCCAGTCGTGACGAATATTCTATCATAAGCTTGGCAAGGATACACATCTCCCCCACTAAAGCTAAGGAGTAACAAGTCTAAAGCGGTAAAAAAGGTTTTTTTTGGTTAAGGGTTGATCATCCTTTTTAATCTCTATCGATCTCATATTCCAGAAAAGGCGACAAAATTACAAATACATGATCGAATCTATGACCACGATACTCGCAATTGCTCAATTCCTTAACTCGAATAGGCTAAAGATAGGACCAAGTAATCTTTACCAATAATATTATATCAAAAAGGGCGACAAAATCATAAATACATAGCCGAATCCACGACTACGATACTTAAGATTGCTCAAATCCCTAATCTCAATAAATCAAAGGTTTGGATGAAGAATGATATAGGGTATGGATAATATTTGGGTTATAAATTGGTGTAAAATGAAAAATAAACAAAACAAATAGATTAAAATCCTAAGTGTGGTTAATCACTTTCCCAACCATCCCATGAATAAGACTCATACCATTGACTAACTCACGCTTTGACACTTGAAACTCACGCTTTAGGTAGACACGAATTATACTCAACAAGATCTCAATCAAAGAATAACCTTAGTTGGCGTTCCCATAACGGCCAACTCCCATTCAATCCATAGATATAATATACAAAAAATAGTGGTGATATCGACCACTTAATACAAAACTTTACATAAGTTGGTTAAACAAACATCCAACTCTTCCTTTTTCTTTTTCTTTTCTATTTTTTCGTTTTTTTTTTTTTTTTTTTTTTTTTTTTTTTTTTTTTTTTTTTTTGACATCAACATATATTGTGTAAAATTTCACAACTTTTCTATCACTTTTTTTCCGGATAATTTTTCCATACTCTTCATACTTTCAGAAATAACTGTAATAGCGAAAGTAGTAAACACACGAAAAATAAACTCAAAGATATACAATATTTACTTTCATACCAATTGCATTGTGCAATTTCCAAAACTAACCAAAGATAATGAATTACGCACGCGAACACAGGTAATGTAAGGAAACACACTTTGCCTAAAGCAATTAACCAACCACGGATTTTAATCTACAGGGTAGGCTAAGGTGTAAGGGTGTAACGAAACATTATAACAAAGGTGTAAGAAACGAAAGGAATGGCTCTGAGTGTTTTTCTAGGGGTATATTATTCTAAAAGTGAGAGTAACAAAAGGTTTATACGGGGGTTAACTAACCAGTGTAGTTAGTTAATATCACATAACATATAAAGGCTATTTGGGTGTAATCCTAGAAATTTACCAATTTAGACAAGTCATTCCAATTATAAAGATAATACTTATTATGGTGGTCTCGAATAGTATACAAGCCAAGTTCTAAAGTTTACAAGTCACCGGCACACTCATAGATTTGTGAATTTTGATAAGTTCACAATTTTTGAAAATAAGGTTATGTGTGCAGCTATGCAACTTAGATTAAACAAAAACATGCTAAAAAAAATAAATTTTGATAATTAAGCATAGATTAAAGCATATTTTTGAAAATTTAGGACAAGTAACGTTCTAATTCTCCATCCCCCCACTTAAGTTAAACAACGTCCTCGTTGTTTGTATTTAAAATTAAAAACAAGAGATAGAAAGAATTAGAACGGAGAACTCCCCTGAGATTTGCTCGGTATGATCTTCCAATGTAAACGTGCGAGCATATATAATGCGGGAGTCCATCAACCTCTTCAATTGTCCAGACCTGTAAAAATATAGAGACCACAGAAAAAATAGACTCGAGAACATCTCGTTAATCATTGGTTAGGACAATAAAACTACTGGAAATTACAGGCCAGAGTGTCGATGCGCCGTATCCATGGAATATTGGATACGCCGCATCAACTTCCTGTAACTAATACGCCGCATCCACTAAAAGTGCATGCGCCGTATTGACCAACTGACAGAAATACGAAAATAAAAATAAACTAAAAACAAAATAAAAGACAAGCATGGGTTGCCTCCCAAGAAGCGTTTGTTTTTGTTAGAGTCACGAGCCTGACTCCACCCTTATTTACTAGGCAATAGGGTGTTTTTCCCCCCACTTGCGGTCAAGTGTGGGTGATAGTAGCGATAAGCACCATAACGGTGTAAATTTGCTACTAGATATGGATAGAATATGTAAAGATAATACCTTGGCAATATGTGTACTTCGTTCATTACCTTATCCGGTTTGGTTGTTAAATTGGATACATGAACATTACATGTGAGAGAGTAGTATGTTGAGGATCAATGAATCTCCCTTCTTCTTCGTTTGTTCTATTGGTAGTAAGGCGTCCCTTGACTTCCATAAAAGATGAGAAAGGGTCTTTGGCGAGTAAAAGTTCGGGTTCCTCTATATCCTTCATAGGATTGAAATCATCCTCTTCAATCATGGTCGTGTCCATCAGCTCATCCTTGAATTCTTTCTCGAGCTCCACCAAAAATGGGTTGATAACAGGTGCTTTATGTTCATCATTAGTTGGTGTAGTAAATTCCACCTCATCATTCTTTCGTTTTGCAACCTGTTTAGGAAAACTAGCAAGATTATTAGTAACGGGATTAATAATATTAAATAAATTAGTACCACTTTTTGTTGTAAGTGACTCTAATTCATCTTGTGAGTCTCCATCTTCAACTAGTGGTCTTGCAATTTCATCTTTTTCCCGAATAGCCGCCTCAAATAAGTCATCCCACATTTCTTCAAAATCCTTTGTGGGGTCATAATCTGGCTCATTTGTTCCACGCATGAATATTTCATTTTGTTGTGGCAATTGCGGTATGGCATCGTACACAATACAATCAAAACTTTCAATATTAGAATACTCATTATCTTCATCTGATGGAATATCATCATGGTGTTTTTGATATGATGAGAATATATTTTCCAACTCGGGTGAAAAATCACAAGTAATAGCACCATACACCATTGTTCCACATTCATCTTCATTTTCATCATAAGCACTTTCGGATGAATAAGCTTCTTTGTAAACAATTGCCGGATTTTCATTCAAATCAAACACTTGTGACTCTTCTTCATCTTGGGCAACTTCCGGAGAAATAACATCATCAATAACTATTGCCGGAAACCTAATTGCACCAAAATCGTATGATTCTTCTTCATCATCATCATTGGATAAAGTCCAAGTGTGTCTAAATGGCAATTTGTTTCTTTCTTTCCCTGATTTTTCCTGCTTTGATAGTAAGTACTCTTCCATCGTGGGTTCTTTATCATTGATGACTTGTGCACCATATCTTGCTCTTTCCCAATCGTAAACCTTTTTATTGCTCAAGGACCTTTCATTGTTAAGCCTAAGATATTCTTCCATAGTTATGTCCGGATTGTCCATCATCATTATTACCTGAAAGATAAACAACCAAGAACAGCAGTAACCTAAACAAAAATAAAAACTAAACTAATAAAAATTTAATAAACACAAAAAATAAAAAACAAAAAATATTTTTGGTGTCACAGAAAATCGATGCGCCGTATCCAACAGACAATGGATACGCCGTATCGACACAAGATAATATGCCATATCCAACAGACAATGGATACACCGTATTAGCTTTCTGTAACAGATTTTTCAAATTATATAATACTAAAAAAAATCACACAAACTAAAAAAAATTGTCGCAGAACGTCAATGCGCCGTATTCACAGACAAGAATACGCCGTATTGAAATCAGACAGATGCGCCGTATTCACAGACAAGAATACGCCGTATTGCCTTTCTGAGACAGAAACACAGAATGACAAAAACACACAGAAACTAACGAAAACAAATAAAAACTAAAATACCAATAAATCAAATTAAACAATCACTCCCCGGCAACGGCGCTAAAAACTTGATGTGTTTTTTTAGGTCTATAATAAACTACCAAGTTTTAAATTTATTTATTGCCGAACTAACCTATAGACTCTAAACACTCACGAGCAGTGTACCCGATCAATGTAGATAGTTTCTAGGTAAGCAAGGGTCGTTCACTAGGAGCGAAGCTAAAATGATCTAAAGGTATTCTAATTATTAATCTAACTATTCTATCCTATCCTAGAAAGCAATTAAAGATAAGGGGGTTTAGCCTGAGAGGCTACCACGATATTGTGTGTTATATAAACTAAATACGGGAAAGTAAATAACTAAACTAAGGATAGGGAACAATAGATCGATATAAGGAAGAACGGGTTAGCTAAGCCTAATCCATCTTATAGTTATATAAGCTTATGTCTACTTGTTTTAATTCATTCAATTGTTTTGCCGCCAATCCGATTATCAATCCTGTCACGATTAAATAACCTACCATCGTGGTGGGAAAGAGGACATGATCATAGTGACCTATCTAGCATCAATACTAACTTATTGCTTTAAACCGTCTAACCTAGTTTGGCATTACGCGCTACTAGTCCTAATAGTGGCATGAGGCACGGTTCCGGTGTGTTCCCTCTAAGCCGTCTATATAGGATTCGGATTACTACACTTATGATCAATTAAAGTAACCACAATTACAGATAGTTAAATTACAGCAATTAAACCAATAAGATCATAATCTAGTTACATAGACTTTTACTAGTTATAAGCAATAAACGAGTTTTTATCGATAAGCACCCAATCCAATAACAAAGTAAACACATCAACACAAGCATAAAAACTAATAAAACTTCATAAACATGGCTAACACCTAAGGGTGTTAGCCCATAATCTCAGCAAAAGATAGAGTATACATTAAAAATTAAACATAAGAAATCCATAGACAAATTTATTATGCTAACCGAATGATACACAAAGATAAGTATGGAGATGTTCTTCGTCGATCTTCAATGGTGGATGGAGAAGGTGTTGGGGACGATTTGGGGCTGTTCCCCACTGATAATGGTCCTTCTGGTGTCGTGCAAGGGCTTTGGTATTTATAGGATTAAGCAAGAGTAGCCTCCAAGTAATTTCCAAAAACATAGTCTGCTGTTCGACCCCGATACGGCGCATCTAAAAGCCCTATGCGCCGCATCTCCTTCAGAATCAGATAGATTTTCTTTTTCTCTTCGCGTGGCCGCTTGAATCAACTAAAACGGAGTCCGGATGAAGATTTTATGACCAAAACAGTGAAGCATCTTCTAAAGTTGTTACGTAAACATTATTTCTTCATTTGGCTTCGATTCTTCACTTGATTTATCGGTTAAGGCTCATATACGACGTATCTCAAGGATAGGATGCGCCGCATTCGATGTAATCCCGTCTTGGTCTTCAAATATCTAGGGCTTCCATACGGCGTATTCATAGAATCCGATACGCCGTATTCTTCAAATCGACCAAGTTTCATATACGGCGTATTCCCAAAGATGGATACGCCGTATGCATCAAAGTCAGGCAAGGTCTTGAACTCTTCTAAGTATATGGATACGGCGTATCTAATTAGCGTTGATACGCCGTATTGAGTGTCTGATCAGTAGGCATTCTTCAATATCTTCGTTTTTGCTCCAAAACACATCTTTTTCCATAACTTTCTCCAATTGCTCCGATATTACTGAGATTTACAAAAGTAAATGATTAAGTACCAAATCTCACACATAATAGTATAAAATGAGAAATATAAACGGGATAATGATGCTAATAATATGTACTTATTTGATGTTATCAAAAACCTTTCAAGCTCCACCACTATTCTCGATTATATATATTGCATGCTACTTTGAATCAATGTAGAAAAATGCGTTTGAGTGTGGGCTTAAAGATGATCCCACATTCAGATGATGCGATTCAAGTTACTCAACATTTTGCCAACTTTTTTGTTAGGTAGCGATGTATTATTATTGTTACTAATCAATGATTTTAAGATTTATTATGGCCAGTTTTCGTACCACAATTTTCATATTTATTGAGGCGAGAAAGTCTACAAACAGACCGCCTATTCGTGATGTGTTGGATAATCTTATTTACAATCACACTTCCACTTATTGTGGGAAGGCTGGGTAAGGCTCATTTACTATAGTTTCAATATTACATATGTTTTTTTTTTTCGATCTTATTTCATGTTCGTTTTCTGATTTTGCAGAAAGAGATATGACGAAGTATGCATCTTTACTGAATACCTTGCACGGATTTAGTATGTATATGTTGTATTGCGCAAACACTGAAAGTTTGTAAATATTGGAGTGCAACTATTGTCATCGATTGCAACTGGTTTTACCAACTTCATAGCCTAAACATAATAACGCAATTTTTTTTTTCAACATTTAAGATACACAAGTATAGCATTTCTGGGTTGGGCTTGGGCTTCTTGAGATTTTCGGGGTTCAAATTTCATCCCAATTCCTAAATGGACATTTAGAGTTCTGTTCCAACTGCCAATATTAAACGGATTCGGTTAAACATTTCAAGCTTTCAACTAATTTGCTTGATTTGGTCTAAAGTCCAAACTAAACTCAGAAAAAGATATCTTCAGAAATTACAATTTTAGATGAACTAAAATACAAATTTTTATGTTCCAGTTAAGTTTGTATAAACCTCCATAAAAAAGAGTCGTAAAATACTATGACGAACAATCTTACGGTAGCCGGAAGTCGATATGAAGTTTAAAGCAACCGTTGTGAGATCAAATTCTATTCATTTGTTTGTTTAATCATGGTGTTACGCCATTTACATTGTAAGCTTTAAAAGGGTTGGATTTCATCAAAACTTGAAAACAAATTAAGAAGAAATATATTTATAACTAAACATGTCATGTATTTGTGTGACACAAAATTTGGAGATCAAGTTTATGAAAAAAAATATTTGGGATTTTTAACGAAAATTTACACTAGGCGACAAACATTCATCGGGTTCCCGTGAACCCCGAGAAGCCCTCCTAAGTCCGCCCCTAATTATGACACCCTAACTGTAATTGAACGATTACACAACTCCTTATTATATTGCAAGTGACATAAAGATCATGATAAGAGTTGTTTTTCTAAAGGTTATATGTCTATGATAATTATAATACAAGTAACAGATTTATCAATTCACAAAACTAGAAGAGTCAAACGTAACAATTTGGGTTTTTAATGTGAAAAACGTTTTTATAGTATTTGACAATATCATGACAAAGACCCCGAAACATCTAAACACTGTAATTCTGGATGCTTAATCTTTGTTTATTAATTAAAATTGATTTGGTAAAACTCATAGGCCAAATTGTTCAATCTTTTTTTAATTAATTATTAATTTGGTAAACAGCAATCAACTGCTCTTCTTTGTTTACTCGTTATATTGTACTATGCTGGTTTGATTTAAATAATTTCCTTACAGTTTCCTACACTATTATTATTGTTGTGTGGTTATAGATCCTGCCAACTATAGAGCTCTTATGCATAATGTTTTTTTGTGTGTCGGGCTTTAAGTTAAATCGAGTTCACTATTTTTGTTACATACTTCAAGATGAAACCTTTGGAATAAAATGAATGCATTGTAAGCATTAAAGCTTTACAACAATTTGTGTTGCTTGCACACACCCATTTATAGAAAAAGAGGTAAATGGATAAACGGAAAATGATCCATTTTTAAATTTGTAAAGGAGGTCAAACATTTTTTTTGAGATGTACGCGGCTTAAACGGTAATCCGTGACCATTTCCAGACCTCTCTCTGACCATTCACCGCTAGCTATGTAGTTGCATACCCATTTATAAAACATACATTCAATTTTGACATGTTTTCCGCACTTATATATAAGAGATATTTAAATCTACAAACGTGTAAATATATGAGTCATGTTAAAAGTTCAATATAGATCTCATATTTGTCATAAATCCAATGAACCAATTCTAACCATTCATTTTTTTTTTATCAAAACAAAAAATATAAACTTTCACTTTTTTTTTTTTTTAAATATATATATATATATATATATATATATATATATATATATATATATATATATATATATATATATATATATATCTCGCAAACCGTTAATCGTTATGCGAAAAAAATCATACTATCGCGACGAGAATTAAACTATCTTTCTATAGATATGCATTATTATATTCTTTCGACGAATTTTTTTTTTTCAAAATTTCCGCCTAGAAAAATCGCACGTGATTTGTAAAAATCACATGTGATTTGTAATAATCACATGTGATTAGATTTTTACGAATCAATTGTGATTTTTACAAATCACATGTACTTTTTACAAATCATATGTGATTTTTCTGGGCGAAAATTAAAAAAGAAAAAGTTCGTTGAAAGTATAGAGAAATGCATATCTATAGATAGATAATTTAATTCTCGTCGCGATGGTGTGTTTTTTGTAGCTTGAAGATTTATCGTTTGCAAGATATATTGTTTTAAAAAAAATGGTGAAAATTGTTTTTTATTAATCTAGATGAAAAATGGATGGCTAAGATTGTTTCTTTTGATATATAACAAATATAAGATCTATATAGATCTCAACTCTACGAGTCATATATAAATTTCTTCAATGCAACAAATTCCAACCTATATGTGTGCACTACACCAAATTCCACTTATAGTGACGGGGAATGGTTTGACCTACATGTCGTCGGTAGATCGTCACTAAAGGTTTGCTAGACGACAAAGAACGAATATTTGGTCGTGGTCAACATAAAATTTCCCGCCGAGATGAAATGAACTTGCCAAACCTTTTGCGACGACAATGCCGTCTCTATATGTTTAAGTTATTAAAAAATTAAAAAGTTTAAATTATTTAAATTATTTAAAGCTATAAGTTATTTAAATTAATTATTTAAATGAATTTAAATTATTGATAAATGATTTAAAATTTAATTTTATAAATTAGTTAAATTAATATAATTTTTTTAAGTTAATTATTAAAAACAAATGCATCAAAAATACAATTTAAATTAATTTCTATATATTATTTAAGATCCAACTTCAATATCTCGGAGATGGGCTTAGGAATGAGATACTTACATATTTGACTTACGTAGTTCAAAAGATATAGATTTGTATGTGCGTTGTTGATGCAATCAATGATATACAAATTACTCCTCTCGATTGAATAGCAAGAGACACTTTATTCCACATGAAAACCGGTATACTATTAGATGTGATAACACTTGCATAGTTAGATGATACTTTCATGTTTCACTTTTGAAGTTCTAAAGATATTGAGTCGTATGTGCTCTCCCGATACAATCAATGAAATTTCAATTTTTTTGTCACGATTGAATAGCTAGCAAGACAATTTATTTTATAAGAATCACCTGAATAGTCTCGCATGCAATAACACTTACTTAGAAAGACAATACCTACGTAGTTATAAAGATATTCCGCTATCAATACAATCAAGGAAATGAAAATTATTCATCTCGATTGAATAACAGTAGACACTTCATTCTATATGAAACACTGGTATAGTATCGGATGTGATAACGCTTGCTTAGTAGACAATAATTTCATATTTGACCTGTATAGTTCAAAAGATATTGATTTGTATCTGCGCTTTTGATACAATCAATGAAATGCATCGATTCCTCTTGATCAAATAGCTACCAAGATACATCATTAGATATAACACACCGGTATAGTATCGGATATGATAACACTCCATTAGCTATACGATGCTTTTTTATTTGACTTATGTTTAAAAGATATTAATTCGCATGTGTGCTATCGATTCAATCAATGGAGTTGCAAATTATTCCTCTCAATTGAATAAAAATAGACAATTCATTCCATATGAAATGCAAGTATAGTATCGGAGGTGATAATACTTGCTTAGTCAGACGATACTTTCATATTTGACTTAGGTAGTTCAAAAGATATTGATTTATACATGCGCTCTCGATACAATAATGAAATCCAATGATTCCTCTTGATCGGATTGCTACCAAGACACTTCATTCCATATAAAACACCGGTATAGTATTAGATGTAACAAGACTTGCTTAGCTATACAATACTTTCATATTTGACTAACGTTGTTTAAAAGATATTAATTCGTATGTGTGCTCTCGATACAATCAATAAAATGCAAATTGTTCCTCTCGATTGAATAGCAAGAGACACTTAATTTCATATGAAACACCAGTATAGTGTCGGATGTGATAACACTTTCTTAGTTAGACGGTACTTTCATATTTGACTTACGTAGTTCAAAATATATTGATTCTTATGTGTACTCTCTATACTATTAATGAAATGAAATGATTTCTCAAGATCGAATAGCTAGCAAGACAACTCATTTCATATGAATCACTTAAATAGTCTCAAATGTGATAATATTTACTTAGTAAGACGATACTAGCGATACAATCAATGAAATGCAATGGTTCATACTGATTGAATAACACTATTCACTAAAACCGAATCTTATGGTCAAAACGAAAGGCGCTAAGAACGTTCGTGGTTTAAAATGTTTGGTATTTAATTACGTTTTTTTAAATATACGTGGTATTTTTCTAATTAATATAATATTTTTTTTCTTTTAATTAATTTATTATTTAAACTTTCTATTTGATATAAGATTCATATTTAATTATATATATGTACACATTTGGGCTAAAATGGGTCAAAGCGGCTAAAATGGGTCAAAATGGGTGAATGGGTGTAACATAAATGACAAAGTGAACATAAACGATAAAGTTACTTATTAGTACATGTGTGGCTAAAACGGGTGAAATGGGTCAAAAGAGGGTGTAATAAAGTTGCTTATTAGTACAGGTTTGGGCTAAAATGGGTCAACTTAATTCTTTTTCATTTTTGCGAAATTAACTACCTTTTTTTGTGACTTTACGCCTATATATGATTAAATTGCGGGAGAGCCAAGCTGGTTTAGATACAAGGATGACTGACGAGGAGATTTTGGCCCAAGTCTTTAGAATAAGTTGGGGGTTTTTTCCAAGACGGGGTACAAAGGAGGTTGTCGGGGAGTTCATAATCTTCTTCTTGAGCATATTTCCCACCCCCAACCAATGTTAACCCACCAACAAATGGCGAGGTATGTGGCGGCTAATAATTAACGGTTTGATTTATATCGTCAATTGATTGATAATAACCTCCGTGTAAACCTGTCAGCCACTCAACCCAAGTAAATTCATGAATGATGATGAATGTAATGACCACCCCGGAGATGAGTTGGTCTGAATGTATTTGTTGAAGTTGGTTGTTGAACAATTTATGCTTTTGAACTATGTCGGTGAACTATTTATGTTTTTGTTTAACTTTGTGTCTGACGAAAAATAACGACTTTGAACGATTATTAGTTTCAAATGTGATTCGTATGTTTTAGTTATCGTTTGTGTTGATTTGGAAAATATAGAAATTTTGAAAAAATTTGCTTGCGAAAATAGGTTGAAAAATCAAGAAAAACTGCTCGCAGTAGCTTGCATTTTAAAAACTGCATGTCGCCTATAGCGATCACATGCGGTTGCTACAGGTTTTCATTATAGGTTAAGGTCAAATAGTCAAGAGACCTGTAGCGACCACATGTGGTTGCTATAGGTCGTCCCTATAGGTTGCGGTCAACGAGTTAACAAGTCAAAAAGTCAAGGTCAAGTCAATGATACTTATAGCGACAATATGTCGTCGCTATAGTTTTTGTTATAAAGGTTTAGCCAGAAAGTCATTCAAATATTCAAGTCAAATGTGTAGTCGCGATAAGTGAAATCCGTCGTTGCTAAAAGTTATAGCGACAGTTCTTCTATCTTTCATTGCAAAGCTCTTCTCAACAACCTACACACTTTTTATAATTATAAGAGCGAAAATTATTATAGTTTTTTGTATAAAAATTGTCCCCGTAATACAGTTAGGCATGCATCGCAAAACGGACGTCATGAGTTCAAATCCTTTTCTCGTTCCCCCTTAATCATATTATTACACGGTTTACTTATCTGTCCATTGTTGGTCGAGTGACTGATTGTTGAGGGTCGGGGACTTTTATATTTTAAAATGTAACTGTTTTATTCATTTTCATAATGGAACAACATGACTTTCTTTGATGATCTACGTAGAAAAGACGCGGACACATGAAAATTTTGTTGCATTACCGATCCACAGAACTTAATCAAAGAGAAATCTATAAATAAAATGAAATGATGCCATCATACGTATGCATGTAGGGAGAAATGTATAAATAAAATGAAATGATGCCATCATACATGCATGCCTGCATGCATGAGCCTTCTAAATCTAATTTAGACTTGGAAAAAAAAGTTGCATCTATTATTTGAGGATGTGTTTGATGACTATATCATCGTTTACTCGTTCCACATGACTTTTATAATGGGAGCGAGGTACCATATGGTAGCTCGTATGTTCAAACTCTTTTACTATAAAAGCATTACCAGGTTACGTATAATCTAACAAATCACTTGAGCTACCAAGTATTGATCAAGAAATACATTTTTGCCTCCCTAATGGCATCCCGTTTCCTTTTAGTTGGTCTGTTGTTTGCGACATTTTCGCTTGTTGCTTTGGCTTCGGACCCTAGTCCTCTTCAGGACTTTTGTGTGGCTGATAATACTAGCCAAGGTAAAGGATTAATTTTCGATAACATTCATCATCATATTCAAATATACTATACTTAATGTGCTTATACTACTTCTATTTGTGTTGTCACAGTACTAGTGAATGGTTTCGTTTGCAAAGATCCAAAGATGGTGAAAGCAGAAGATTTTACTTTCAGAGGGTTAAACAAGATGGGAGATACAAATAATCCGGTTGGGTCTATTGTGACACCTGTAAATGTTAATCAGTTGCCAGGACTCAACACTTTCGGTATTTCAATGGTTCGTATTGACTATGCTCCATATGGTCAAAACGCTCCACACACTCACCCTCGAGCCACAGAAATCTTAGTTGTAATTGAAGGCAGCCTTTTAGTCGGTTTTGTCACATCTAACACTGACAACAAGCTCTTCACACAACGTCTTGAGAAGGGTGATGTTTTCGTGTTTCCAGAAGGTCTGATTCACTTTCAACAAAATGTTGGGTATGGCAATGCAGTTGCTATTGCAGCTTTGAGTAGTCAAAATCCTGGCACTATTACAATTGCAAATGCCGTGTTTGGATCCGATCCCAAAATCTCTGATGATATTCTTGCCAAGGCGTTTCAAGTTGACAAAGATGTGATTGATAAAATTCAGTCAAATTTCTAAACATCTAGGTGGATGGTTATATTAACCTCGGATCTTCGGTTCGAGAATGTTTGTTTCGTTTTGTCTTGTTTTTGTTAAAATTAAGTGTTCATTCGAGTTTAATGTTTTTCTTTTAATGTGATTCTGTAATAACTGAGAGATATAGTACTGTAACTGTTGGAGCTGCTTGTCTCCTTCAGTAAGTATCGGTCTCTTGAGGTCATGGTTTGGGTGTTTGGTCTTCCTTTCTTTCTTGTTCTCAGCCTATATATAAAGGCTCTCTTTTTATGCTAAGTCATATATCAATAAAGCATCAATAAACATTGATATGTAGTATCAATTTACATATATACTTCCGCTTTCCTTTGTTGTTAATCTCTCAAATAACCAACAGTTTAATTTTGCTATATCTATATATAAGTGAATAAAGGGAAATTATTTTCGTCGTTTACATTTTCACATCCCAAAGTGTTGATAAGTAACATCATATATAAGCTGAAAACTACAGTATGTTATTTAGAAGGAATCATCCCCAGAACACTTGTTCCTTTAATTAGTTGTTACAGCTATGCATAATTAACCCATATATAAATTGAGAATACCAAAAAATTAACTTGAATGAGACATTCACTTTAACCTTTTGACAGCATCGACAAGTTTGTCTAATAACATGATTTACTTGATAACATACTTTTTAATAATACACACTCTTTTAATTTTAATTAGTATCTACATATATAGACGTTAAAAAGTAATGTATAAGTTTTTGCATGTATATGAGTAATGATAAAATGCATAGACGATGATTTATTGCTTTTGAAATATTTACGAGTACGTAAAGTTCTGTTGATTATATCATTAACATAAAAGTATAATTAATTTCTATTGAAATTCACGACAAATGTGTTTTAAAAGAAATTGAAAACACAACTAGTCAACTACATAACGATCCAAATATAAATCATAGGTAATATATATTGAAATATAATTGAAAAAACCATGTTTAAAGTTAAAGAAAAATTCCATATTAAAAAGAAAAATTAGGTAAACATAAAAAAATTAATTAAAATCGTCAAGAATAGACACATATATAATGATTCATTTAATTAAAAAAAACCTCTAAAAGATAAAGATTATCTCAATGTAAATATATGTATGCAAAAAACAAATAATAAAATAACGCCTATAAATTTCGGCAAAAATATGTTTTTGAGAATACTGATACCCGGTTATAATATAACATCAAAAATGGATAAATTTAAATGTAAACAAAGAAGAATAATGATACCCACAAAACTAATACTCTGTAGTTATTCTACAAACCAAAGATTCCTCACATACCAAGGGACTCATCCCCACCATCCATCTAAAAATAAATCAATGGTTGAGATTAAAAGCATTTTAATATTTCACCCATTTTTATAATTTAATTATCTCTTAAACCGTTAATCGTTAAGCGAAAATAATTACACCATCGCGACGAGCATTTAATTATCTTTCTATAGACGGGCACTTTAATATACTTTCGACAAAAAAAAAAAAAAAATCGTTTTTTTTCACGTTTTTTTTCGTGGCCGAAAAAATCATATATGATATATCATATATGATATTACATATCATATATGATATCTAATATCATATCATATATGATATTACATATCATATATGATATGTAATATCATATATGATATGATATTAGATATCATATATGATATGTAATATCATATATGATTTTTTCGGCCACGAAAAAAAACGTGAAAAAAATGAAAAAAAAAATTTTGTCGAAAATATATCAAAGTGCCTATCTATTGAAAGATAATTAAATGCTCGTCGTAATGGTATATTTTTTTTCGCTTAACGATTAACGGTTTGAAAGATATTAATATTTGAAAAAAAATGATGAAAGTGGGTTTTTTAAATTGTTGGGATTAATCTCATCCATTAGATCAAATAAAGATGGAGGGAAGATGAATGGTGGAGATTAGTCCTTGGTATGTAAAAAAAGTTTGGTCCTCAAATGATCTTAAATCCCCACAAAACTAATACTGTTCAACTGCTATAACTGAAACCATCCTGAACTAACTTATCGAATCTCAACCATCCTGAGCCTTCAAGTTGAGCCTTCAAGTATATGTTGTGAAGTTGCTGCGAAGATCCAACTGCTTAATCTCCAGGAAACGGCAATTTTCTTTTTAATCCTCACTTTCTTGTTATATAGACTTCTCTAAATATGACTTTGTACTTGAGGGCTTGAGGCAAATATATTTCCTCATAATTTCGAAACCAGCTAGAGAAAAATACAGTAAGTCTTCTCTACATATAGTAGATAAAAGGGCAAAAGACAAAAAAATGCATCGAACTTGACACTTTTTGTAACACAAAACTTGTC
Source organism: Artemisia tridentata subsp. tridentata (assembly GCA_021014915.2). Lineage (NCBI taxonomy): Eukaryota > Viridiplantae > Streptophyta > Magnoliopsida > Asterales > Asteraceae > Artemisia > Artemisia tridentata. The sequence continues at coordinate 52,003,864 of CP139509.1, read as the reverse complement.
TCTTTTCCTTTGCTCGCCACTTCACCCTTATCAACTCCCCTATCTCCAAAATCATACAATTCATCTGTAGACATATACGACGCTGGATCTTCATCAACAACCCCAACACTTGTGCTTTGTTGTTGCTGTAGTTGAATTTGGCTTGTTTTAAGAACTTGAAGTTCTTAAAAATTTTCATTGAAAAGCTCTTCTCAACAACCTATACCCTTTCTATAATTATAACAAAAAAAATTATTAAAATTTTGGTATATGTTTATAAATGTCACAATTTGTGTTGTTTCTTACTTTTATCACACAAACTACTTAATTAATCCTAGATCTAGAGAGAGAAAGTTAGAGAGAGAAAGAGAGCGGAAGGTTTCTTAAGATAATAATGAAATGTTAATCACATTCAGCCAACCAACTCTCTCCCTTGAATGGGAGAGGGTATTTATAGTGTTTTACAATACATGGGCTCTAAGCCCTAATTAAAACATAATTAATATAAATAACTAGACACAGCCCATGGGCCTTCTACATAGGCTGGGCCTTAAATCAAAACTATAGGCCTAAGCAACCTGTTACAGAAATGATCAATACTTGATAATAATAAAGTATTCCCAACAATCTCCCCTTAAGTATTGGTCATCAAGGTTGCTTGACGTCGTTTTTGCTTCTTGGCTTCTGACGTCTCTTGTATCTTTGTTCCTTAGTTCTTGATGTGATATGATATGGTAACGATCTGCCTTCCACCAACGTTCTTTAATTCTGGTGTCTTTACGTCTTTTCCACCATTCTCATATGTCTTTTGACATTTGTTCTTCAACTAGTTCTCACTTCTTCAATCTTTGACTTGTGAAAGGTTGTAGTGCTTGAACTTTGACTTTTCTTTAACATCTTTGAACTTTTGTTATTTCTTAGTCTTTGTGAGAACTTATCTTTAGGATATGAGCATGATAGAATGGTGGTTATGTAACTCCAGGTCTCCATGATTCGCTGTAGGTAAACAGTTAGCAAAAAATCATCCGGCACTTACAGATTCGGACTTCGAGATCGTCAACAGCATAGTGTGAAGACTTTCTCTAATCCTAACCCAGGCCGTTCTGAATCGGATACCCCCGAAAGGGCTTACACGGACACACTGAAGTGCACCCACGATTCAGTGAGTCGCTGAGGATCACCCCACGACTGTAGACCGCTTTTGTAGCTAACACTAAGCGTAATCCACAAGGGATTACCGAAGTGACCTGCTGTTAGGACTGTTTGATGTTGACCCTGGCAGGATTTCCATTTAATCACTGAGAAACATAATTTATGAATTCTCTCATGAATGTTCTTGGCAGATGGTTAAGATCTGCGAAGGACACTCTTATAATTTACAACTGGTGTTCCTTTTGTTGAACAGCCAGTGTATGCTAAGTGTACATAAGAGATCTTCGATGTATCTCATGGTTCTAGACTCGATTCAGTGCTTATTTGTTTGGTCGTCGGAGGCATGGAGCATATTGCCTCCTTTTCAATATCAACACATCTCGGAGTGAGAGGTCGATAGATAATGAAGGGTTCTCCATGTGAAATGAAACAAGTGTCTTTTGAGAGACACCTGAGTGGCTAGAAAGTTTAGTGCAGTGCGTCACTGGGTCCATGACGGCTTAATCTTTAATACCAGTGTCACCTCATTAACAACTTGTAGCATATGTATTGAACCCGGTGTCTGCCCTAAGGTAAATGGAGGGCTATTTCTTTTCACCCTTTTCTTTACTTTTCTTTTTCATTCTTCAACCCATTCTTAATTAGGATCTCGATTTTGAAAACCTTTCGTGTGACATTTGGGATAAAAACGGAACACACGAGGGATATTGGACTATTCGAGACATGCTACCCGTACACTAACATATTTGGATTTATTGGACTATTCATTTGGTTATTGTTTGAGTTACGGATTGGTTTTAGCGTTTAGGGTTTAGAGTTTAGGGTTTAGGGTTTAGGTTTTAGGGTTTAGGGTTTATATAAATACTCGTTATATTATAAATTACTCGGGAAATTGATTTTCAATAAAGTCTTTTGAATTGGAAACGTTCGATAAATGAAAGGGTCTTGGCGAAATTTTGTTATTTCCAAAGATTAATTTTTTCGTAAGTCCAAACTTGTTTTAAATCATAAAACGAGTATACCTTGTACTAATAAACGGGATTATGGGAAAATACAGACGATTACCAATCGACTCATCTTATTTGATATGTTTGTTGTTAGTTATCTCTTCGACTTGTTTTCGTCATCTCGTCTCGACTCGAGTTATTGTCAATACTCTTCTCGACTATTAATTCGGTTATTCGTTTTTTTGGAGTGAGTACTCGTGAGTCCGTGTTCTCTACCGTCACACGAATGAGGATACCAAACCCTTTTAAAAGGCTAAAACGAGATTATCTTTTGAAATGAGAATGATTAACTTTTGAAACCTCTTGCGCATTTGATTTTTTTGGTGAATATCGTGCCGAGTACGTTGCGTTGCGATATGTTGCGTTAAATCGTTTGATACGATATTCATTTTCTTTAACTTTTAATTATATTACGGATAACCTCGATACCCGCGGGGAAACCCGAAAAACCGATGGATAACGGGTATCCGGTGGGATATGGGGCGGGTACGGGTATATTATAAACGGGTTCGGGTACGGGTACACTAAAACCCGCCACGAACCCGAACCATCGGCTATAGTTGGTTTTCACCGCCACGTCAACACCATTAGATTTTTTTTTTTTTTTTTTTTTTTTTTTTTTTTTAATTAATTAATTTATTTATTATTATTATTTTTTAACTATTATTATTTTTTTCTTTCTACACAACTTGCCACTCACCAAACCACCACTTGATCAATAGTAAAGGGGCAATTAATCCCTTTACCGATCAATTGTAAACAGACAAACAAGTGAGTAAACCCTAATCAAAACACACATTCTTCTTACTCCCACGGCGGATTCCCACGGGTAACAGTAGGATCCTGGGGCAATTAAACCAAACCACCACTACTTGATCAATAGTAAAGGGCCAATTAATCCCTTTACCGATCAATTGTAAACCGACACAAAAATCAATAAACCCTAATCAAAACACACATTCTTGATTCTTCTTATTCCCACGGCGGATTCCCACGGGTAACAGTAGGATCCTGGGCCACCTTTCATTTCATCTTTGTCTTTTAATTTAGCTAATGGTAATAGTTTGAAAAACAGACGTGGCAAACAAAAACACGCAAACAATGAATCCAAATGACAACAAAGGTATGTTTTTTAATGTTTTCACATATCAGTTGATGATTCATTGTACAATAATTAGTAACAGGCTTTTGATCTATAAATGGTGATGTTTGGGGTTGTTGTTACCGATTCTAATGTAAAGCTGTGTGAATTTATTGTTGAATGTAAAGCTGTGTGAAGTTTTAATTTATTCAAGTTTATGCTTTAACAGGTTCAAAGACAAAAATCCCTTCCAACAAGGTATATACTAAAGTTGTTATGTGTTATTTGTGGCTAAAGTTGTATACCTTAATTATACCATTAATTAAATTTTTTGAAACAAATGGTATGTTGAACTATTAGGAGGTATGGGAAAACACAGATTGGAAGAGAAAGAGCCCTTTCTATTTCTCTAGCGATGAAGAATCTGGTGATGCTGACATAAAAGGTGTGAATTTATTGTTGAATGTAAAGCTGCTGTGTGAATTTTTAATTTATTCAAGTTTATGCTTTAACAGGTTCAAAGGCAAAAATCCAAACAACAACAAACCCAATCCCGCCGGGGCAGGGTATGGGGGAGGTAGGCTGTAGACAGACCCTACCCCTACCCCAAGGTAAACCCGGGAGTAGAGAGGCTGCTTCCAAAGAGACCTCCGGCACTAGGTCCAAATTCAAAATCATTTCCAACAAGGTATACTAAAGTTGTTATGTGTTTGTGGCTAAAGTTGTATACCTTAATTATACCATTAATTAAATTTTTTGAAACACATATGGTATGTTGAACTATTAGGAGGTATGGGAAAACACAGATTGGAAGAGACAGAGCCCTTTCTATTTCTCTAGCGATGAAGAATCTGCTGATGCTGACACAAAAGGGGTAATAATGGTCCATTTAATAAGTGTTGTTTCGCTACCTTTATCACATTCTCAAGACTTAATCCATTATATATACTCGTTCAACTTGTAGGTAAATGACAAAGATGAATCCTCTTAAGCTACTCCCAAACTTGGGACTACCGTATAATTAAGAAGATGTACCAACCGATGGCCGTGAAGAAGACTTCTCGTACATTAAATGTGTTGAGAATTATGTAAAGGTGGTGATCATCTCGACTATTATGAACTAGAGGATAATTAGTTTAATATGGTACGTAGTAGCAGTTATGAGTAAGAAGATGTACGTTGTATCAACCGATGGCCGTGAAGAAGACTTCTCGTACATTAAATGTTGGGCCGTGAAGAAGACTTCTCGTACATTAAATGTTGTGTTGAGAATTATGTAGAGGTGGTGATCATCTCGACTATTATGAACTAGAGGATAATTAGTTTAATATGGTACGTAGTAGCAGTTACGAGTAACAAGATGTTGTATCAACCGATGGCCGTGAAGAAGACTTCTCGTACATTAAATTGTTGAGAATTATGTAAAGGTGGTGATCATCTCGTCTATTATGAACTAGAGGATAATTACTTTAATATGGTACGTAGTAGCAGTTCTGATATTTAATTTGGATAAATGTAATTATTAATGGTGCAGTAACTGGTAACTAGTGTAGTTTAACTCTGTATCTATTTTATAACTGTAATGATAGTATTTTGGTTTGTTAAATGGTAGCAATTTGTGTTCTTGATGTGATGATTGCACAGTTAGATTTTATGGTAGCAGTTTCTGTTGTTGATTTGATGATTGCACATATTTATTTAATGGTAGCAGTTTGTGTTCTTCATTTTTCATGTTGGTTTATGATTTAATGGTAGCAGTTTGTGTTAAATGGTGTCAAGTTGTGTTCATGATTTTGGTGTAATTGTGTAAATTTGAGTTCTTGATTTGATATGCAGTTTGTGTTCATGATCTTTGTTCTAGATCTTGGTTCATGATTTGCGATTAAGATAATGAAACTATAACATTTGGAGCCAAAATTTTGATAATGGTAGCAGTTTGTGTTCTTCATTTTTCATGTTGGTTTATGATTTAATGGTAGCAGTTTGTGTTAAATGGTGTCAAGTTGTGTTCATGATTTTGGTGTAATTGTGTAAATTTGAGTTCTTGATTTGATATGCAGTTTGTGTTCATGATCATTGTTCTAGATCTTGGTTCATGATTTGCGATTAAGATAATGATATACAGTATAACATTTGGAGCCAAAATTTTGATTTTTTCAAGTTTATGCTTTACTAAACAGGTTCAAATTTAAGGCAAAATTTTAAAATAATTCAATTGTTATTTTGAAATTAGAATTTGGAGCCAAAATTTTGATCCAAAATTTTGAAATCGCCTAATTAATTAGAAGCGGGTACCAAGAATAAAGGTACGATTCATCTTCTTCCTATACCCTCTTTTCTCTCCTAAAAAAAAAAAAAAATACTGCCAAGAAAACACAATAATCAATTCTTATATCACCATTACTCTCAAAGCCAGAATCATTTTCTTGTACCCATTGTTACTCAAGAGTCATGGGAATTCAACCCATTGTTGATAATCATCTTTTGCTTCCTGCTGATAATGAACATGATGATAACAACATAGACTATGAATCCGAAAAGTATTCTGATGAGGAAGATCTAGATGCGCCTGGAACCAACCAATCAGATCGGATACTAGCTAAGAGAGGCATGACCAGGCTATTTAAGTTTCGCATGAAATATGGCAACCCTGGTGGAATAAAGCTCAAGGTAACCTTCGATGCATTGAATAGGGTATCAGGGTTACACAGAGCACTGTTTACGAGTTTTTTAGGAGATCTGGTTCGTGAGCATATAGGTTTGAAGAATCTTTCCTGGAGGAATGTGAATAAAGAAGAAAGAGATAAACTATGGACTGACATCACTGTACATATATACTACTGTATTTTTTAACCCAGTACTACATAATTTTATCTATGCAGTTACATTATGTGCAACTAATTAACAACATTGTGTTAATCTTTGCAGCGATATTTTGATGTTGACGTGACATTCAGAAAATTGGTAATGACTCGTCTTGGTAAACTGCTAAGGACTTTCAGAACGAAGCTCAGAGAAGAATACATTTTGCCCCACCTAAATACACCTTCCAAACTGAATGAAGTCCCGGCCAAGTATAGTCGATTTGTGAAATCAGAAGACTGGGTCGAGTTTGTAAACAACACGACCACCGATGAATACAAGGTTTTAATTAGTCATCTTTATTTAAGTCTATATGTCATTTCATAATTTTCAGTTTGCAGCATTACCACATGTAAACGCCTTATCATTTTGTGTTTTTAGAAGATAGCTGATAAAGCTAAAATGTCGCGTTCCAAAAATATTTATCAGCATAAAATGGGACGAGGTGGATATGTTTATTTGAAAGAGAAAATGGTAAGATCACATGTGTATGCACCTTCATATTTTCGTTTATCTTGTTTTAATTAACTTTACATGTGTATGCATTTGATGTTTATTAGATAAAAAATAAAGAGATTGAAGCAGATGAAGAACCCCCGCGTGGTATAATGTGGTTGAAAGGAAGGGTAAACAACGATGGCGAATTTCCAGATGATGAGATCACATCAGTGGGAGATACACTTGTAAGTTTGACTGCAAATTCTATTATTATGCTTATATACCAGCAGGATTAAATGTGTACTAGCAGTAGTAAATTGTGTACTAGCAGTGGTAAACACTAGCCATATTTGTAATTGAAGTTCATGAGCATCACTAACTCCATCTGAGCAGCATTGACACAAATAAGAGCATCAGTTACTCTAACAGCATCCAGAAGACTTTTAATCCCAACATTTCCTATATTTTTTTTTGCAGAAAGAATCTGATGACCAGATCAAGAAATTGTCCAATACGATTACAGAAACAAAAAGAATACTTACTCAACTGATGGCACAGTTGAGTCAACAAGGGGTGCAGTTAAATTTGTCATCTCAATTGCCAGTAGCCTCAAATGCAAGCCAACAAGGGTCTACAGATTCCCAATCGCAAGGAAATGTGTCTCCAACAAAAGGAGTACCAACAGTATGTATTTCAACATGTTTCTTGTTATTCTTTTGTTTATATAATGTAACGTGTTTTATATATACATATAGGAACCTGCTAAAACTGTCGGACCTGAGAAAAAGCCTAAGTCACGACAAAACGGGCCTCCAGATTCCCAATCAGAACAAAATGTGTCTCCAACACAAGCACTGCCAACAGTATGTATTTCAACATGTTTCTTGTTATTCTTTTGTTTAAATAATTTCTGATATATGTACATGCAAAAATTCTTTTTTTAAGCCATTTAACTGCAAACTGTGGCACTTAAAGAAATCAAATATCGTTGCTTTGGGTACATACATGTGTTTTTTCAACTTACATATATAAAATTCTTGATATATAATTCAATGTTTGATACAAGCGTCTTTTGTTACTACAGGTTACACTGCCAACTACAATGCAAAAGAAAAGTGACAACAACTGTGGACCAACAGCACCATCGAAGCGCAAAAGTAATGTCTCTATTGAAGCCCTAAAGCAAGCTATGCCGGCGAAGAGTCAAAAGTCTTTAAATTATGGTACTTGAGAATTTGATTATGTACGACATTACAATTGTATATTCTGTTCAGTTATATACATTCGAGTTTTATTCAATTTCAAATTTCTTTTTGTTTATGATTCTGTTTTATATATATATAATATACTCATTCCAGCAGCACTAGCATAGTACTAGCAGTAGCAACTCTGCTCCAACAGTACTAACTTAAAAATACCAGTACTATGGTCACGCTTATCAACATTATTGGTCACTCTTTGTTTAATTCGATGTGTGACTAAATATTACAAAAGGCCACACAAACATAAAATTCAAGTGGCCATTGGATGATCAATAGTCACACAAAATACAAATTTCTTCACTTTAAACAGCATATGGTCACACTTATTAACACTTTTGGCCACTTTATGCTTAATTGTATGTGACTAAATACCCAAAACAAACATGCTTTGTGTGACTGAATATTACAAAAGGCCACACAAACTAAAAATTCATGTGACCATTGGATGATCAATAGTCACACAAAATACACATTTTTTCACTTAAAACAGCATATGGTCACACTTATCAACACTTTTGGCCACTTTATGCTTAATTGTATGTGACTAAATACCCAAAACAAACATGCTTTGTGTGACTAAATATTACAAAAGGCCACACAAACTAAATATTCATGTGACCATTGGATGATCAATAGTCACACCAAATACACATTTCTTCACTTAAAACAGCATATGGTCACACTTATTAACACTTTTGGCCACTTTATGCTTAATTGTATGTGACTAAATACCCAAAACAAACATGCTTTGTGTGACTAAATATTACAAAAGGCCACACAAACTAAGAATTCATGTGACCATAGGATGATCAATAGTCACACAAAATACACATTTCTTCACTTAAAACAGCATATGGTCACACTTATTAACACTTTTGGCCACTTTATGCTTAATTGTATGTGACTAAATACCCAAAACAAACATGCTTTGTGTGACTAAATATTACAAAAGGCCACACAAACTAAATATTCATGTGACCATTGGATGATCAATAGTCACACAAAATACACATTTCTTCACTTAAAACAGCATATGGTCACACTTATTAACACTTTTGGCCACTTTATGCTTAATTGTATGTGACTAAATACCCAAAACAAACATGCTTTGTGTGACTAAATATTACAAAAGGCCACACAAACTAAGAATTCATGTGACCATTGGATGATCAATAGTCACACAAAATACACATTTCTTCACTTAAAACAGCATATGGTCACACTTATTAACACTTTTGGCCACTTTATGCTTAATTGTATGTGACTAAATACCCAAAACAAACATGCTTTGTGTGGCTAAATATTACAAAAGGCCACACAAACTAAGAATTCATGTGACCATTGGATGATCAATAGTCACACAAAATACACATTTTTTCACTTAAAACAGCATATGGTCACACTTATCAACACTTTTGGCCACTTTATGCTTAGTTGTATGTGACTAAATAACCAAAACAAAGATGCTTTGTGTGACTAAATATTACAAAAGGCCACACAAACATAAAATTCATGTGGCCATTGGATGATCAATAGTCACACAAAATACACATTTCTTCACTAAAAACAGCATATGGTCACACTTATTAACACTTTTGGCCACTTTATGCTTAATTGTATGTGACTATATACCCAAAACAAACATGCTTTGTGTGACTAAATATTACAAAAGGCCACACAAACTAAGAATTCATGTGACCATTGGATGATCAATAGTCACACAAAATACACATTTCTTCACTTAAAACAGCATATGGTCACACTTATTAACACTTTTGGCCACTTTATGCTTAATTGTATGTGACTAAATACCCAAAGCAAACATGCTTTGTGTGACTAAATATTACAAAAGGCCACACAAACTAAGAATTCATGTGACCATTGGATGATCAATAGTACACATTTCTTCACTTTAAATAGCATATGGTCACACTTATTAACACTTTTGGCCACTGTTTTTTAAATTGTATGTGACTAACTTGAAAAAAACAACACACGATGTGTGACTAAATCATCACAAACGTCACATTTATTATATTTTCGTGTGGCCATAGGATGGGAAATAGTCACACATACTGATGAATCCAACAAAACTTGTGCCTAATTAGTCACACATATTCGGGTTTTGGTCACTCTTTTTCGATGAAAACGGCCACAAACTAAACAATGTGACTATATGATACCTACGGTGGCGCGACTTTTTGTCACACACACCCAAAAAAACGTGTGTGACTATATGCATATAGTCACGCATTTCCAGTGTGACGATAGGCAGAATCTGTACCAGTGCCATGATTCGCTGTAGGTAAACAGTTAGCAAAAAATCATCCGGCACTTACAGATTCGGACTTCGAGATCGTCAACAGCATAGTGTGAAGACTTTCTCTAATCCTAACCCAGGCCGTTCTGAATCGGATACCCCCGAAAGGGCTTACACGGACACACTGAAGTGCACCCACGATTCAGTGAGTCGCTGAGGATCCCCCCACGACTGTAGACCGCTTTTGTAGCTAACACTAAGCGTAATCCACAAGGGATTACCGAAGTGACCTGCTGTTAGGACTGTTTGATGTTGACCCTGGCAGGATTTCTATTTAATCACTGAGAAACATAATTTATGAATTCTCTCATGAATGTTCTTGGCAGATGGCTAAGATCTGCGAAGGACACTCTTATAATTTACAACTGGTGTTCCTTTTGTTGAACAGCCAGTGTATGCTAAGTGTACATAAGAGATCTTCGATGTATCTCATGGCTCTAGACTCGATTCAGTGCTTATTTGTTTGGTCGTCGGAGGCATGGAGCAGATTGCCTCCTTTTCAATATCAATACATCTCGGAGTGAGAGGTCGATAGATAATGAAGGGTTCTCCATGTGAAATGAAACAAGTGTCTTTTGAGAGACACCTGAGTGGCTAGAAAGTTTAGTGCAGTGCATCACTGGGTCCATGACGGCTTAATCTTTAATACAAGTGTCACCTCATTAACAACTTGTAGCATATTTATTGAACCCGGTGTCTGCCCTAAGGTAAATAGAGGGCTATTTCTTTTCACCCTTTTCTTTACTTTTCTTTTTCATTCTTCAACCCATTCTTTCTCCTTTCATTTCATTTCTCCTTTTTTCATCATACCTGGAACTTTCTAGTTCTAAACTATTGGTATTGTCCTTGGGTTGATCCCTCCGGCTCTGGTGGATCATAGGACGGTTATTCCTAACCTTAGTCACCTTATATCACCATGACTATCCTATTATTGCCATAAACCAAACCTTTTGAAAATCTCTCAAAGTGCTTATGATTGTAAAAACATATTTTGTTAACACTTTGAGAGTTTTGTGATTTTCAGAAATACTCCCCCTTAACATGTGCTCATAAGTATTTAAGATAAACTTGCACATGTCGGGTAGAGTTAGCACTTTTAAATTGATTAATTTTCAATGAACATGATCGTCGTGAGACACGTTTACATCACTAGTAGAACTAGCTTGAAATTATTACCCGTCCAGATCACATTCAAGGAAAATCGTTCAAAATCGGTACATTCTACTCAGACATATCCTTTGCGAGACACGTTTACATCACCAGATAAACTGGCTTGAAATTATTACCCGTACAGGACATGTCTTTTCGATTACTAACTTTTGATGTCGTCAATTCAAGTGTTCAATTCTGAGTCTTGCTCACATGAGATTTCAACGTTTTTATTATCATATTTTAATCATATCTTTATTCTCCCCCTTAAAAATAGCATACTTATGATGTTTTTGGTAAACGTTTGATAAAAATATGCCTTTTGAGTTTTGTGGGAAGATTTTCAAGAACTTTTGTTTGTGGAACAAAGATTATGTTTCAAATATTCCCCCTTGACGAGGGAATACTTGCCCTTATAAGCAGAATTTTGAAAAACTTTGCAAAATTCTGGTTTAATTCTACACATAAGTAAGAAGCTTTCGCTCCTTTGATCAGGATTAAGGCACTGAAGCGTACCTCAGGGTCCTTTCATAGAAAGAACGGGTTGTGCACTGTTATGTGTGCATAAGCCATTGTCAATGATGATAAATGATGGAAAATTATAATGAAATATGACAAATGATAGCAAATTATACCAAGGATTACTGCTCAGGTCGACGGAAAGTTGTTGGGAATTAAACTAACAGTACAAACTGTTAGCACATAGGTTAGTACTGCTGAAGAGACAAAAGACAAGACTGACAGTGCTAAGTCAGTTAGTACTGCTCAGAATACATAGTTAGTACTGCTTATGATTTTTGTAAACGTGTAATGGATAATTCTAGAAAGGATTTCGTGTATATCCTATTATTATAGATTATAGTTATCTTGTAAAGGAATCCTTGGTGTATAAAAGGATTGCCTAGGTTAAGGTTTAGACATACGATTAATAAGTTTTATGGAGATTCAAGGTTGTAAACCCTAGTACTAGCAAGAGTACTCGTATTATTAATCAATAATATTGAATCGTTGAAGTAAATTGTTTGTCCCTTATTCATTCATAAACAATGTTTCATTCATTGATCATACATACAAGATCTTCTAAGTGTTTGCTAGTAAATTCCGCGTGCTAGTTAACATTATTCAAAGTATATATCTAACACAAGGCATGTGTTTAGATCCGGTCAAGTGGTATCAGAGATAGGTTTCTGATACTTTGTTTTAGAAAATCCAAGACAAACTTTTGCTATAAAGAAAATGGACATGGAGACAACAACTCAAACCAATGTTGTTGCAAAGCTTCCAATGCTCAAGCCCAATGAGTTTGATATGTGAAGACTGAGAATTGAGCAAGTTTCCCAAGTGCAGGATTCCACACTGTGGGAAATTATAGAAAAACAGAATTATTTTAAGCCCACAACCACTACAACTGTAGTTGAGGGTCAGACTGAAACAATGGTGCAGACAAAGCCAATTACTATTGATGAGAAGGCGCAACACAAGAATGATGTTAAGGCAAGAAGCATGCTGCTGATGGCTATACCTAATGATCAATTACAGAACTTCAGTAAGTACAAGTGTGCCAAGTCTCTTTTTGAAGCTATTGTTGCAAGATATGGTGGGAATGAAGCCACCAAAAAAACTCAAAAGACTCTTCTCAAGCAACAGTTTGAGAACTTCTCAGCAACAAGTAATGAGTCACTAGATCATATGTTTAACAGGCTTCAAAAACTAGTGAGTCAACTTGCTATTCTAGGAATTGAGATGCCTTAGGAAGATCTCAACTAAAAATTCCTAAGAAGTCTGCCATCAGAATGGGCCATGCATGTAGTTGTCTGGAAGAACAAGCCAGACATAGATTCCATGAGCTTAATGGATCTATATAGCAACTTCAAAATAGTGGAGCAAGATGTGAAGAAGGTTGCTGGAACAAGTTCAAGCTCAGGGAATTTGGCCTTTGTATCAACTCCCAGTACCTCAAGCTCAGAGGAAGAAGTTCTAGTTGCTGGAGCAGTTGGTACTGCTAGTTCAAATATTGGTACTACTAGTACTTCAAGTAGTACTAATGGACTTTTGGATGAGAATACTTATTGTGCTTTTCTAACCACTCAACACAATGGATGTATGTTGACTCATGGAGACCTTCAAGAGATTGATAAAGATGATCTTGAAGAGATGGACATCAAGTGGAAGCTCTCTCTTCTTAGCATGGGGGCTAAAAGATTCTTGAAAAAGACTGGCAAGAAGATAATCATTAACAGCAATGATGTTGCTGGTTATGACAAGTCAAAAGTTGAGTGCTATAATTGCCATAAGAATGGTCATTATTTAAGAGAATGCAGAATGTCAAGACAACAAGATGGAAAGAACAAAGGCTTTGGAAGCAAGACTAGAGTTGTGGAAGTTACAGACTCAAGCTCAAAAGCAATGGTTGCCATTGATGGCTTAGGGTTTGACTGGAACTACATTGCAGAGGAGGAAGAAGAAGCACCTACAGAGATGGCTCTAATGGCTTTCTTAGATTCTGAGGTACAAGTTTTTAAGTGTTCTAAATCATGTGAAGCATTAAAAGATCTAGAAACTCTTAGGAAAAGATATTATGAGCAGAGAATAGAGCTAACCCAGACCAGTTTTAATTTAGAAAATCATAAAAGGGCTTTAGCTTTGTTAGAAGAACAAATTGTTCATTATAAAGGAAATGATTCTAAGTTTTCTGATGATATGCTTATACTTAAGAGAGACTTAATGTTTAGAGATGATGAAATTAGTGTGTTAAAACATGAGTTGGAAAAGTTGAAACAGGCTAAGGAAAATATTCAAATGAGTGTAGACACATTAGAGTATGCATCTAAGGGTGTCAGTAAGATAATTGAATGTCAAATCCTCAACAAAGCTAAGTCAGACCTAAGGTATAAGTCAGTTCCACCTCCTTATAGAGGAATTCCCACACCCCTAGGCATTGACCTAGAACACACAGGTTTAGAGGAATTTCAACTACCCAAAATGGAATATGGTCCAAAACCTAAGGAGAATGTGGTAGTAGATAAGCATGTAGAAGTAAGTTTTGAGAGTGCAAGTGATGATTCACTTTCTGAGGACAAGGAGTCCTCTGATAGGTCCTCAGGTAAGGAATCAGATGCTCCAACTATAGAGGATTGGACTTCTGATGATGAGAGTGGACAGGCTGTGGTTAAGCCTGTTAGTGTTAAGGTGGAGGAACCAAAAGTTCCAAATGTGGTCAAAAATACAACTGTTAGGCCTAAGTCAAAAGTTAATACTGCTAGGAAAACAGTTAGGTATGTTGAAATGTATAGAACCACAAATAAGCCAAGAGGTAACCAAAGAAATTGGAACTACCTCAAGTCTCACTAACTAGGTGATGACTTTGTTTGCTATAGGAAAGCTTGTTTTACATGTGGTAGCTTTGACAATCTTGCATTCTATTGCAACAATAGGGTAACTAGGTATTCAAGTCTGAGGGTGAACTCAGTAAGACCTCCCACTCACCCTACAAATGCTAAAATGATACCTAGATCAGTTCTATTAAGGTCTGGACCAAGAGCAGTTCATACTGCTAGACCAGCAATTCATACTGCAAGACCATTTAGACCTGTTTACCCAAGACAAGCAGTTCAAGGTGAAAAAACAACTTTTAAACTAGCACCAACAACTGTTAGAAGACCATTTTATAACAAAGCAGTGGTAAATAAACAAGTTTGGAAGCCTAAGGTTACAATTGCAAACCCAACAGTTCATACTGCTAGGCAAGCAGTTAATACTGGAAGTTTTAAAAACACTGCTAAGGGAAAGATGGGTAATGGTATTAATGCATCTGCATCATGGGTGTGGAGACCACTTCAATCTAATGGTTCTCCAACTGTGCTAAAAAGGTTTAATTATATTGATGCAAGAGGCAAACCTAAGTCAGTGATGGCTTGGGTTCCCCAAGGAAATTAATTCCTTGTTTATGTGCAATGTTAGTCATATGCTTATTTTGTTATGAGGCAAGTGCTTTGCACTTTGTTTTCTTATTTTTGGACTAACAATTGCAGGATATTGGAGATTGTGAGCTAAATGTTGTATGATTTGGACTGAATGGTGAGATGCTTTGGAGTTAAGTGTGTAATGTTCTGTGCACACAACAAATGGTTATTGGTTCACCATGTCTAACCCACATAAGAACCAGCTAGTCCAGAGCAAACGGTTTCTGGTAAAGACTAATCAAATCCATTTATGGTTGACAATTTACCAAAAATTGTATGGTTATCAACTCACCATATCTAACTGTGAAGAGTTGGCTAGTCCAAAGAAAACGACTATTGGTAAAGACATATCAAATCCGTTGATAGCTGATAGTTTGCTAAAAACTATATGTGTGTTATAATGTTCATATAAGTTTATACTTTTCTTTAAAATTTTTGATTATGGTTTGTACTGCTAGTGTAAAATATATACTGCTCGTACAAAGTTTGTACTGTTAAACTAGCTGTTGCGACTGTTGTGTCAGTAATTAATTTTATGTAAAAACTAGCCGTTGGAAGTTTGTTGCGATTTTTACAGAGTAAATAACGATTTTTAAGGGATCCACTTTTAGATATTTTAACTTTTATTATATTATAATCCTATCCTAAAATAAAAGTTAACTTATTCTTTAAGTCGGTCAATTGAAACCCTAATACTTTCTCATTAAAATCTCAATTTCACTTTCATCTTCTACTTTCTAACCTCAATTCTTACTACTCACAACAGTTAAATCAATTTTTACCAAAAATATTAAGGCTGATTTGGATTTCGTTAAAACTCACAACCAAGTGGCTTTTCTTGAGAAAACAGAGGAGGGAGATGGATCAAAATTTCATGAGATTGTGGATTTTCTAAATCACTCTCACATAAGGTATGCTCTAACTGTCTCTCCTACTCTATTTGTCTCACACATCACACAGTTTTGGCAAAATGCTATTGACAAAATTAGTGAAGAAAGAGACATACAGATCCATTCTAAAGTGGATGGCATATCCTTTGTTGTTACCGAATCTACACTTAGGAGACATATTAATTTGGATGATTCAGATGGTATCAACACAATGCTAAACACTGAGATTTGGCAAGAACTTGCCAGAATGGGGTATGATACATCCAATCAAAAACTTAATTTTCAAAAGGGATGTTTCTCACCTCAATGGAGATTTCTTATCCATACTCTTTTACATTGCTTAAGTCCAAAAAGAACAGCATGGGAACAGTTCAGTAGCAATATTGCTATTGCTCTCAAATGTCTGTCAACAGACAAAGTTTTTAACTTTTCAAAGTTTATATTTGAGAGTATGGTTGCCAATGTTAAAAGTAAAACAAAATTTCTTATGTATCCCAGATTTATTCAATGCTTTTTGAATAAGAAAAAGAATTTGTTAAATAAACATAAAGAAATTTTTCCTACTCCTAGCCTGCAACAAAAGGTTTTCCAAAATATGGTTATGGCTAGTAGACTTTTGAATGGGATAGAAATACCTCTATTTCAAGAGATACTACAACATGATGAGGATGAAGGGTCAGTAAACCCAACTGATCCCTAACACACATCCTTTTTCATTCCTTAAAGAACACAAATACCTCCAATTATAAACACTGATAGGAGAAGGACCACACCTAGTCAAACTAGAATGGAAACTGGATCCTTGCCCCTTGATTCACCTCTCCTAGCAGGTAACACAACTAGAAGTGATGAGGGCAGAGATAAACTAACTGAATTGAAGGATCTTTGTACAAAATTGTCTAAAAAGGTGGAATCTCTGGAGGAGGATCTTAAAAGTCACAAAGAAAATTTTGCTAAAGTGTACACCAGGTTGACTCTTAGGGTGAAGACATTGGAAGATCAGTTAAAGAGAAAGAGAGCTAAGGTGGTATTAGATGAAGCTGATTCAGATGATTCAGATAGTTCAGATGATGATGGTGGTGATTCTCCCAACCAAGGGAGGAAATCAGGAAAATCTGAGAGAAAATAAAGGAAGAAATCAGAAACTGAAGGGAGGTATGAAGAAGGAACAAGCACATTGAATGAAGAACAAGGTACTGATGGTGATAATGATTCAGACATAGGTGCTCAAGATCAAGATCAAGGTACTGCTCAAATAATTGAGGAGACAGTACAAACTGCTCAGGTTATACAAGAAGCAGTACAAACTGCTAGTTCACAAGAAGGTACTGCTGAGACAGAGTATGAAACAAAATGAGCAGCAAAGGGAAATAAACCAATGACAATTGAAGAAGTTGAGCAAGAAGCTGAGAAAATAAAGAAAGTTAAGCCAAGACCTCAAGCACAAATTGATTATGATGCTGATATAGCAAAGAAAATTCAAATGGATGAAGAAGCAAAAGAACAAGCTCAGATTGATCAAGATGCAGAGATAGCAAGAAAAATGTCTGAAGCAGATGTGGCTAATTTTATGGAAGGAAGAAGATTAGAGAGAATAGCTTCAGATGAGCAGATCACTCAAGACTTTAATGAGCAACTTCAATACTTGTTAGACTCAGATCTAATTGTGAGAGCACAAGCAGTTCAATTTCTTAAGTATGAGAGTTTAAGTCGAGAAGAGAAGTCAGCAAAGCTCAAGGAGTTCATATTGAAGAAGAATAAAGAAAGTGCTTGGAGTGATCTTGTGAAAAAAATCAAAGATAGACAGAAGAAAAGTTACAAAAGGAAGTTGCCTACAAAGAAAGAACAGATCACCTTCATGAAAAGTTATTTGAAAAATCAAGCCTTGTGGAAGCCAAGTTATTTTAAAGGAAGGTCTGATGCTGAAATTGAACAAGCTTACTATGCAGCTTATGCAAGACTCAACAAGCCAATTTCAACAGATTTCACAATTGATACAAGGCATGGTAAAGGAAAGAAAAGGGAAGCAGAGATGATAGAATCTGATGCTTCTAAGAAACAAAAGACAGATACTGAAAGAGTAACTTATGAGCAAATCAAGAATAGGATTGTGGTAGTTCCTGAATCTACAAACATCAAGCCTTTACAAGCAAAACACCCCATTATTGACTGAGAAGTATTTACTGAAGGAAGAATGAAAGGGTGGAAGATTATAAGGATTGGTGGAGTTACTGAAAGATACAAGCTATTTGAAGATTTACTTAAAGGTTTTGATAGGGAAGATCTCAATCAGCTGTCGAATTTAGTGAAAGAAAGATTCAATGTTGCAGATCCACTAGAAGACAAAGACAAAGAATTATGGGTGCAATTGAAGAGGATTTATGAACCAGATGGTGGAGAAGCTATTTAGTGGTTCAAAGCACAAGTCAAAGAGATCAAATGGGAATTATTTGATAACTGTGGAGTTCATAGGGTTTCTACTAAAGATGGTTTGGAAATATATATGTTGGTAGAGAAAGAATATCCACTTAGATCAGCAATTCTTATGGCTATGTTATCAGTTACACTCAAGGTTGAAGCAGATTCTGAAATGGCAGATGAGCTACTTAGGAAGATATTCGAGCTTGCAGGAAGAATAAAGGCCAGATCTAAAAGATTGACTTGTTAGGTGTTTGGAAGAATCCTCCCCATCATAGAAGATGAAGTTTAATTCGAAGAAACTTAGTGATTTGGAGAAATCATAAGTTTAGGGGAGGATTGTTGGGAATTAAACTAACAGTACAAACTGTTAGCACATAGGTTAGTACTGCTGAAGAGACAAAAGACAAGACTGACAGTACTAAGTCAGTTAGTACTGCACACAATACATAGTTAGTACTGCTTATGATTTTTGTAAACGTGTAATGGATAATTATAGAAAGGATTTCGTGTATATCCTATTATTATAGATTTTAGTTATCTTGTAAAGGAATCCTTGGTGTATAAAAGGATTGCCTAGGTTAAGGTTTAGACATACGATTGATAAGTTTTATAGAGATTCAAGGTTGTAAACCCTAGTGCTAGCAAGAGTACTCGTATTATTAATCAATAATATTGAATCGATGAAGTAAATTGTTTGTCTCTTATTCATTCATAAACACTGTTTCATTCATTGATCATACATACAAGATCTTCTAAGTGTTTGCTAGTAAATTCTGCGTGCTAGTTAACATTATTCAAAGAATCTATCTAACACAAGGTGTGTGTTTAGATCCGGTCAGAATGTTAGGAACTCTGGCACGTCCTCCCACATAGCTTTCCATTCGTATCATTATTGTTTGAAACTTGAGCCTTTTGTCAATCCGATCAATAAACTTCACTGCTTGCTTCGCATCATTCTTACTCCAGCTCATATGCTTAAACCATCCCGTCTTCAACCTCTTTCTATGGTTTGCCAGAATCTTTTCAAGTTCAGCCTTGACATGCAGAAGAGTTTCATCACTAAACTTGTGGATTTCTTGATACCCCATGAATCTCGTTGAGCTTCTATCCCTTACAAACACCAACCCAAATGGTCTATCACTGAAAGTGTATGGCTTCTTTTCTGCTATTCCCGGAGGTTGGAGATTAGGCCTGACCAAATTTAGTTTCTTCTGGTAGCTTTCTACCCTAAGGTGCACGTCTTCAACTCTAGATCTGATGATAATATTGCGGATGTACGGCAACACAGAGTTGACGATATCATACTGAAGACGCCCAGGAAGATGTTCGAGTTTTCCTTGAACTTTCAGGAGATACATGTCTTCAATATCATGGATGTGCAGGTAAGGATAGTCTGCTTCTTTGAAGGTGTATTCTTTATCGTCCAGCCTCCTCACGGTGATTTTCTTCAGATAGTTGTAGCCAAACATTGATTCAGTTTCTGCACTTGTGATGGACAAGATTCTACTTCTTTGAAAAACTTCAGCTTCAGGTTTTGAAGGATAGGTGAGCTTCCATTTGTAGAACCACTTCCTCAGATTTGGCCAGTTATAAATTCCCAGAGCAGCTTCATCATTGTATTCTCGGAATTCGTTGATAAACAAATCGCTGATTTGTTCTTCAAAACCTTCTAAAGTATAGGATGCTGCTAGGTACTTGGTAAGGGAAGTTGCATAACGTTTTTCAGGGTTCGTGTTTCCATAGACCAGATAATCCAAGTCTTTATTGAAGAAATACGCCTTGGGTATCTTCGGGTTGTGAGAATGGCCAACGAGTGGTAAAGGTTGGGAGAAATCACGGAGTTGGAGTTGTTCTTTTGGATGAGAAACCCGTGCATGATCCCAGTCAATGTTTTCAGAAAGAGCTCTTGCTACTTGTTCCAGGTTGTACTCAAACTCCAGCTCTGACGTAGTGACTGTTTTGAATTCTGTGAAGCCATCTTTGTGAACTCTAATGATATCAGGCAATCCTAACTTATGGACTTTCATTGCCTTCTTCAGTCGTTTGGTGAAGTCCACAATAGAGCCTTTAACAGGTGCATCATTTTCAGCATCCGGATATGCGTCCACCATTGTTTCAAACCAATCAAATCATGGAGCATTAGGGTTTATCCATTCTGGTTAAGGTTTGGCTCCTTCATTGGTGGGTGGTACAGTGACATTCTGAACTCTTGGAGGTGCAACGGGAAATTCTTGATCAAAACTCATGTCAGCAGAAGCTTCAATCTCATCGAATGCCCCTCCTTCAAGCGGAACGAACTTTTCTTGGCTTGATTGCTTTGTTGTTCCAGAAGAGTGTGCTGTGTTAGAAGGGCCGGTTGACTTGGAAGGTTTTCTTCTTTTCTTCCCTTCGTCTTTGTCAGGTTCATCCCGATGACGCTTGACTGGCTTATCTTGCTTACATCCCTCGGCTTTCTTCTCAGCTTTTCTGATCGAATTGAGCAATGCCTTTTTGAGTTCTTCCTCTTCGAGTTTATCGATGATGTCTGCAAGTAATTTTCCTTTCAGGTCAGCTGTAGACGGCTTGGGTGGCACAGTTTGGATAGTTATTGGTGTTGTCTGCATGAGATTAGCCACGGTCTTTTCCAGATTTTGTTTGACGTATTCTTTGAGAATATCTGGAAGTGCCTCTTTCAGATTCTTGCTGACTTCTTGAGGTACTTGCGAACTGACTTCTTGAGGAACATGTGTCTTGAGATATTCACCTGCTGCCTTTTCCAGATCAAATTCTTTGAGATTGTCGATGTGAAATTTGTTTTTATCTGCCTGTTTTTGCACTTAAGTGGGCTTTACATTCAATGCTTTGTACTCATCTTCTTCAGTTTGTCGATTTCTCAAAACCATATTTTGAAGTGTACCAATTTGTTCTTTGAGTTTATGAAGTTCACTTATGGACGGACCCATAGATGACGGTGGTGGAGATGGTGGTATAGTGTTGTCATCTTTTTCATCTTGGTGTTCTTCCTCATTGCCTTCATTTTCATTGTTCTCATCATCATCATTTTCACCTTCTTCATCTTCTTCTTCATTATCTTCATCTTCATCTGATTCAGATTCAGATCCTGAAGGTGTAAGAATTCTTTCATCTGACTCTTCAGATTTACTCTCAGATTTATCAAGTGTAGCAGACTTTGTAGGCTCAGAATCCTCTTGTTCTTCATCGGCATGTGAAGCTGATCCTTCACCTTTCTTTCTTCTTTCAAGCTTCTCTTGCTCAGCTAGATGTGTCTTTCTGCGTGACATTGATGCTTTCTTTACTTGTTTTTGCTCCTCTTCTTCGGTCAGTGGTGGTTCTATGGCTTTGAAGGATTGTTTCACTATCCTAAATGATTTTCCCTTTCCTTTGCCCAAACTTTTGTCAGACACTGCCATCACTGACTTCATTTTCTCAAGATCTTTCTTCTTCTTTCCTTCACTAAGATCAACTTCTATTTCTTCCTCTTTGTCCGTAGGTTCATCTCGGAGTTTCAAGTCTGGGGACTTTTCTCTGATTACAATTTTCTTCTTTTCGAATCTTTCAATTTTCTTTGTTTGAGATGAAGTAGTTGGAACAGTTTTTGCAGTTGTTTTTCCTTTACCCTTGGTTGATTTTGTTTCCTTCATTGTAACTCCCACCTTTTTGGCCTTTTCTGCATTATCGTACCACGGATATGCCTCAGTTCCCATCACCGCTTCAGTCAACATACTTTTAGGAATTCTCAACCCCCGTTTCTTCGTGTTGGTCATCTGCACTTTTACCATGGTGAGCAAGTGATCCATTTGTTCTGTATGTGCCTTTTCACTTGTACGTCTATCGATTTCAGGGTGAATTTTCAGGAAGTGTGATATTAAGAGTTTGGCGAATCGGGGAAAGGGTACCTTGTATCCCTTCTTTTGGTGGAATTGTTGGGCTAGAAAAATCATATCATTCCATATGAACTTCGCGAAGTCCAGGTGGTGGAGGTTGACGACACCACAGAAGAATTGTAAGTGTTCTAGTCTTGGGTGTTCAAGTCCAGTGGTTTTGCCAGTTATGCAGTAAATGATTATGGTGTAGAGGGTCAACCACGGCTGAGGGATATACTTCCTGTCCACTCTGGAGAGTGTGGTTAGCTCTTCATCCTCTTCATCATAACCGAGAAGCTTAAGGATTTCCGCCATGTCATCAAAGGTTGGATAATCGAGAAATTTGCCTCTTGGGCCTGAGGCTTCTGATGGAAGTTCAAGAACGCAGCGAAGAGTATCAACCCTGAATTGAATCTCTGTTTTGTCAACTGTGACTGTAATGTTTTCGTTGTCTTATCCTATGACCATGGAATGCCAAAACTGATTCAGATACACTTCTGGGACGCTTGCTGTATTAGTCAATACTGGACTGATGAATTGTCTTCTGAGTATTTCCATAATGATTTTGCAAGACTGATGACATGGCAGATTCTCATAATCAACTCGTGAATTTGACTCACTGATTTTGCGTTCATCACCTTCAGGTACCATCTCTTTTCGAGTTACAGATCCTTGAGACATGATTAGCCTGTATGCCACAAACACCAACAACAATACAATAACAATTGCATATATGTGTTAGTGAATGTTATTTGTCACAAGATTATAGCCTAACTTGTATGATGCTTTACATAGATAGACTAAATCCAGCACACATTCTCATATCATTCATGCTAACCATTTTTTAAGCAAACAAGTTCTTATAAGCATTTGCATATTTCCTAAGTTTAACAAAAAATTCTAAGTCTTTTAAAAAAAAATGATAAACTTGAAATATAGTGACAAACTCGAAAGATGGTGATGATGTGTGCGTATGTATTGCTCTAATTTATATCCACGGTATGTCATTGTGGTTTTAGCAGTATTCAAGTTTTAAATTTATATTTAGCCGACTTATCAATAAAACACACACTTTAACGAGCAGTGTACCCGGTCAGTATGAATATAATGGTAAGTAGAGTGTCGATCACTAAGAGTGGAACGTATTATCTAGTTATTCTAATCAGTATTTTAATATCTTAAGTTAGCTATACAACCTAGTCTAACGCAAGGGGTTCAGCCTGAGAGACTGGCACGGTTTGGTTATGATTAAATAATAAACGAAACTAATGAGCACGAATCAGCGATTAGCACACACGTACACAGATAGATACTTGAGACAATAAGAAGACCTGTCCTGATAATTAAGTAGCTTGTCATTTGTTTTATTGCTAGTTTTATATGAAGTATATGTAATTAACCCTTTCTCGTTGGCTCTAATCTTATCGGCGAGTAAACCCTTAATGATTACTTATGTCTATCCTATTTATTTAGCGTCTCTTAAATAGGCGAGGAAGGGGCATGGCGACCCAAGCAATGCTCAGCTAGACACAGAGGTTATCAATGCACTAATAAAAGTTACCAAAGACATCAACATATAAACTTTAATTAATGGGAAAGCAATTTTAAGGGGTGCCCATGATTTTCCGTAGTCACATGGAATCGGCCCATCAATCCTGATGAATTAAAGTGTACTAATACAATAAAACAAAACTATTTAATGAATTGAATACATGCAGGACCTTCTTACAGCTCTTGTATCTTCCTTTAGGGTGTGTCTTGTGCTGCTAACACGTCTGAATTCGGCTTTAGGTTTCTTCGGTCTTCGGTCTTTTTGTAAAACTAGCCTCTCGAAATTCGTCTGGCCTTGGGGTATTTATAGTTTCTGTCTGAGGGTTAGATGCGGCGCATTGAATAAGTAGATGCGGCGCATTGACTTAACTTCGCGTGGGGTCCAAGATTAATATATTCAGGAATATTCGTACACCACCTTAAGATGCGGCGTAACTCCATTTATCTATGCGGCGCATGTCCTTCGCTGTCTTGGATCGTCACTTGTGAAATCTTGATAGTGATGCGCCGTATGTACGAAGTGTGTTGCGGCGCATCTGGAGCAGAATGATCTTGATCTTGTACATTTCAGTAGACTCTTAACATCTTGCTTGTTTTGCTCCATAATTAGTCCAAAATCGCCAAGTTTCACATAATACTTGTTTTTACCTGAGAATTACAAAAGTAAACATTAACGTATCAATTCTCATAGATAATATAATAAAACAAGTCAAATAAATAGGATAAATGATGATAATAAAATGTACTTATTTGAGTTCATCAAATGTATCCTAAAAGATATTAGGATTTATTTTTATATTTAAGCATGTATTCGTTTTTTGTCATAATTGCACAACCAAACACTTAACGAATTAGAAATAAAATAAAATATTTTGATAAAAGCAAATCTAATCGTTTAACTGTCCAGTCGTGACGAATATTCTATCATAAGCTTGGCAAGTATACGCATCTCCCCCACTAAAGCCAAGGAATAACAAGTCTAAAGCGGTAAAAAGGGTTTGTTGGTTAAGGGTTAATCATTCTTCTTAATCTCTATCGATCTCAAATTCCAGAAAAGGCGACAAAATCACAAATACATGATCGAATCCACGAACACGATACTTGCAATTGCTCAAATCCTTAACTCGAATAGGCTAAAGATAGGACCAAGTAATCTTTACCAATAATATTATATCAAAAAGGGCGACAAAATCACAAATACATAGCCGAATCCACGAATACGATACTTATGATTGCTCAAATCCCTAATCTCAATAAATCAAAGGTTTGGATAAAGAATGATGTAGGGTATGGATAACATTTGGGATACAAATTGGTGTAAAATGAAAAATAAACAAAACAGATAAATTAAAATCCTAAGTGTGGTAAATTACTTTCCCAACCATCCCATGAATAAGACTCATATCATTGAATAACTCACGCTTTAACACTTGAAACACACGCTTTAGGTAGACATGAATTATACTCAACAAGATCTCAATCAAAGAATAACCTTAGTTGGCGTTCCCATAACGGCCAACTCCTATTCAATCCATAAATATAATATATAACAAATAGTGGTGATATCGACCACTTAATACAAAACTTTACATAAGTTGGTTAAAACAAAATTCCAACTTTTCCTTTTTATTTTTCTTTTCTATTTTTTTGATTTTTTTTTTTTTTTTTTTTTTTTTTTTTACATCAACATATATGTGTAAAATTTCACAACTTTTCTATCGCTATTTTTCCGGATAATTTTTCCATACTTTTCATACTTTCAGAAATAACTGTAATAGCGAAGGCAGTAAACACACGAAAAATAAACTCAAAGATATACAATATTTACTTTCATACCAATTGCATTGTGCAATTTCCTGACTCAACCAAAGATAATGAATTACGCACGCGAACACAGGTAATGTAAGGAAACACACTTTGCCTAAAGCAATTAACCAACCACGGATTTTAATCTACAGGGTAGGCTAAGGTGTAAGGGTGTTAACGAAACATTATAACAAAGGTGTAAGAAACGAAAGGAATGGCTCTGAGTGTTTTTCTAGGGGTATCTTACTCTAAAAGTGAGAGTAACAAAAGGGTTTATACGGGGATTAACTAACCAGTGTAGTTAGTTAATATCACATAACATATAAAGGCTATTTGGGTGTAATCCTAGAAATTTACCAATTTAGACAAGTCATTCCAATTATAAAGATAATATTTATTATGGTGGTCTCGAATAGTATACAAGCCAAGTTCTAAAGTTTACAAGTCACCGGCACACTCATAGATTTGTGAATTTTGAAAAGTTCACAATTTTTGAAAATAATGTTATGTGTGCAGCTATGTAATTTAGACTTTAAACAAAAACATGCTAAAAATATTAAATTTTGATATATTAAGCGCATTTTAAGCATATTTTAAAAAAATTTAGGACAAGTATGTGTTCTAATTCTTCAATCCTCCCACTTAAGTTAAACAACGTCCTCGTTGTTTGTAACAAAGATTAAAAATTGGAAAATAAAAGAATTAGAACAGAAAAACTCCCCTGAGATTTCCTCGGTATGATCCTCCATTATTTGTATAAGAGCAAAAATCAATATTCTTGTGGATTAGAACGTTCAAGCTTCATAAATGATGTATCCACAGAAATGCATGAATCTATAATACCATTCAGACTTTAACACACATGAGTTAAGAAAGTTCAAACTTGCATAATACATTAGTAGTTAGAAAAAAATAAAACTTAAAAAATTAAAATGAAAATCATCAGATCAGTCGATACGCCGTATCTTATGGAAGAAGATATGCCGTATCGAGCCTGGAATAAATACGGATCAGGATAGAAGATGCGTCGCATCCTCAACCAGGGATGCGCCGCATTAAAATACTGACAGAAAGTTTTAAAGTCAAAAATAAAAATGCAGAAAATTAAATAAGATATGACCAGTGCAGGCGATGCGTCGCATCTAAGGATGGAGATGCGCCGTATCTTCTGTAGGCCTGACAGACTCGACACAGAAAAGAATGTAAAAATTCTCCTGTTTGTCTCCCGGTTAGCACTTGTCTTTATTCCAGAGTCTTCAAGTTAGACTCACGTTCAGCTCTTTATTTTGTTCTATTAATCCCCACATGCCCGTGCACGATGTAGTTGCGAATTACTTCGTCACGAACATATTCCGGCCCCAATTCAAGTACACCTTTGTAGAATCCTTTCATTTTTTGGTACGGATATTCGATCCCTTTCTCAGCGTCATTTTCATCTACAAAAAGAAATGGTGTAAATTTGTAACAAAATTTGTTAGGGGCATGTTTAAACCTTGGGTGAGCACGAGGCATCATATAAGTGATAACGTTGCTTCCACTTTTAAAGGTGATCTTTCCTTCAAATCTTTTAGCGTTAATTTCGACCTCCTTACAAAATGGTTTCCCAACGATCACGTCACCCATCTCAACATCACGATATGCATCCATGTTATCCACCACGGTGAAATCTGTAACAATAGTTAAATTCCCAACAAAAATAGGTACATTCATGAACATTCCAACTACGTTTTTCCCTCTATACTCAACTTTGTTTTTCATTATAGAATTATAGAAATATTTTGACATTACATTAATTGGTAAAATAGGGAAAAAGTTGGCACTAACCTGTTTAAATCCTATCATGCAAGGAAATTGTAAATTATAAGCACAATCTACATGGATCTTTCTACCATAATCACAGAAACTAGGATATCCTTCAAATTCATCATAATTCTTAGTGTTGATCATATTGATTCTAGGTATATCCAAAATTTCTCCTTCTTCAATTTCGGGTTCAAAATCCTCCATAAATTGATCATTGATTCCTAATGGTAAATTAAGATCATTTAATTCAATGTAGTCTCCACTATAGGTCTCAAGTGATTCATCATTTACCAAGGTCTCACCCATAAACCTAGCTTCTAGATCGAGGTCCATACGTTCTCTTAATCCTAGCACATAGACGCCTCTAATTATGCTTTTAGCAGGATTTTGGCACTTATAGACTAGTTTATTATTCCCTACCTTTAATAAGATTTTTCTTTTAAACACATCAATCTTAGCATGGGCGGTAGACAAGAAAGGTCTTCCAAGGATTAAAGGAATCTTAACATCCTCGGGCATATCTAATATAACAAAGTCTACGGGGAAAACAAACTTCTCAATCTTAACTAGCACATTTTTAGCAATCCCTTCAGGTCGTTTTACCGTTTTATCAGCCAATTCAATAAGCAACTTAGTTGGTGCTAATTTTCCTAGTCCTAGGGTAGTGAATGTCTTAAGGGGCATAACACTAACGCTAGCTCCTAAGTCAGCTAACACATTATTGAAAGATATACCATTAATTGAACAAGGTAAAGTAAAACTTCCTGGGTCCTTTTCTTTATGAGGCAAGGCATGTAAGTCAGTTGCAGAGCTCTCTTCTTTCATTGTAGCCTTGATCTCCTCTTCAATCCTTGTCTTCTCTTTGAGTAGCCTCCTTAAACTGATTGAAGAATTAAAGAAAAATTCGGGTTTTGCAACATCATTACCATTCATCAATCTTCTAGGTATGTTAGGCGTGACTTCCTCAGTGGTGCTTATGGCCTTGACATGATCTCTTGGGTTGGTTTCAGTTCAGCTAGGTAAACTTCCGTATCCCCTTTCTTGAAGAACTTTGCTCATTTGTCCAATTTGTTGTTCCAATGCTTTGATCGAAGCTCCTTGATTTCTTGTTATAGTATCCGTTGAGGCTCGGATTTCTTTGATCATAGCAGTGTTCTCTTCATGTCTTTTAGCAGCATCGGCCATAATTTGCTTTAGAGTGTCATCCAAAGTCTGCCTCCTTTCTTGATAAGTGGGATTAAAGTTGTTCTTTTGATAGTATCCCGGAGCAGCTTCCCTAAATCTTCCTGAAGGTCGGAATGGTTGTCCAAATTGTGTGTAGTATGCTTCTTCAAACTTCTCACTTTCATTCTTATTAGGGCAGTCTTTAGTGTAGTGGGGTCCTTCGCATTTTTCACATCCAACTTGGGCAGCATAAAATTTCTCATCACGCTTCTTCATCTCTCTACTAATTTTATCCAATTGAGCTTGAATTGCAGCAAACCCGTCAAAATTAGTGCTGCTCTTAGATCTAGTAGAGGTTCCGTCGTGTCATTTTTGAGAGTGATCAGCAGCTTCTTGGATAGCTTTTCTAGCATTGGCTGCACTCATTTGAGGCACAGCTCCCTTAGCATCCAAGATTTGTCTAGTAGGCACGTCCAATCCTTGATAGAACAATATTATCTCCTGCATTGGACTTAGATAATGTTGAGGGCATTTCATCAATAAGTCTTTAAATCGTTCCCAAGCTTGATAAAGAGTTTCATCAGGCTCTTGCTTGAAACTGTTGATAGCCTCCATCTTTTTAGCAGTTTTAGCAGGTGGACAATATCTTTTCAGGAATTTGCTCTTCAAATCTTCCCATGTTGTGATTGAACTAGCAGGTTCATTCCTTAGCCACTTATTAGCAGCTCCTTTTAGCGAAATTGGAAAGATTCTTAGCATAAGTTGATCGTCAGAGACTCCTTCTGTAGTAAACAAATCTGCAATCTCGAGGACCTTTTCAATATGTTCATTAGCATCTTCATGTTCTGTTCCACTGAAAGCATTTTCTCTTAGCTCCTTGAGAAACTGACCCTTCAACTCAAACTTTGACTTTTCATCAAACTTTGGTCTAGCAACTCCTGAACTGTAATCAGCACGGGTATTGTTCATGTATTCCTCCATAGTAGTGTTTTCCGCCATTGTTTCTGTTTCTTCTTCCTCTTTCTCTTCAGAAAAATAATCAAGCTCGAACGAACTTGAGATATCAAAGCTTTTTGTGTTGAAAAGCCTTTTAAGCGAATGCAGGGCTCGTTCAGGATCTTCGAAAGGTTTAATCAAGTTCTTAGTTGAACTCCTGGTCATGCACTTCCTGAAACTATCACAAAAGCATCAGTAGGGTATGTTCAAGAAAGTAGTATATCAGAAAATTAACAACGGAAACGGAATACGAAAAGTAAAAGTTACTGATCTCTGCAGACGATGCGCCGTATCCAAGAAGTTGGATACGCCGTATCTTATAATCGTTAAAATTTAATCAGACTTTTACTCAGAAAGCAGATACGCTGTTTATAATTTAGAATGCGCCGTATCAGTTTTAATTATCAAAAATCGATTATATTTATTAAAATTAAATGCGTCGTATTAACAAAAGTTAATGTGCCGTATTTTCGTTACGTTTCAAAATACAAGATTTTTGATTCAGAAGATGCGCCGTATCGATAAAAATCGCATGTCTCGTGATCTGAGAAATTTCCTCTTGGTAGGCTTTATGAAAATACAAAACGCCGGTATCGAACCAAAAACTTGGTTTGTAAGGCTGTAGGGTTTTGTAAAATTTCTTATGAAAAGCAAACTATTCGTACTCTTTGGGACAGATGCGTTTGTATCGGATGATGAAATGCTTTGAGTATTTCATAAGAATTTCAAACGGCATAGCAGATTCTATAATAAATGTGAATTGCGCCGATTTTATATCAGCTCAGTACAACCATTAGCAGATCCAGACAAATTAGATAAAACACCAACAACAATACAAATAAACAACAAAGGATAGTGAAATTAATTTGTACAAATATAGCCTAAACTTGTAATATGCAATAATAACAAATAATGCAAATTACTATATATATCAACCAGTTGTTTAAGAAATTCTAAAGCATTAAAATTCCTAATTACAAAAATCTAATCTTTAAAAAATTTGATAAACAAATATACGGCAACGCGAAAAATGGTGATGAGTGGTGTGTATTGCTCTAATTTATATCACGGTATGTCGTTGTGGTTTTAGCAGTATTCAAGTTTTAAATTTATATTTAGCCGACTTATCAATAAAACACACACTTTAACGAGCAGTGTACCCGGTCAGTATGAATATAATGGTAAGTAGAGTGTCGATCACTAAGAGTGGAACGTATTATCTAGTTATTCTAATCAGTATTTTAATATCTTAAGTTAGCTATACAACCTAATCTAACGCAAGGGGTTCAGCCTGAGAGACTGGCACGGTTTGGTTATGATTAAATAATAAACTAAACTAATGAGCACGAATCAGCGATTAGCACACACGTACACAGATAGATACTTGAGACAATAAGAAGACCTGTCCTGATAATTAAGTAGCTTGTCACTTGTTTTATTGCTAGTTTTATATGAAGTGTATATAATTAACCCTTTCTCGTTGGCTCTAATCTTATCGGCGAGTAAACCCTTAATGATTACTTATGTCTATCCTATTTATTTAGCGTCTCTTAAATAGGCGAGGAAGGGGCATGGCGACCCAAGCAATGCTCAGCTAGACACAGAGGTTATCAATGCACTAATAAAAGTTACCAAAGAAATCAACATATAAACTTTAATTAATGGGAAAGCAATTTTAAGGGGTGCCCATGATTTTCCATAGTCACATGGAATCGGCCCATCAATCCTGATGAATTAAAGTGTACTAATACAATAAAACAAAACTACTTAATGAATTGAATACATGCAGGACCTTCTTACAGCTCTTGTATCTTCCTTTAGGGTGTGTCTTGTGCTGCTAACACGTCTGAATTCGGCTTTAGGTTTCTTCGGTCTTCGGTCTTTTTGTAAAACTAGCCTCTCGAAATTCGTCTGGCCTTGGGGTATTTATAGTTTCTGTCTGAGGGTTAGATGCGGCGCATTGAATAAGTAGATGCGGCGCATTAACTTAACTTCGCGTGGGGTCCAAGATTAATATATTCAGGAATATTCGTACACCGCCTTAAGATGCGGCGTAACTCCATTTATCTATGCGGCGCATGTCCTTCGCTGTCTTGGATAGTCACTTGTGAAATCTTGATAGTGATGCGCCGTATGTACGAAGTGTGTTGCGGCGCATCTGGAGCAGAATGATCTTGATCTTGTACATTTCAGTAGACTCTTAACATCTTGCTTGTTTTGCTCCATAATTAGTCCAAAATCGCCAAGTTTCACATAATACTTGTTTTTACCTGAGAATTACAAAAGTAAACATTAACGTATCAATTCTCATATATAATATAATAAAACAAGTCAAATAAATAGGATAAATGATGGTAATAAAATGTACTTATTTGAGTTCATCAAGTGACAAGCTTAGAAACTCGAGAACTTAGAAACTCGAGAGCCTTTTAGAAACTCGAGTTCTTTTAAGAAGCTCGAGAGCTCTTAAGAAACTCGAGAGCTCTTAAGAAACTCAAGAGCTCTTAAGAAACTCGAGAGTTCTTAAGAAACTCGAGAAGTCTTAAGAAACTCGAGAGCTCTTAAGAAACTCGAGAGCTCTTAAGAAACTCGAGAGACCTTAAGAAACTCGAGAGCTTGTGCCTTAAGCCTCCTAACTCAGAGACAAAGTCGATAAGATCCCAACTTAGCATAAACTCGAAAACAATTTAACCAGAAACTCGGTAGATGAACACTTAAGCACAAAATAAAAAACATTCATATTCATCAGTCGTTAAGCAAACATGTTATGAATCACAAGCATTGTTCATTCTTAATTCCAGTCATGTTCCAACACTGAAGCACATTCATATCAACAGTTTGTTCACCATAGTCAAAAAACAATCACAAGCATCACACAAACTTATTATAACCTTTTGATTCAAGTTATGAAACTGTAAACGCATATTCAAGAATAGCAAATAATCATATCCCATCGATAAAACAACAAAGCACAACACTCATTCACCTCAGCTCATAAATACGACTATCTTAAACCCTAAAATATTCAAACAGCCTTATGTGGTGTTACTTGTTCTAATTAATTATATGCAATACGTTCCAGACCACATTATTAAGCTATTACACATGATTAATCAACATAAAACACAATAATCAAGAAACGCCCAAATTCATTCATATAAACCCTGATCAAAAAATATTAAAATTTAGCCACAGAAGCATTAACCGAATAATTATATAGCCTAAATGATTAAATTTTATCACTTACAATAGAGATAATTCCCAAACTAGGCCAAAAGTTTTGGCCTATTTCAAGAGGGAGCCAAAAACATGATCTCTTTCCCATTTAGTCCATGCTCGACCGCTCGACTGCTCGACTCCATTAACTTTTTGACACTTGTCTTTGCAGGTACAATTGGTAGGTGAGGATATTTTTTTAGTTTTTGGTTAAATGACAAATATGCCCTCAAACACATATATAAATAGCCACATCTCACTTTTTTTCTCTCTTTTCCCCCACCGCCGGCCACCCACACCTTCCGGCCACCGGAAAATTTTCAGGCGAGCTACTTTTCTAGCCAAATCGATAGATCGGTGCACCCTCTTCGTTTCTGGAGCGTTTTAGCTCGTGACTCCCACCGCAACACCACCCACGCGCCACCCACCACCACTGCCACCACGCCGCCGCCATCACCACCTTCCCCTTCCTCTTTTCAACATCAGACTGGAATATTCTACGCCCAATATCTCTTGTTATCTTGTTCATCTCTTTTCTCTTCATCTTCTTCGTCTTCTCTTCCTTTTCTCAACAGGTAATACTACTATTACTTTAGATTACTGATTATTATGATTAAATTAATAATGTGATTGATCACCTCATTTGAGTTTCTGTGTATCTGTGCTCGGCATTTATTGGTAACATAGAATCAATGTTTTTTTTTAAAGTAGCAATGTAAACAAGTTACATACCATGCTTTGTTTATGTTTTACTTCGCGGGCATAATAGGATACTCATTCGTATGAATCATTTTTAGAGGTTAGGCTGTTTGACAACACATATGCATATCAAAGCTAGTTGACTATCTTGGGTATCTAAATTTTGATTTTCTAAATTGGCGCTTTGGTAATTACTAACTACACGGACATCATTTGTAATATTTAGCTCTCTGATTTCGTCTTTTGCTACTCTTCTAGTTAGTAAATGAATAATCAATCTACCTGGATCATCAAATAACAACCTTTTTGCGGGAATTCCATTACTTTAGTTAGATATGTATCTGGTTTAAATATGTAAATATGTTTAGCACCTTTGTGCTTCATAATAGATAGTGTGCCTGGCTCTAGAATTTTTGGTTGCTATAGCTAGTTTAGTACTTTATATTGATATGCTTGTCCACTCTTGAAGGATGCACATCCTTATTCAAAAAGCAAATTTACGTGATAACTTTTGCTTAGTATCAAGTTACTTCTAATTGACAGGAATCCTATAACCTACTTTGTGTTCAGGAGGAAGATACAGTGCCAGAGGTGCATGAAATTACCCATAGAGTATTTCTGGATGTTGATATTGATAAGTAGCGATTAGGTATGGTCCTTTGCTTCTATGGAATGGAGTCTATTTTGCATTGTGATATATGTATGAAATTAGCTTTCCTTTTGCTCAACTAATGAATCGTGCAAGACAAACTCTATGAATATTAAAGTCTTTTTTTATATTTATCCTATACATTTATCATGAACTCATAGGATTTACCTTTTGCTTGTACTACAGGACGAATTGTAATCGGCTTGTATGGTGAAGTTGTACCTAAAACTGTTGGTAAGCCTTCAACCTTCTGTTTGACTTCTTTACTTGATTTACAATTCTTTGTCTAATCAACGAATACCTTTGTTTTCTTTGCAGAAAATGTTCGACCTCTCTGCACAGGTATCTGATGTTTCATATTCTAGTAGATAAAATATCATTGACCTCCCTATTACTCACATTCAAAAGATAAAATAAGAACGAATTTTAGTTCATATTCACTGTATCTAACTTGATTCTCTTTTTTGGAATTAGGGGAATTGGGAAAGGGTCGGAGTGGTAAACCGTTGCACTATAAAGGAGTGCCTTTTCATCGTATCATACCTGGATTCATGATTCAAGGTGGAGATATTGTCTATGGCAATGGGAAAGGAAATGTTTTCTTCCCATGGTGGATCCAAGAACTGGCATTGATATGATACCCCATGTCCTGTACAATTGGAGTTTTTCACGACGAAAACTTTAAGATCAGACATTCACATGCAGGTCTTTACCGTTCTACTCTTGTCTCATTTAGTTTCCTTTATAGTTGCATATATCCAAGGCTTATGATTTGGTCCAATTTCAGAGGACATGTTAGTTATAACAATGTAATATAAGGATCACATTGTAGCAGAAGATCCAAAGTGACCAATAAATGGAATTTAATCCTTGGCAAACCTTAAGTAATCATTGTGTAGTAGATGGTCCAATGATAAATGAATAGGTACCCGCGGGATTTATCTTTTTCGAGACACTTAGATGCAGGACCCAGTATTTGACACTTGGTGACGTTTGTTAACAATACTGTTTTGACTTGATCATATTTTACAAAGCTTACAATTAAATTCTCTAAACTTTTGTCATTAAGAAAATGTGAAATACATGTTTTTCTGGGATCTGAGTTTTCTTGAGAAACTTGTATGTGGAGTGATTTGATCTATTTGATCTGGATCTTAGAAGAATTCGATATAATGCTAGTTCATAGCCATATTAATATCGGTATAATCTGCGTGATTCTTTTTACTTGTTACATACAGTAGTTTATTTGGTCATTTGTATGCCTTTAATATGGCTTGCTTTTTCCAGGAGATACCTGAAGGCAATTGGTATTGTTCCAAGTGCACTTGCTGGGGTTGTGGGAACGTGGTTGATAACGAGGGTCTAAGCTTGGCTGCTCTGAAATGTTTGCAATGCGAGCATAAATGTAAATTTCTGCACTTGACAATTAAAGTAAACTTTATTTTTTTGCTCATATGAATGTCTAGACTATAAATGTTTATATAATAAAACAAGTTAATTTGCCCATTTGGTAATTGACAATAA
The DNA here is from genome assembly GCA_021014915.2 of Artemisia tridentata subsp. tridentata. NCBI lineage: Eukaryota > Viridiplantae > Streptophyta > Magnoliopsida > Asterales > Asteraceae > Artemisia > Artemisia tridentata. The sequence goes on along the minus strand of CP139509.1, from coordinate 51,968,070 downwards.
AGTTGTATTAGTAACTGGTTAAGCACCTTTATACATCCAAAATCTGGTGGTCTCATGTACAATTTTCCTTTACCATTAATTTTGTAAACAGACCATGAGGAATGTGTCAAAGAGAATGTAATGGAAAGAGAGCAGGTATCGTCTGCTACGTGGTTCTGTGGGGAAAGCTGTAAGGAGGTAACATGCGATAACATTTTTTACCAGCTTGAATAGGAAATATGAATACAAATGCAACGTTATATAAATTTTGGTCTTGTATCTTTTTGTAGGTTCACGTAGGTCTTCATTCCCAAATAGGGATGCTTAATCCCATCTCAGATGGTTTATCATGGACACTTCTGAAGTTCATTTACGGGGACCAGAAAGTTCATTCTGCTCAGCTTGCTCTGAAAGCTGAGTGCAATTTGAAACTAGCTGTTGCCCTTACAATCCTGGAGGAATGTTTTCTTCCCATGGTGGATCCAAGAACTGGCATTGATATGATACCCCATGTCCTGTACAATTGGAGTTTTTCGCGACGAAAACTTTAAGATCAGACATTCACATGCAGGTCTTTACCGTTCTACTCTTGTCCTCTTCTTTATTACATAATACTTGAAGTTAGTAGGATTCAAAACAAATGGTATGTTACTCCTCTTCTTTATTACATATATGTCTGCAACATGTTGAGTTGCACAAGGATACATGTACATCATTTAATTTCACCAAATTTTCAGCGTAAGATGTCCAAGCCCAAAGCCGCATCAGGTTAACTCAATAACAACCAAATCTAACTTAAAATTATAATGGAGTGTATGGACTCCCACACTTATTCCTGATGTCGTCTCACTGCACCGTGAAAAGCTACTGCTCTTATACCATTCTCTAGTACCTAGGTAACATATGTTGACACGATAACCCTCCAATCAGCGTAAAATCATGATGAAAGTTATGAGTAGTCTTCAAAGGCCTTTAAAATGCTCAAGCTTCTTAATTTTGAACGCACGTGAGATGAGTTTTTACATAATTTTTGTCCAATATTTTGTTTTTTCTTGGAACATGAAGTCGAGAGGAGTAAGGATGAGCTGATTGAAAGTTCACTGATATATAAGAATTATAGAATGTGTATTTCAAATAACCTTTATGGCGTGTAATACATTAGGCATTCAGAGTCGATCGGTCTCACTTACTTAAAAAAGGAAAAGACACAATCATAAGGGATACATGCGAGTCTACCTGTTCTTTATTACATATATGGTATGTTACTCCTCTTCTAAAGCTATGGTTATTGCAGGTATGGTGGCCATGGTGAATTCAGGACCAGATTCTAATGGTTCACAATTCTTCATCACTACAGTTAAGGCCTACTGGTAAGTTCGTCGTGATTATTTCATCACATCCCCATAAATGATCGCTCTCACATCCCCATAAATAGTGTCTGTTTGCTTGTCTAATGATCTTGTTTCCAATACCAATTTTTTGATCTCTTCTTATCAGTAGTTTGTTTCTGTATGCATTGTCATCAGACGTGCCACTTTCAAGTATTAAATTAGGCAATGTTGCAAGATCACCTTGTAGCTAGTAGCCTAGTAATCTTCCTGGGCTGTGATTAAGCGGGGATAAATTGGATTTTTTATTTTTAAGTTTCAAAATTATATGTATGACATGTTGATAGGACCATATGATTGCCCATAGGACCATAGAAATATTTTTAGAAACATTACTAGGAATGCTCAATTTGTTTTGCTTAAGCATCTGTCTAAATGGGTGTGGGTCAAAACTAAGAGTTAAAACGGGCCGGGTTGGGTTGATCCAAAATGCCTTTTTGTCCAAAATTGATGATTTAGTTATGTGTGCCAAATGAGGTTACATAGTTTACTCTTTTTGTATATAAACCTAAGATTTTATTATAGAATGATGTTAGGTGAATATTTCATCAAATAAAAATACATTTTGCGCGAATCTGGACCATTCTTAAGTAAACGGGTCAAAACCGCCACATCAACATTAATTGTTCAGTTACGTTGTTATATACTAGAAGACATAATATTTTTATCCTTTTGTTAGGAGGAACAGGGTTTTGGAACCACACAATTGCATGATGACGGATTGACAGGTCAAGACATCCATGAGCTTATTGTCCACTCAAATTGTTATACCTGAACGTCACAGCCAGTACCAACCAATAAACTTGTTCATTTGCCAATGGGAACACTCTCAGACGGAATAAGGGTACATTGGATTTGATGGGAATTTACCATTTTGCCCAGTGAAGCAGAACGAACGCCACAAGCTTGAAAGGTAGAGTGAGAGATGGTCCGTTCATCATCACCCTATTTATCGATTTGCAAAATATGTTGTGTTATTGTATCAAGGAGTATTTTCTGCACAAAAGGTTGTGCTAATGTCAATTAACTTAAGTAGCAGAGGTTAGAATTAGCATATATGTAAAACATGTATGCTACTGTAAAAAGGTAGTGCATTGATATATTTCAAGAAGTATGCTTATGTTTCTTGAAACTAATTTGACTGGTGTAGATTCTTGGTTAGTTGGATGTAGCTTTATATCATTGCCTTCTTGGTAAGTTTGCAATGTACAGGTTTGCAAGTTTCTTTGGTACAATTTTTTATGTTATGTGTTTTATGTCCGATCAGCTAAAAGTTTGGTTCTAGGTTCTTTCCTTATCTATTCAATGATTATAATATTTGACATTGACTATTTGACTGTATAAAAGTATAGAAATTTAACAATCTTTACAAAACTAAAATTCCTAAAGTCGAGCATGTGTGGATACATTTGGGACGAAATCAAAGTTTTTTAGGTTCCAACAATACTGCTTATCATTATTTGTTATTCTCCATAAAACTATGCATATCTCACAGCTTCATAAATGAAATTATGCGACTCTACATATTCTATTGATAAATGTTAAGGGAAGATGTTACATTAAAAACTTTGGTGCATATGATAACTATAAATACAACTTAATAACATATTGAATTCCCACAAAAACATTTTTATATTTTTTAGTCGCCACAAACTAAATATGTGACGATGCTCGACGGTGCTCAACTGACGATGCTCGACTTGCAACTGCTCGACCGGGGGCGTACTTTTTTGCTTTGGAAATGTAAAAGATTTTTACAAAATCTTTTGAGTTATTATAGTATTTATTAAAACCACCAACCTTATATTAATTAATATTTAAAGTTAACATCTACCATCACATTTATTATATGCATCTCCCCAACTAACAGTCGAGCATATGACACTTGTCAATTGCTCGACTGGTGGTCTCGAATGCTCAACTGCTCGACTCCTCGACTGCTCGACTTTAATGCTCGACTGCTCGACTGATCGACTCCTCGACTGATCGACTGCTCGACTATGAATATATTTAATGATGATAATTTTAAATGTGAGTTAATATGGAATAATATACTGCTGAAGTATATTTAAAGTTAACATCTGCTCGACTCCTCGACTGCTCGACTTTAATGCTCGACTGATAAACTCCTCGACTTATTGACTGTTCGACTATTGATATATTTAATGATGATAATTTTGAAGGTGAGTTATATAACCTATATGGAATAATATACTACTGAAGTATATTTAAAGTTAACATCTGCTCGACTCCTCAACTGCTCGACTCCATAAATCTATGCATATCTCACAGCTTCATAAATGAAATTATGCGACTCTACATATTCTTTTGATAAATGTTAAGGGAAGATGTTACATTAAAAGCTTTGGTGCATATGGAATTCCCACAAAAACATATGGAATTCCCACAAAAACATTTTTATGCTTTTTAGTCGCCACAAACTAAATATGTGACGGTGGGAGTCACGAGCTAAAATGCTCCAGAAACGAAGAGGGTGCACCGATCTATCGATTTGGCTAGAAAAGTAGCTCGCCTGAAAATTTTCCGGTGGCCGGAAGGTGTGGGTGGCCGGCGGTGGGGGAAAAGAGAGAAAAAAAGTGAGATGTGGCTATTTATATATGTGTTTGAGGGCATATTTGTCATTTAACCCAAAACTAAAAAAAATATCCTCACCTACCAATTGTACCTGCAAAGACAAGTGTCAAAAAGTTAATGGAGTCGAGCAGTCGAGCGGTCGAGCATGGACTAAATGGGAAAGAGATCATGTTTTTGGCTCCCTCTTGAAATAGGCCAAAACTTTTGGCCTAGTTTGGGAATTATCTCGCCTAAATGATTAAATTTTATCACTTACAATTGAGATTAATGAAGAATAAGAGAAAAAAACTTGATGTTCTTGATGTTTTAGCGTTTTTGGCGGGCTTGAGTGAGAAAGGGAAAAGCTAATGTGAGTACTGTGTGTTGACTGAGGTCAAATTTTTTCGATATATTGTTTTAATTTTGACAGTTTGTAAATTCAAGTCCCTTAACTTGTATTCTAGATTTCATAAAGTCCTAAAGAGACAACTTTTAATAACTTGACAACTTCAGTCCTTGATGTTTGTAATGGTTTAACCTTTGATCCATTAGATGAAAAACTTTGTTTAATTCCATTTCTCCCCCTTGAATTATGACATATTTTTTGAAAATATTTGACAATCTTATAGTTCAAGAGATCATAGAAATATTTTTTCGATGAAGATTTTGATAATGATGAAGATTTGAGATGATAAATGTGCAAACATTTCTCCCCCTCAAAATGTGTTCGTGATTTACAATTAATGAAATTTGAAATGACAAGAACATATTTTGATTCGGTTTCACTTTTGCACACTTAAAGAAGATTTTTTTTTTTTTTTTTTTTTTTTTTTTTTTTTTTTGCACACATAAAGAAGATTTTTTTTTTTTTTTAAGTGAAAAAATTTGGAAAATCTTTTTGTGTTTTTGAATATTTATTTATAGAGATATTTTTGATGTTTGACTCATTTAATTTTGTGTAAGAAAATTGTTCAAATCGTCTGGAGTCAAACATCGCATACCAATCTGGTGAACCAATTCCACAAATCTTGCATGAGGCAAGGCTTTGGTGAACAAATCCGCCAATTGGTATTATGTACCCACGAAATATAATTCAATCGTACCCATTTCCACGTGCTCTTTGATAATGTGATACCGGAGAGCAATATGCTTCGATTTTGAATGTTGAACCGTGTTGCACGAAATAGCGATGGCACTCTTGGAGTCGCAGTACATCGGAATCTTGTTAAACACGTATCCGTAGTCCATCAGCTGAGATCGCATCCAGATGAATTGAGCGCAGCATGCGGACATGGTGACGTATTCTGATTTGGTAGACGACAGTGACGTACAGTTCTGCTTCTTTGACTGCCAAGAGACAAGCTTGTCACCCAAAAATTGTACTCCCCAGACGTACTTTTCCTCGTGTCTAAGCATCCTGCATGGTCAGCGTCTGAAAAGGCAACAAGTTCAAACCCAGAATCCTTTGGATACTAGATCCCCAAATGAATGGTTCCCTTTATGTATCGAAGGATCCTCTTAACAGCATACAAATGACGTTCAGTTGGTCTTGACTAATAACGGGAGCATAGATACGGAGCAAATACAACATCCGGCTGGCTAGCGGCGAGATACATGAGAGACCCAATCATACTACGATATTTCGTAGGATCAATGGGTGTGCCATGTAGATCAGCATCTAGCTTTGGGAATGAGGAGGACATGGGGGTATTATAGGTGTCACAACTAGTCATACCATGCTTTTTAAATATTTCCTGAGCATATTTGGACTGACTTAAGAATATACCACGGGGTGATTGATGAACTTGCAGTCCTAAGAAGAACTTGAGTTCACCCATCATGGACATCTCAAAGTTTTGTTTCATTAATTTTGCAAATGCGTTTGAATATTTTTTACGGGTAGACCCAAAAATGATGTCATCCACATAAATTTGAACAATCAGAATATCCTCCCCGTGTTTTTGTATAAACAAAGTCGGGTCAACTGATCCTTTAGTAAAATGATTGGCTAGTAAGAATGCAGACAGTTTGTCGTACCATGCCCTCGGGGCTTGCTTAAGGCCATAGAGGGCTTTCTTGAGCCTATAGACATGGTTCGGATGCTCTGGATTGATAAAGCCCTCTGTTTGTGTAACGTACACCTCTTCCCGGAGTTGTCCATTGAGAAATGTCGTCTTCACATCCATTTGATAAACCTCGATATTCTTGTGAGCAGCGTATACCAGGAACATTCTAACGGCCTCAAGACGTGCCACTGGTGCAAAAGATTCCTCGAACTTGATTCCTTCCTCTTGACAGAATCCTTTAGCAACCAACCGGGACTTGTTACGAATAACCGTACCATCCGCATCTAACTTGTTTTTCCATATCCACTTTAGCCTGACGACGTAAACTCCATCTGGTCTTTTTACCAATCCCCAAACTTCCAACCTCTTGAATTGATCCAATTCCTCTTGCATAGACTCAATCCAATTGTCGTAGGTAAGGGCTTCTTTAATGTTTTTGGGTTCGGACTGACAAACGGTGAGAGCATAAATGCAAGTTTTACCGTCTGTATGGAGTCGTTGTCGTGTCATGACTGGGTTTGGTGGGTTTCCAATTACATTCACAAGGGGGTGATCCTTTGTCCATTTGTGTGTTGATGGGTAGTGTTGATAATTGTGGTGCAGATTTGACGGTTCCAAATTGCCTGTGGACGACTCTGCGATATCAGGAATGGTGTGAGCCGGAGCAAATGGATTAAAGAAAGCATTGCCGTCATAATCTGCTGGTGTGGGTATTTCAGAAGAATATAGAGGGGGATCTTCAGCTACAGACGCAAAGGTAGAAGCTGTTTGATCTAGGGATGATGATGGTTCTGGTTGAGGTGCATCTTCAGCAACTGCAGTTATGACAGTTACTGGTGTACCAGGTTCTTGATTATCGACGAGTGGTTGTGCAGCGGAACTTATGGATACAACAGAAGCACGACCAACAATAGTATTATCAAAGAGTGGAGCAAACAAGTCTTCTAGGTCTTTGCGGTTAAGATAGAAGGGTGCAGCTGAAGGATCAGGGAAGTTGATGTAACATCCCGCCTACTCAGACCACAATATTGTCCGCTTTGCCCGCAGGCTCACGGCTTTGTTTTTGTGGCCTCATTTGAAGACTTCCCGGCATGTCACCCAAGCCAGTACTACTCTCACATGAGCACGCTTAACTGCCAGTACCTAAGAACTCCACCAGCGGTAGACCACAAAACGCGTTGTGTCATTGTAAGGCGAATGTTATCTTATGAACCCAGCATCTCTCCAGGCCACAGCTGATGTGGGATTTGCCTAGGGTGTTACAATCACCCCCCTCAGGGACTCATCGTCCTCGATGAGGTTTGCCCCACCATCCCGAACGGCTCTGGAGTGGCTCTGATACCACTTGTAACATCCCGCCTACTCAGACCACAATATTGTCCGCTTTGCCTGCAGGCTCACGGCTTTGTTTTTGTGGCCTCATTTGAAGACTTCCCGGCAGGTCACCCAAGCCAGTACTGCTCTCACATGGGCACGCTTAACTGCCAGTTCCTAAGAACTCCACCTGCGGTAGACCACAAAACGCGTTGTGTCATTGTAAGGCGAATGTTATCTTGTGAACCCAACATCTCTCCAGGCCACAGCCGATGTGGGATTTGCCTAGGGTGTTACAGTTGAGACGGTTAGATTCGGGTCTTAACTGTTTTGCTCAGAAGCTATGTCGGTGAGCTCATCGAAATTAGCATGTATAGTCTCTTGAATCTCTCGGGTTCGACGGTTCCAGATTCTGAATCCTTCGGAATTTTCACAATATCCGAAAAAAATCCCTATATCCGCTTTGGCTTTTAGCTTCCCAAGGTCATCACGATCATTCATTGGATAGCAGAGAGCTCCAAATACATGAAAGTAATTGATATTCGGTTTTCTACGATGAACAATTTCATATGGTGTCTTGGTGTGTTGTTTGGTGATCATACATCTGTTTTGGGTGTAGCAGGTGGTTGAAACGACTTCTGCCCAGAGATAATCCGGTAGTTGTGCATTGATCAACATCGTTCTTGCGGCTTCTACTAAAGTTTGGTTTCGTCTTTCGACCACTCCGTTCTGTTCAGGGCTGCGAGCAATGGATGTTTGATGTTCAATACCCACTTTCTCATAATACTCCCTAAGAGTCTGATTCTTGAATTCAGTTCCATTGTCTGTTCGAATTTTTCTGACGGTGTTGCGGAGCTGAACTTGAATCTTTGTGAGAAAGGTGATGATCATCGATGGAGCTTGATCTTTTGTGCAAAGAAAATACACCCAAGTCCATCTCGAGAAGTCATCTACGATTACCAGAATATACCGCTTCCCATTTATAGTCTGAACACGCATGGGGCCACAAAGATCCAATGCAAAAGGTGAAGTACATGATCTGTACTGTGCTCAGCTTTTGGAGGAAAGTGAGCACGAATACTCTTCCCTTGTTCACAAGCGGGACACAGATGATCTTTGGCGTATCTGAATCTTGGAAGACCATCGACCAACTTTTTACTAGCGAGCTCGGTCATTGTTTTGAAATTCAGGTGAGATAGGCGTTTGTGCCATAGCCATGCTTTGGTGGAATGTGCCTTGGATAGTAGACAAATCGGAGAAGAGGCGGTCATGTCTGAGAAGGAGATAGTATAAAGACTGGTTCCGCGTTTGCCTTTCATGAGGTCGTTCCCTTGGAGGTCTCGAACAAAACACGTTTTCTCCCGAAAAGCCACTTCCAAGTCACCATCGCAAAATTGCCCGACGGAGAATAGATTATGACCAAGGCCCTCGACATAGTAGACACGGCTAATTTCTATATTCCCGTTGACATAATCACCATAACCCATGATAGCCGCGAAATGATCATTCCCGAACCTGACAGTGCCGGGAACACCCGCTATCAACAATCCAGAGAACGATTTGGATCACCTGCATCACAAGGGATAGACACAGATAGAAAGTTGGTAATGGTGGATCCCCTTGGGTTAGTAACAGGGTTCTTAAGCATCTTTGGTACCCAATTAAAACTTGGTTTATGCTGTAACCAACGCTGCCACGTCCAACTAGTTTCGGCCTTCTTCCTAGTGAATGTGCTTGGTGATCGGATTGTCCTAGGTGCAGCTATGGTCTTGTCAACTTTGGTCTTAGAAACTACTTGTGGCGGTTTTCCTAAAATGGACTTAGCAGCGGTTGTGGGCCTATAGGAAATGCCAGTAGTACATTTTTGTTTTTGTGACAAAAGGGTTTTAGCAATACATTTCTGATGATTACTAGATAATACACTAGTATGACAGAACACACAATAAGCATCAATCATAACATCATTACAAACATTCAAAGATTCAGCATTCGTTACATAATATTCAGAATTACACTTTGACAAGTTGGATTCTAATCTAGACATAACATGCGTTTTATTCGACTTCCTATTGTGAACTTCTACTTCAGCATCTTTAGGTGATACACTCTTAGGTTTCCAGACCCTAAGCTTCTTGTTAGTCTCTTTGGTGGTCTTGGATCTTCTAACCTTAGGAGGGTTGCCTAATCCTGTTCAAGTTGAAGCTTGCACCTTAGTGGTTATTGAGGATGCTTTCTTATGAGTCTCTTCTACTCTGTACATTCCTGGTGCAATCACATTATTTGATACAAATTTCCATTTGTCAAGTACTCTGAGTTTCTCTTTCAACTCAATGATGATGTGGTTTTGTTCTTGAATTTTTTATTCCAATTTTCTATTTAACCGAACAGTGTCATTTCTATTTTCACAAACTTCATCAAGATCTTTTTCATACTCAAAAATTTGATGTTTGAAAACCTCAATTTCTTTTTCAAGATTTTGAAGTTTTGAAACATGAACGTTTTGAGAAGATAAAGATTCTTTTTGGCTTTGTAGTGCTAACTCAAAGTTAATACTCTGAGTCTGACACCATTGCAACCTTTGGTTAAGTTTGAAATTTTTTGTTGCACATTTGTTTTCCACATCGTCATTGATTTGTCTAAGTCTCTCAATTTCAACACATTGATCATCAACAAGCAATTCATTGTACGACAAATAGATAGCATTCATAATGACATATATCACATCAGAACTGAGAACATTTGTCAAGAGTCGATCTGAATCCTTTTCCAAAGCTTTCTTTTAACATTTTTGTTTTGCAATTTTGTTATTGTTTGCTTTGAAAATGCTCATCATTGATGCAACTTCTTATTGGAGTTCCTGTTCCCTCTGTGTTGCACAAAGTCGCAGGTGTTTGACATATAGCCAAAATTGCTTTTGAAAAACTTCTCTATTTTCTTTCTCATAGGGAGAGAGAAAAGTAGAGACTTTGATTTTAGAATTTCTTTCAATTGCGGCTTCCAAAAGTTTGATGTCATCCATAAATGTATTCAAATATTTAAGAATGCGACATTGTTTTGGCATTTGTTCATTGACACATGGATTTGGTAATGGACCATTGACTTGTGCTACAGTGGTTGCTGGACCAACTTCAGACGAAGCATTTATTTCAGTTAAAGACCACATTTGTTCAGATCTATCTTTTTGATGTACAAAAGTATCACTAATATGAGGTGCTTTCGAGTAGTCGTATGGTTTGTTATGATATACACAACTCAACTTAGATCGACTCTTGTCCTCATGTTCCAGTTCCTCTTCAGTATTATATACAACCACACGTGTGAAAGTATCATCCAACAATAATTCCGCACTGTACAACTTTGGATTTCCTTGAGTGCTTTGTTTAAAAAACATGGTTGATCATTTCCAATTGCAAAGCCATATCCTTGAGGATTAGGTTTGACAATTAATTTTTGAATAGTTGTTACAGATTCACCCGTTTTATAAACAACGTTTTGAAATTCTTTAAGTTTGCCTTCCAATGTCACAATTTCCTCAAGGTATGAATTAACACGTTTCCGTGAAACTTGTTTGTGTTCAGAAAAAATTTCTTGACAAGTTGACAATTCTGTTTTGGTTTTAGAAAGTTCAGAATGGAGAATGTCAACCTGTTTTTGAAAATCAAAATTTTCTTTTTCCTTTTGTGAAATTATTTTATTTTTAGAAACGGTCAATTCACGAACTTGATGTTCTAAATTTTGTACCTTCATGTATGACTCTTGGAATGCAGACTCAAAGCTTTTCTCACGTTTTTCTTTTTTTTCAAAATTTGAAAGTTGTTGCTTGTAACACTCAAGGTCCTTGGTTAACAATGCAACTTTGGCTTTTAAGTTTCTGTTAATGTCATTGCATTTATCAATATGGGATTTTTGGGCATTTAATTGTGTTTGGGTGGTCAACAATAAGGTCATAAGCTCTGGATCTGTATCATGCATAAGATCAATTTGTTCAATGTGATCATGATTGTCATCATCAAAAGAATCATCAATTGAAATAACGGGGTTAATTTGATCATCATCAAATGTAACAACAGTGTTTATTTGATCATTGTCTTGAGATGAGAATGATGAGTCATGTTGACCAATATTTTCTTTTGCAGATGAAGATGCAGATGGTGATGTAATTTCATGAATAAGACAGTCAGATTCAGATACCTAAGATAATTCGTCGGTATCATAGACCGGGCCTGTCTCACTCATATTCATCTCTTGCATGTTTTCCATTAACATTACGGCTGCATTTGCTTCAAGGTCTTCCATTTCATCATCTGGGAATGCATTTGCCATAAAGTTGTGTTCTTTCTCGGTCAAAGTACCACCAGCTTTTTCATCTTTCAATGCCAGAAGAAGAGCCTCCTTATGATAAGCACTGCCCATTGTCCTTGGCTTTGGGCATGCATTTGCCATATGACCATTCCCACCACAATTGTAGCATGTGATTGATGTATTTGCAATCCCTTTCCCTTTATCTTGCAATCTGAGTCCTCCTCTGTGTATTACCCATGCTGTTTCTACCATTTCCTCCTGAACTGAACCTTTGACCACTAGAATTCCCCATATAATTTCCTGAACCAAATCTCCCTGAAGCCCTGTTCTGAATTTCAACCCTTCCATCATTAACCACTTCTTGATTCCTTGTGTTTGATGAAGACCTTAAACGATTGTTAGACTTGTTGGAGAATTTGCTAAAGGCGCGAGCGATCAACGCAAATCCCTCGTTCAAAGAGTTAAAGGCATCATCTTCATCGTTGTCAACATTGGAGTACATACTATAATCAGTGTTGTCGTATGGGACAAGTTGATTATCAGAGTATTGTGAAGGTGCTTCATATGGGACAAGTTGGTTTGAAGGTTGTGGTGCAAAACCCGAATGAGGTGGTAGTGGTTGAACAAAATCCTGATTTGGTGGTGCAAAGTGAGATTGAGCCATTAAAGCAAGTGGGTTTGAAGTAGGTACTGATGAAAATCCACCACAAGCTGCTCGATCCTTGTCAACTTCGGATTGGTGATGTTTGAGGTAATCGTACAACAATCCATAAGAGACGGTGTGAAGATTTTTGGATTGTCTTACGAAAGTCACATACTTTTGCCAATCCGGTCCGAGACACCCCAGAAATTTAGAGTTCACAGCAATCTTTGGTAAAATGATGTTGTGACGATCCAGATCGTTGACAATGTTGGTAAACCGATGGTAGTATGATTCTAAAGATTCTCCAGCTTCGATGGTGAAATGTGTGTATTCCATATACATCTTAGATTCCAAGTCTTCCTGATTTAACTCAGTACCTTCCATGAGAAGGTGCACATGCTCCCACATATCCTTTGCTGTCTTTTGTGCATCGATGCTCCTGAAGATAGGATTTGGAATCCCTTGGAGGATGTAAGACATAGCTAACTCATTAGCCTCTTGTTGAAGAACTTGTTCTGCGGTGAGTTGAGCTAAAGGAATATGGGTTGTTGTAGCTTTTCTTGGAGGAACATGATTTGGATCTGCAGGAATGGTAGTTGTAGGAGCTGGATACGGTCCATCAATGATAACCTTCTTCAGATACTTCCCATGAGGTTTCTTTAACTCGATGAATCGGAGAAAACGACTGGACAACTGCACATAATTCCCTGGTGTTAGCATAGGTGGTATGTCCAAAGACCCTGCTTCATGTCTCAACTGCTGACTACTTATAGCTTCGTACATCTTGTTAAACCAGTGTGGTTCACTTGAAGGAGGTTGGTAACTTTGCATTGGTTGTTGAGGGACTTGTTGCTGTGGAAGAAATTGATGTTGCTGTATTAACATGTGTTGTTGTTGATACTGTGGTTGATATTGTGGTTGAGGATACTATTGTGGATATGGTTGTTGTTGACGATACTGTTGTTGTTGTTGATTATAGAAGTAGTTATGAAATGGTGGTTGAGACATCTTGAAGTAACTTGTGGATTTAGGATCTTTAAAGGATAATAATGGTTGCTGTTGAAGATTAGATTTTGTATGATTAATAACTTGAAGAAACTCGGAGGTTTTTACTCTAGAAACTTGGAGAATTCAAACTTTGAATCTCGGAGGATTTTACACTAGAAACTCGGAAGATTATTAGGAAACTCGGTAACAGTAGAGAAAGTCGACAACTGTTTAAGAAAGTCGATAACTTTAACAAAGTCGACAACTTTTAGAAAGTCGATAAGGCCTGATAGACTCAAGAATGTCCTAAGAAACTCGATAAGTCCTGAGAAAGTCGATAAGTTCTGAGAAACTCGATAATTCCTGAGAAAGTCGATAAGTTCTGAGAAACTCGATAATTCCTGAGAAAGCCGATAAGTCCTAAGAAACTCGATAAGTCCTGAGAAACTCGATAACTTTCAGAAACTCGATAACCTTTTACCAAACCCGGTAAAAATCCAAAAACTCAATGGATTTATCAAACTCGATAAACCTCAGAAAGTCGACAACTTATCAGAAACTCGGTAAACTGAGAAACTCGATAACAATTTACCAAACTTGGTAAATGTTAGAAACTCGGTAACAGTCCAAAGTCGATAATTTCTAGAAAGTCGATAACCTTGACAAACTCGACAACTCTTCTAACTCAAAGAGAAAGTCAATAGATTCCAGAAACTCGATAACAACCAGAAAGTAGATAAATCCAGAAAGTCGATAAAATTTGCACGTGAACAGTAACCGTAAGGATTTTCTTCAAATTTCAATTAGATCTAATCTTTAACAACCTAAATTACCCCTAGGCGAATGATACCACTTGTTGTTTCTTACTTTTATCACACAAGCTACTTAATTAATCCTAGATCTAGAGAGAGAAAGTTAGAGAGAGAAAGAGAGTGGAAGGTTTCTTAAGATAATAATGAAATGTTAATCACATTCAACCAACCAACCCTCTCCCTTGAATGAGAGGGGGTATTTATAATGTTTTACAATGCATGGGCTCTAAGCCCTAATTAAAACATAATTAATATAAATAACTAGACACAGCCCATGGGCCTTTTACACAGGCTGGGCCTTAAATCAAACCTAAAGGCTTAAGCAACCTATTACAGAAATGATCAATACTTGATAATAATAAAGTGTTCCCAACAATTTGTCCCCGTAATATAGTTAGGAATGCACCGTAAAGCGGATGCCATGAGTTTAAATCTTGTTCACGTGTCCCCTTAATCATGTTATTACATGATTTATCTATCTCTCCAATGTTGGTCGTGTGACCGGTTGTTGAGGACCGAAGGCTTTTTTTTTAAGTGTAACCATTTTATTTATTTTCATAATTGCGAACAACATGACTTTTTTTTATGGTCTATGTAGAAAAGGCGTGGGCACATGAGAAATTTGTTGCAGTTACGTTCCATAAAACTTTATCAATGAGAAATCAGTAAATAAAATGAAATGATGCCATCATATAATCAAACATGCATGCACAGAGACGAAACCGGGGGTCCCCGGACTTCCATGCATCCGATCCATTAAAATGTGTTTCGATGTAGCGTTAATTTTTGAAAAAAAAAACTATATTATATTACGGTTCAAAAAAATTTATGCACCCGGTCACAGTTGGTCCTGGTTCCATCCTTGTACATGCATGAGCCTTCTAAATCTAATTTAGAGTAGAAGAAAAAAAGTTTTATCTATTATTTGAGGATGTACTGTTTGATGACTATATCATCGTTTACTTGTTCCACATGATTTTTTTAATTGGAGCGAGACACCATATGTTAGCTTGTATGTTCAAACTCTTTTACAATAAAAGCACTACCAAGTTACATATAATCTCACAAGTAACTTGAGCTACGAGTATTGATCAAGAAATACATTTTTGCCTATACATAATATGGCATCCCGTTTCCTTTTAGTTGGTCTCTTGTTGGCAACATGTTCGCTTGTTGCTTTGGCTTCGGACCCTAGTCCTCTTCAAGACTTCTGTGTGGCTGATGGTGATAGCAAAGGTAAATGATCAATTTCATATAACATTGATCAGATTCAAATATACTACAATTATATGTGCTTATAGTACTTTTATTTTTGTTATCACAGTACTAGTGAATGGTTTCGTTTGCAAAGATCCAAAGATGGTGAAAGCAGAAGATTTTCTTTTCAGAGGGTTAGACAAGATGGGAAATACAACAAATGCGGTTGGGTCTAATGTGACAACTGTAAATGTAAATCAGTTGCCAGGACTCAACACTTTCGGCATTTCCATGGTTCGTATTGACTATGCTCCATGGGGTCAAAACGCTCCGCACACTCACCCACGAGCCACTGAAATCTTAGTTGTAATTGAAGGCAGCCTTTTTGTTGGTTTTGTCACATCTAACACTGACAACAAGCTCTTCACTAAACGTCTTGAGAAGGGTGATGTTTTCGTGTTTCCAGAAGGTCTAATTCACTTTCAACAAAATGTTGGAAATGACTATGCAGTTGCTATTGCCGCTTTAAGCAGTCAAAATCCAGGTGTCATTACCATTGCAAATGCCGTTTTTGGATCCGACCCCAAAATCTCTGATGATATTCTTGCAAGGGCCTTTCAAGTTGACAAAAAAGTGATTGATGATATTCAGTCAAAATTCTAAACACCTATGTTGTTATAGATTGGTTATCTATAATGCTTTAGTGTCTTCGGTTCAATAATGTTTGTTTTGTCTTGTATTGTTTTGCTATATATTTATAATTGAATAAATGAAATATATTGTGTGCATCGTCATTTTCATATTCTATGTCTAATGAGTCGATAAGTAACATCTGAGATCAAAACTTTGTTATTTAAAATGAATCATTATCCATACAACAATAATTCTTTTTACACGTCAAATTGGCCAGGTTAGTGTTGCTGATATGTGAATACTTTTTTGTGTATCTGACATTTTTATGAATAGTTAATACGCTAATTATGATGACAGGAACAACGTAATACAATACTATTCTGAACCTTTCCATCAAAATGAATTTTTTTATAGATCAAACTGGGCAGGTTTGGTCTTGAGTCAAATTAGACGATAGTTTATATTTGGTCTTGAGTCAAATGTATTCTAGTGGGTAATCATTTGTTTCCTTTTTATTGGAATAGTAGTGACTTGTTTTATTAGCTTTACCGCCTATATAACGTGCTGAGATGCGAGATTCACACGCATCCTATGTACTTAAACGTTTTATGGTGTAATATATTCACTGGGTGTAAAAACCTTTTCCAAAAAAAAAAAATTAAAATAATAATAATAATAATAAATAAATAAATAATGGATAGGTTATTGTGGTTGATATTGTTAAGTGTATTTTCAATACCATCTATTTCTTTCTCAGGTGCTTTATGCAGATGGTAGAATACCGCGTTTGTTGATTTTCTTTGTAAAACACTTGTAACTCTGATATATCCTTCCGCCATCTATCGTCGCTAAGTACGTCAATGGCACAAAACGTTTCACTGTATACAACAACAACAACACACTCAATCCCGCCAGAACAGGGAAATGGAGAGGCGAAATTTGAAGGTATCTTACCCCTACCACCAGGTGAAATGTGTCACTATATATGAAGAGGTTTATTTCAAATGCGACCAAGTTATTATACATAAACTATGTTCTCTACGTTATATTTGTTTATGAATCTTTACGCAAATAGACGGAATAGTCTTATATGTGTCTACAAGTACATGCAAACCTAATCAATGAAAGTTTACCCGTTTCAAATAAACTTGTAGCTAGTTTAAAGCGTTTACGACTGATATCATAGTTGTAGTATAGTAGTAAAAATTCGTCGTTCTAGCTTCTTGAAATTGGTCATTAAAAAAAAAAGTAGTAGAAACTAGTTGTAAAAAAACTGTATTCGGACGATTGCAGCATGCAAGTAAATATTCAACGTGAGTCTATAATAATTTTTATCAGATAAAAGTGTAGGAAAAACATCAGTCAAACTAATTTGGTGAAATTTTTATAATTTATTGACATAATCGTGGTTTTACCCCTTTACTCCTTCCAAATGATTCTTTTACGTGTGGCAAAAGAGCATGACCTAGTTTGTAATACAATGGATTTCATCAAGTTGTTGACATAATCGTTATTCCAGACCTCTACGTGTCCTTTTCGATCCCTTAAATGACAAGTTTTAGTGGATTCAGTTTAATGAAATGGATTTCAACTTGGTCCATAGTCCACACTATACTCCGACAAATAGGTTAGGATTTATTAAGTCACAAAAGACAAAACTATAGGTGTCAAACGTAACAATTTGGGATATTAATTATATATGTGAACTATTTTAAACTTTGACAATATCATGACAAAGACCGAAATATTTAAACCCTGTTCAATCTTTTTTTCGTTGATTAGTAATAGATTTGGTAACACACAGTCAAATGTTTAATCTTTGTTTGAATTAATAATTGATTTGGTAAACAGCAATCAACTGCTCCTCTTTGTTTACTCGTTCTATTGAGTTAGAGTTGTTTGCAGGGGCGGTACCTGAAAAACTTTCAAGAGGGGGCAAAAATTAAAAGTGGGTGGCAGTCGGGTCATGTCTGTAACTCGACCTTTGTTGCTATAATGAAATCGATTTTACTTTTAATGAAAGTGAATTTTTCAGTATTTGTTTGCATGCGAGAACCAAAACTAAGAATTGATGATGGTATTAACAATATTTAGAACATACTTATTTTTTCTGATTGATATTAACACAAGTCATTGAAGCAAAAATAAAAAGTTGAATAGCAAAAATTCACAAAACTATAAAGTAGCACAAGAATCGAACATTATATCTACGAAAGTGCAAATGTCCGTAACCATTTGACTATGATGCAACTATTGTATAAATTTTTCATAGTTATACTATTTACCCATTTATGTGGGCAAAATGAAATTCTCTGATCAGTTGACATTACTCGAGTGAACTTTGCAGGGACAGCTGCCTACACTGCCTCTATTGTGGTACCGCCCCTGGTGGTTTCATGTAGTAAATAACTTCATTAAAATACGTAACGTTATTTTCCTAAAACAAATGTATTTATAAAATGTAACACAATCTATTAAATTATTTAAATAATTAATTACACTTTAATTCACAAACTTTATTAATTTTCACTTATTTCAAAGAATATGGATACACAAATTGATGCTACAATACACCAACGTCGCTATGCGCGGGTAATCGTCTAGTCATTTTAAATGGGGTTAACTGCACGGAAGTGTAGCTTACTTGTCACCTTTATAGTTCTGTGTAACCATCTAACTTTTTTTTTCCTAGATTTGTGTAGCACTTTTGAATTCGGTCTTTCGGTATATTGTGTGACAAGTCGTGTGTATTATTTGACTGATTTACTCCTCACCGGTGGAATAGCTGTGCGTAAATTGAAGGGTAAAATAGTCAAATAATACACACTAGTGGTCATAAACAAAAAGACGGAATTCAAAAGTATGCTACATACATAAAAAATTATAAAAATAGATGCCTCCATAAAACTATAAAAAGTGACAAATAAGATAGTTTTCTTGTAATTTGTTGTTGTGGGGCTGGAATTCATGAAAAAATTGTTGCACTAACATTCCACAAAGATTAATCAAATTGAAAAAGAAAAAATTATAATGACGCCTTCATACATCCTACATGTATAAGCCTTCAACTTAAATCTGCTTTAGAATTATACAAAAGTTGTATGTAATTCTAGAGATGCAT
This sequence comes from Artemisia tridentata subsp. tridentata, assembly GCA_021014915.2. NCBI lineage: Eukaryota > Viridiplantae > Streptophyta > Magnoliopsida > Asterales > Asteraceae > Artemisia > Artemisia tridentata. Next base: position 51,949,054 of record CP139509.1, on the reverse strand, counting down.
TTGATAACTATATTATCTTCGTTTACTCTTTCAGCCTGATTTTTTTAATGGGACCGAGTCACCATATGGAAGCTTTAATGTTCAAATTCTTCTACAATAAAAGCATTACCATGTTACACATAATCTCACAAATCACTTGAGCTATCAAGCATTAATCAAGAACAAGTTTTTTTGCCCCTCACAAATGACGTCCAAAGATGTGCTTATGGTACTTCTATTTTTGTGGTAACAGTACTAGTGAATGGTTTCGTTTGCAAAGATCCAAAGATGGTGAAAGCAGAAGATTTTCTTTTCAGAGGGTTAGACAAGATGGGAAATACAACAAATGCGGTTGGGTCTAATGTGACGACTGTAAATGTAAATCAGTTGCCAGGACTCAACACTTTCGGCATTTCCATGGTTCGTATCGACAATGCTCCATGGGGTCAGAACGCTCCGCACACTCACCCACGAGCCACTGAAATCTTAGTTGTAATTGAAGGCAGCCTTTTTGTTGGTTTTGTCACATCTAACACTGACAACAAGCTCTTCGCTAAACGTCTTGAGAAGGGTGATGTTTTCGTGTTTCCAGAAGGTCTAATTCACTTTCAACAAAATGTTGGAAATGACTATGCAGTTGCTATTGCCGCTTTAAGCAGTCAAAATCCAGGTGTCATTACCATTGCAAATGCCGTTTTTGGATCCGACCCCAAAATCTCTGATGATATTCTTGCAAGGGCCTTTCAAGTTGACAAAAAAGTGATTGATGATATTCAGTCAAAATTCTAAACACCTATGTTGTTATAGATTGTTATCTATAATGCTTTAGAGTCTTCGGTTCAATAATGTTTGTTTTGTCTTGTATTGTTTTGCTATATATTTATAATTGAATAAATGAAATATATTGTGTGCATCGTCATTTTCATATTCTATGTCTAATGAGTCGATAAGTAACATCTGAGATCAAAACTTTGTTATTTAAAAGGAATCATTATCCATACAACAATTCTTTTGTACACGTCAAATTGGCCAGGTTAGTGTTGCTGATATGTGAATACTTTTTTGTGTATATGACATTTTTATGAATAGTTAATACGCTAATTATGATGACAGGAACAACGTAATACAATACTATTCTGAACCTTTGCATAAAAATGAATTTTTTTTATACATCAAACTGGGCAGGTTTGGTCTTGAGTTAAATTAGACGATAGTTTATATTTGGTCTTGAGTCAAATGTATTCTAGTGGATAATCGTTTGTTTCCTTCTTATTGGAATAGTAGTGTCTTGTTTTATTAGCTTTACCGGCTATATTACTGGCTGAGATGCGAGATTCACACACATCCTATATACTTAAATGTTTTATGGTGTAATATATTCACTGGGTGTCCAAACCTTTTACAAAAAAAAAAAATAAATAAATAATATAATAATAATAATAAAATAAGAAATAAATAATTAAATAATGGATAGGTTATTGTGGTTGATATTGTTAAGTGTATTTTCTATACCATTTAATTCTTTTTCAGTTGCTTTAGGCAGATGGTAGAATACCGCGTTTATTGATTTTCTTTGTAAAACACTTGTAACTCTGATATATCCTTCTTTTACGTTTGTGCTTCAAATAAGTTCATATTCATCTGTAATTCTTGTTATGATGTAACTACAGGTTGATGTATTTCTATCTCAAGTATTGATCATATTTGTATCATGGTAAAATTTCAATTTTCATATATGTCGGATTGATCTAATTGCAGACACGGATAGCGAATTGATTCGTGACTATATAAAAAGCAACAAGAATTGCGACATTTCTAAAGTTGCGACGCCTCTACGAAACATCGTCAATAATAGCGCCAAGAAACAGTGACGTCACAATGTTTTAGTGACGTATTACCAGAAGTTGTTGCCCTTTTATATTTAGCGACACATTTCACAACTCGCAAAAACCTGCGACTCGTTTCCAGTCGACCCGCCATCTATCGTCGCTAAGTACGTCGATAGCATAAAATGTGTCGCTATATATATAACAACAACAATTAACTCAATCCTGTCGGAGCGAGAAAAGGATGAGATGAAATGTAGACATATCCTACCCTTACCACCAGGTGAAATGTGTCGCTATATATGAAGAGGTTTATTTAAAATGCGACCAAGTTATTATACATAAACTATGTTCTCTACGTTATATTTCCTTATAAATCTTTACGCAAATAGACGGTATAGTCATATATGTGTCTACAAATACATGCCTAATCAAAGAAGTTTACCCGTTTCTAATAAACTTGTAGCTAGATTAAAGCGTTTACGACTGATATCATAGTTGTAGTATAGTAGTAAAAATTCGTCGTTCTAGCTTCTTGAAATTGGTCATTCAAAAAAAAGTAGTAGTAACTAGTTGTAAAAAAACTGTATTCGGACGATAGCAGCGTGCAAGTAAATATTCAACGTGAGTCTATAATCATTTTTATCAGATAAAAATATAGGAAAAATATTAGTCAAACTAATTTGGTGAAATTTTTATAATTTATTGACATAATCCTGGTTTTACCCCTTTACTCCTTCCTTGTACATGCATGATGTTGATACATAATCTGGCGCGGACTGATTCAACGACTCTCCCTGGGCCGTTAGTCGTCTTCACGAGCCCTAGTAGACCTGTTCAACAAAGGGAACTCGTTAGGAGTGGACCCGAGGCCGTAGCCCCGGGATCCACTTCCGACGGTCAAGTTAGTATCGGTGCGATATAGTAGATTAGGGTAAGGTTTAGAGTAACCCGTTATGTTATATCTCAAGAAGGGGATCCATGCCATATATTTATAGGGCATGGATTAGGGTTAGGCGTAGAGTGGGCCGCTGTTTGCCGGGCCTGGCCCATTTGTCGTGGGTCAGTCCAGACCATACGTCTACAAGCACCCCAAGTCTAGTGTGACATAGTGCGTGGCTATGTTATGCTAGACTTAAGTCCTGTTCGTGACCGCGTAGGCCCAACCAACTATGACGGTGTGACCATACCGCGCAGCCCAAATGCGACAGTGCGCACTGGGTCTGTGGTGCAGTGCGTGATGACCATGTTGGCGCGCTCTTGTTGGCGCGAATTTGTAGGCGCGTCCTTGTAGGCGCGACCTGAGTAACATTGACATTGCGATTGTGATTGTCTCACAATGGTGAAGGTGGATTCCGTATGCTGCGTCCTGGGTAAGGGCGTGCCTTTGTACCAGTAGCGGTGCAGCATGATGCGACAGAAGACGTACTTCTGGTGGCAGAGGGTGCGAACATTACATCCATCTTTACAACCAACAGAGGACGTCTCCCCTGTGGCAATAGGGTGCGAATATTTAAATCCGTCTTTGTACCGGGCTTGCAATACCTCTTACGTACGATCTGCTTCCAAATATACCTGCGTGATGCGTACTCACACAGTGCGTATCCTGGTAGCCCCCCAAGTTTGATGGTGCTACTCGTGTAGGAGCAATAAACTTAGTTATTCAAATCCTGAAAAAAAAATACTCAATGCAAATATTAGAAGTATATGCTGCGCATCGCAACATATAAAAGGTAATGAAGTAAAAAATTAGCGCATAGCATATATATAGCACGTAGCATGTAAAATTAACACATAAGAGAAGTAGTAGTGCGAATTCACACCTAGCGTGAGGTTTTACAAACTACATAAAAGAAGTAGCACGTAGCTAATCTACGAACGCAGTACGCTCATGATCGTTTTCTTTTTTATTATAATAAAAACAATGGCGCGGATGGATGTACCATGATCGCTACTAATAGTTTCAATTGCACGCACAGACGCAGATGGATGTATCGTGACCGCATAGACTCTTACGTTTGTGGATGATCGCAGATGACCACGGCTTTTGTCCAGTGCGCTCATGGCGATTGACTAGCATCGTGGTGCCTGTACATGACAGTGCGCTCATGTTGCCAGTCTGCGAAGATCTCTATGCGCACGGCCTAACGCGGGTAGATTTATCGTGACTGCGCTGTTCGCGGCTAAAAGATATAGTAGGTCCGATCGTGCGGACTTAGTGCGTTATAGATAAAATCGTGTTTACCAAGTTTAAAAAATTTACATAAAATCTTCTTAATATTTAAAAGATAACATATCTTAAAAGATATGCACAAAATATATGGAGATATCTTTTTAATTTTTAAAAGATACGTAGTATGCTAAAAGATATGCTAGAAAATAAAGCTTGTCACTTCTTGTCTGCTTGCGTCAAACAAACAAAACAATCAAATCCCTTCTTTTTATGAATATTACGAACATTACGAACATTACGAGAATATTACTTGTTACTGCCTTTTGAAAAAGTCAACAATAGTAGGCAGATGCATCGTACTTTAATAAATATATTAAAGTCAATTGAAGAGGAATGATAAAGTAAGCATGGAGGTTACCGACTTTGTATATGATTTATCAACTACGCAGTTGGTGCAGTTGGTAACCGTAGTCATGAACCACACAGCCGCTTGTCGCGGTGCGATGCGAGAGCACGAAACTTGTTCGGGTCCCACGGATGGCGCCAATCTGTTGATACATAATCTGGCGCGGACTGATTCAACGACTCTCCCTGGGCCGTTAGTCGTCTTCACGAGCCCTAGTAGACCTGTTCAACAAAGAGAACCCGTTAGGAGTGGACCCGAGGCCGTAGCCCCAGGATCCACCTCCGACGGTCAAGTTAGTATCGGTGCGATATAGTAGATTAGGGTAAGGTTTAGAGTAACCCATTATGTTATATCTCAAGAAGGGGATCCATGCCATATATTTATAGGGCATGGATTAGGGTTAGGCGTAGAGTGGGCCGCTGTTTGCCGGGCCTGACCCATTTGTCGTGGGTCAGTCCAGACCATACGTCTACACATGAGCCTTCTAAATCTAATTTAGAGTAGAAGAAAAAAAGTTTTATCTATTTTTTGAGGATGTACTGTTTGATGACTATATCATCGTTTACTTGTTCCACATGATTTATTTAATTGGAGCGAGACACCATATGTTAGCTTGTATGTTCAAACTCTTACTATAAAAGCATTTCCAAGTTACATATAATCTCACAAGTCACTTGAGCTACGAGTATTGATCAAGAAATACATTTTTGCCTATCCATAATGGCATCCCGTTTCCTTTTAGTTGGTCTCTTGTTGGCAACATGTTCGCTTGTTGCTTTGGCTTCAGACCCTAGTCCTCTTCAGGACTTCTGTGTGGCTGATCGTGATAGCAAAGGTAAATGATCAATTTCATATAACATTGATCAGATTCAAATATACTACAATTATATGTGCTTATGGTACTTTTATTTGTGTTATCACAGTACTAGTGAATGGTTTCGTTTGCAAAGATCCAAAGATGGTGAAAGCCGAAGATTTTCTTTTCAGAGGGTTAGACAAGATGGGAAATACAACAAATGCGGTTGGGTCTAATGTGACGACTGTAAATGTAAATCAGTTGCCAGGACTCAACACTTTCGGCATTTCCATGGTTCGTATCGACTATGCTCCATGGGGTCAAAACGCTCCGCACACTCACCCACGAGCCACTGAAATCTTAGTTGTAATTGAAGGCAGCCTTTTTGTTGGTTTTGTCACATCTAACACTGACAACAAGCTCTTCACTAAACGTCTTGAGAAGGGTGATGTTTTCGTGTTTCCAGAAGGTCTAATTCACTTTCAACAAAATGTTGGAAATGACTATGCAGTTGCTATTGCCGCTTTAAGCAGTCAAAATCCAGGTGTCATTACCATTGCAAATGCCGTTTTTGGATCCGACCCCAAAATCTCTGATGATATTCTTGCAAGGGCCTTTCAAGTTGACAAAAAAGTGATTGATGATATTCAGTCAAAATTCTAAACACCTATGTTGTTATAGATTGGTTATCTATAATGCTTTAGAGTCTTCGGTTCAATAATGTTTGTTTTGTCTTGTATTGTTTTGCTATATATTTATAATTGAATAAATGAAATATATTGTGTGCATCGTCATTTTCATATTCTATGTCTAATGAGTCGATAAGTAACATCTGAGATCAAAACTTTGTTATTTAAAAGGAATCATTATCCATGCAACAATTCTTTTGTACACGTCAAATTGGCCAGGTTAGTGTTGCTGATATGTGAATACTTTTTTGTGTATATGACATTTTTATGAATAGTTAATACGCTAATTATGATGACAGGAACAACGTAATACAATACTATTCTGAACCTTTGCATAAAAATGAATTTTTTTTATACATCAAACTGGGCAGGTTTGGTCTTGTGTTAAATTAGACGATAGTTTATATTTGGTCTTGAGTCAAATGTATTCTAGTGGATAATCGTTTGTTTCCTTCTTATTGGAATAGTAGTGTCTTGTTTTATTAGCTTTACCGGCTATATTACTGGCTGTGATGCGAGATTCACACACATCCTATATACTTAAATGTTTTATGGTGTAATATAATCACTGGGTGTACAAACCTTTTACAAAAATAAAAAATAAAAAAATAATAATAATAATAATATTAATAATAAAGAAATAAATAATTAAATAATGGATAGGTTATTGTGGTTGATATTGTTAAGTGTATTTTCTATACCATTTAATTCTTTTTCAGTTGCTTTAGGCAGATGGTAGAATACCGCGTTTGTTGACTTTCTTTGTAAAACACTTGTAACTCTGATATATCCTTCTTTTACGTTTGTGCTTCAAATAAGTTCATATTCATCTGTAATTCTTGTTATGATGTAACTACAGGTTGATGTATTTCGATCTCAAGTATTGATCATATTTGTATCATGGTAAAATTTCAATTTTCATACATGTCGGATTGATCTAATTGCAGACACGGATAGCGAATTGATTCGTGACTATATAAAAAGCAACAAGAATTGGGACATTTCTAAAGTTGCGACGCCTCTACGAAACATCGTCAATAATAGCGCCAAGAAACAGTGACGTCACAATGTTTTAGCGACGTATTACCAGAAGTTGTTGCCCTTTTATATTTAGCGACACATTTCACAAGTCGCAAAAACCTGCGACTCGTTTCCAGTCGACCCGCCATCTATCGTCGCTAAGTACGTCGATAGCATAAAATGTGTCGCTATATATATAACAACAACAATTAACTCAATCCTGCCGGAGCGAGAAAAGGATGAGATGAAATGTAGAAATATCCTACCCTTACCACCAGGTGAAATGTGTCGCTATATATGAAGAGGTTTATTTAAAATGCGACCAAGTTATTATACATAAACTATGTTCTCTACGTTATATTTCCTTATAAATCTTTACGCAAATAGACGGTATAGTCATATATGTGTCTACAAATACATGCCTAATCAAAGAAGTTTACCCGTTTCTAATAAACTTGTAGCTAGATTAAAGCGTTTACGACTGATATCATAGTTGTAGTATAGTAGTAAAAATTCGTCGTTCTAGCTTCTTGAAATTGGTCATTCAAAAAAAAGTAGTAGTAACTAGTTGTAAAAAAACTGTATTCGGACGATAGCAGCGTGCAAGTAAATATTCAACGTGAGTCTATAATCATTTTTATCAGATAAAAATATAGGAAAAATATTAGTCAAACTAATTTGGTGAAATTTTTATAATTTATTGACATAATCCTGGTTTTACCCCTTTACTCCTTCCTTGTACATGCATGAGCCTTCTAAATCTAATTTAGAGTAGAAGAAAAAAAGTTTTATCTATTTTTTGAGGATGTACTGTTTGATGACTATATCATCGTTTACTTGTTCCACATGATTTATTTAATTGGAGCGAGACACCATATGTTAGCTTGTATGTTCAAACTCTTACTATAAAAGCATTTCCATGTTACATATAATCTCACAAGTCACTTGAGCTACGAGTATTGATCAAGAAATACATTTTTGCCTATCCATAATGGCATCCCGTTTCCTTTTAGTTGGTCTCTTGTTGGCAACATGTTCGCTTGTTGCTTTGGCTTCGGACCCTAGTCCTCTTCAGGACTTCTGTGTGGCTGATCGTGATAGCAAAGGTAAATGATCAATTTCATATAACATTGATCAGATTCAAATATACTACAATTATATGTGCTTATGGTACTTTTATTTGTGTTATCACAGTACTAGTGAATGGTTTCGTTTGCAAAGATCCAAAGATGGTGAAAGCCGAAGATTTTCTTTTCAGAGGGTTAGACAAGATGGGAAATACAACAAATGCGGTTGGGTCTAATGTGACAACTGTAAATGTAAATCAGTTGCCAGGACTCAACACTTTCGGCATTTCCATGGTTCGTATCGACTATGCTCCATGGGGTCAAAACGCTCCGCACACTCACCCACGAGCCACTGAAATCTTAGTTGTAATTGAAGGCAGCCTTTTTGTTGGTTTTGTCACATCTAACACTGACAACAAGCTCTTCACTAAACGTCTTGAGAAGGGTGATGTTTTCGTGTTTCCAGAAGGTCTAATTCACTTTCAACAAAATGTTGGAAATGACTATGCAGTTGCTATTGCCGCTTTAAGCAGTCAAAATCCAGGTGTCATTACCATTGCAGATGCCGTTTTTGGATCCGACCCCAAAATCTCTGATGATATTCTTGCAAGGGCCTTTCAAGTTGACAAAAAAGTGATTGATGATATTCAGTCAAAATTCTAAACACCTATGTTGTTACAGATTGGTTATCTATAATGCTTTAGAGTCTTCGGTTCAATAATGTTTGTTTTGTCTTGTATTGTTTTGCTATATATTTATAATTGAATAAATGAAATATATTGTGTGCATCGTCATTTTCATATTCTATGTCTAATGAGTCGATAAGTAACATCTGAGATCAAAACTTTGTTATTTAAAAGGAATCATTATCCATACAACAATTCTTTTATACACGTCAAATTGGCCAGGTTAGTGTTGCTGATATGTGAATACTTTTTTGTGTATCTGACATTTTTATGAATAGTTAATACGCTAATTATGATGACAGGAACAACGTAATACAATACTATTCTGAACCTTTGCATAAAAATGATTTTTTTTATATATCAAACTGGGCAGGTTTGGTCTTGAGTCAAATTAGACGATAGTTTATATTTGGTCTTGAGTCAAATGTATTCTAGTGGGTAATCGTTTGTTTCCTCCTTATTGGAATAGTAGAGTCTTGTTTTATTAGCTTTATCGCCTATATAACGGGCTGAGATGCCAGATTCACACGCATCCTATGTACTTAACCGTTTTATTGTGTAATATATTCACTGGGTGTAAAAAAATTTTACAAAAAAAAATTAGAAAAAAAATAATAATAATAATAAATAAATAATGGATAGGTTATTGTGGTTGATATTGTTAAGTGTATTTTCTATACCATCTATTTCTTTTTCAGGTGCTTTAGGCATATGGTAGAATACCGCGTTTGTTGATTTTCTTTGTAAAACACTTGTAACTCTGATATATCCTTCTTTTACGTTTGTGCTTCAAATAAGTTCATATTCATCTGTAATTCTTTTTATGATGTAACTACATGTTGATGTATTTCTATCTCAAGTATTGATCATATTTGTATCATGGTAAAATTTCAATTTTCGTATATGTCGGATTGATCTAATTGCAGACACGGATAGCGAATTGATTCGTGACTATATAAAAAGCAACAAGAATTGCGACATTTCTAAAGTTGCGACGCCTCTACGAAACATCGTCAATAATAGCGCCAAGAAACAGTGACGTCACAATGTTTTAGCGACGTATTACCAGAAGTTGTTGCCCTTTTATATTTAGCGACGCATTTCACAAGTCGCAAAAACCTGCGACTCGTTTCCAGTCGACCCGCCATCTATCGTCGCTAAGTACGTCGATAGCATAAAATGTGTCGCTATATATATAACAACAACAATTAACTCAATCCTGCCGGAGCGAGAAAAGGATGAGATGAAATGTAGACATATCCTACCCTTACCACCAGGTGAAATGTGTCGCTATATATGAAGAGGTTTATTTAAAATGCGACCAAGTTATTATACATAAACTATGTTCTCTACGTTATATTTCCTTATAAATCTTTACGCAAATAGACGGTATAGTCATATATGTGTCTACAAATACATGCCTAATCAAAGAAGTTTACCCGTTTCTAATAAACTTGTAGCTAGAATAAAGCGTTTACGACTGATATCATAGTTGTAGTATAGTAGTAAAAATTCGTCGTTCTAGCTTCTTGAAATTGGTCATTCAAAAAAAAGTAGTAGTAACTAGTTGTAAAAAAACTGTATTCGGACGATAGCAGCGTGCAAGTAAATATTCAACGTGAGTCTATAATCATTTTTATCAGATAAAAATATAGGAAAAATATTAGTCAAACTAATTTGGTGAAATTTTTATAATTTATTGACATAATCCTAGTTTTACCCCTTTACTCCTTCCTTGTACATGCATGAGCCTTCTAAATCTAATTTAGAGTAGAAGAAAAAAAGTTTTATCTATTTTTTGAGGATGTACTGTTTGATGACTATATCATCGTTTACTTGTTCCACATGATTTATTTAATTGGAGCTAGACACCATATGTATGCTTGTATGTTCAAACTCTTACTATAAAAGCATTTCCAAGTTACATATAATCTCACAAGTCACTTGAGCTACGAGTATTGATCAAGAAATACATTTTTGCCTATCCATAATGGCATCCCGTTTCCTTTTAGTTGGTCTCTTGTTGGCAACATGTTCGCTTGTTGCTTTGGCTTCAGACCCTAGTCCTCTTCAGGACTTCTGTGTGGCTGATCGTGATAGCAAAGGTAAATGATCAATTTCATATAACATTGATCAGATTCAAATATACTACAATTATATGTGCTTATGGTACTTTTATTTGTGTTATCACAGTACTAGTGAATAGTTTCGTTTGCAAAGATCCAAAGATGGTGAAAGCCGAAGATTTTCTTTTCAGAGGGTTAGACAAGATGGGAAATACAACAAATGCGGTTGGGTCTAATGTGACAACTGTAAATGTAAATCAGTTGCCAGGACTCAACACTTTCGGCATTTCCATGGTTCGTATCGACTATGCTCCATGGGGTCAAAACGCTCCGCACACTCACCCACGAGCCACTGAAATCTTAGTTGTAATTGAAGGCAGCCTTTTTGTTGGTTTTGTCACATCTAACACTGACAACAAGCTCTTCACTAAACGTCTTGAGAAGGGTGATGTTTTCGTGTTTCCAGAAGGTCTAATTCACTTTCAACAAAATGTTGGAAATGACTATGCAGTTGCTATTGCCGCTTTAAGCAGTCAAAATCCAGGTGTCATTACCATTGCAGATGCCGTTTTTGGATCCGACCCCAAAATCTCTGATGATATTCTTGCAAGGGCCTTTCAAGTTGACAAAAAAGTGATTGATGATATTCAGTCTGTAATGACCAAGAATCGTGTTTTAAGACCTTCAGGAGGTCGAGGTTGACTAAAATAGAAGAGATTCATGTTTGGTTTTGTGAGAGAGTAGAGAGAAGGTGAAGAAAGTTGAAAACAGGATTTTATTGCTTTGGATAAGATTTTTCAGCCACTCCCCACAAGTGAAGACCTGTGGGGTATTTAAATGCCAAACATGACAACTTTGCTAATATTACATTAATAGTCCTTGCACTATATGCAATCTAGTAGTCTACTTCCAATTCACGTAAATATCGCCCAGCTTCATTTCTAACAATCTCCCTCCAGCTGGAGATATACTCGAATTGGTTACAATGATTCCTAACAATCACATAACAATGATAAAAGCAATGCTGAAGTAGGGCAGTTTCCTTTTGAGGATGTTTTCACAGCTCTTGATCTTCTCGTATCTTTCTCAGCTTGCTTGACTTACTTGCAGAATCACTGTAATGACCTAATTGGGTTATAACTCCCTCCCAATTAGTGAGCCATTTTCTTTTACATGCTCCCTCCCAAATTGACAACCCGTTTGATATAGCTTTGATGCTTGTAGAAGAAGTTTCTCTGAAATCTTGCCAAATTGTCTTCAGTCTCTTGCACAGCGGAAAATGGATTATAGACTGATGACTTGTAACTTTTTCACAGGTTTCTTTGGGGAGCATCATATCGACATCTTCAGCTCACTTAGAATGCTTCCAGTTCTTCAATAAACAGCCCCGATATACACATTTCATACATTTCTCCCTCCAAGATGATGACGATCTTTCAGACTCATCCTACATATGTGTACATAGACATATCAACTAGAAGCAACATACAAATCAATACCCCATGATTGGATGTCGATAATTATTCTCTCTACAAATCTCTTTAGAACAATCTCTTCTCAAACCTCTTGTATCAACGCAACGGCTTTTTGTAGTGACTGCTGATGGATAAACCCACTATGACGAACTTGAGACAGAAGTAAAATAACCCAGGCTTATGACTTAAACTTGCATGATAGCGTGACTAAGAACCTATACTGAGCACTACAACGTAACTCCTTAAAGCATAGGTTGTTTCATATACCCATCCATCCTTCCTTAACTGTATATGAACATCTCTTGAATTATCCACATCTTTGTGTGACACTGAGTACTACAACGTATCTCCTTTAAGTGATAGTTAACTAGGTCTTCGTCCATCCTCCCCTTGACCTATGAAAACTAGATAACCCATGACTTAATCAGTATTCTATAAATGCTCAAACAAGGATCTCGAAGAATCATGCATCCAACCAACCCCGATATCTTCAAGATACTAAGTACACGTACCCGTGATATTCCACTTCAACTTCAAATAAGTAATAATGAATCATCCTTGTAGTCACAGTTGATAATTTAGCCATTTTCATTTGATTGCGATTCTTGATCAGGATCTTTTCGGCTATACGTGGTGATGTTGTAGGTGTAGTCCGATAAGTTCATTTGTGATTTTGAAGTGAAATATGCCATAAAATGACATTCTAATGATGCTGGAAAATTTTGAGTTTTAGAAATTTTTACGCCGAAAATTCCCCGAAAAATTTGAATTTTGGGCCAAAATTTTCACTCTTGTACCAGAATTTGAATCTCGCATAAAAATTGACCGTTAAGTCATTCCTCAAATTGCGAGATGAAGGACCAATTGCGAAACGTTGCTTGAATTGCGAAATATTGTTGAATTGCGAGAAGGTGTGGCAATTGCGAAACAGTTGCCAATTGCGAAACAGTTGCCAATTGCGAGACTGAATTGCGAGACCAAATGCGAGAATACCCCAATTGCGAGAATCAAGTCTCAATTGCGAAAGTGGGTGGAATTGCGAGAGCCTGCTCCAATTGCGAGAATATCACAATTGCGAAACCAATTGCGATAGATGCACCAATTCCGAAGAAAAGTGCAATTGCGAGAAAAGTTGCAATTCCGAGATTTATGTTGACTTTCTGAATTGCGAGAGACTGCAGAAAGCACTAACTTTTTGTACTTTTCCTTACTTTCCCATGCTTTCACTGACAACTTCTCCATCTTTTTCAATAATTCTTTTGGAAAGAATTACACGCAAAGAAGATCCCAAAAAATATCCAAACACAAATCTTGCTCAATCTTCAATAATTTTTTCGATCTAAGAACTTAGAACACCAAAAAAAATTTCCAGATAACCACAAGATTCGCCTAGAAAATTAAGAAATCTTCACAACCTTTCGTTAGGACTAAAAAATGCAATCTTACCTTCAAAAATTAGTGTTCGAATCCAAGAATAAAACCTCAAATTGCCACGATTTTTGGAGAACAAAAACACGACAGTAGGATATTTAAAGAACACAGATCGGACACAAAAAACTTCAAAACTGCTACTGATGAACAGTAACGAGCAAGAACACACCAAAAAATCACATTTTTTTACCTCAAACACACCACGATTTACCCCCGGTTAGCTCTTGATACCAATTGTAATGACCAAGAATCGTGTTTTAACACCTTCCGGAGGTCGAGGTTGATGAAAATGGAAGAGATTCATGTTTAGTTTTAGTGAGAGAGTAGAGAGAAGGTGGAGAAAGTGAAAACCGGATTTTATTGATATGGATAATGATTTTCAGCCACTCCCCACAAGTGAAGACTTGTGGGGTATTTAAATGCCAAACATGACAACTTTGCCAATATTACATTAATAGTCCTTGCACTATAAGCAATCTAGTTGTCTACTTCCAATTTGTAACACCCCTTAATTTGTTTAGTTGCAGCGGAAAAATAATTAGGGTGTTACGGTGAGGATCGAGTTAAAATTTCAGAAAAACGATCCAGAATAAACGTTTTGAAAGTTATATGTCATTCGTAATAATAGTTTTGGTATGAAAGGAAAATATCTTATTTGAAACACCCACAAAATGTGATAATTTGGAAAGAATGACATATTTGATTTTACACCAGTTTATTTATCAGAGTATAATATGCCCTCTCCGTGTCTTGTCCTGCTCCGTTAATTACCTGAGATAAACATGCTTAAAATGTCAACATAATGGTTGGTGAGTTCGTGGAGTTTAATAGAAAATAACTTTCTTTCACTGAATTTAACAGGTGTATAGTGATTGTCGAAGTAATTAATAGTTCTTCATGAAATAATTCACAAGTTGTGTTGTATAGAAATCCACAAGCAAATCATGTATGATCTCCAAAATCATAAGTTTCAAGTTTATAAATGAAGATGAGCTACGTTGTTATATGCTCGAAATAGAATATTGAGTCAACTTTTAAATGTAACGATATACCAAGCATTTGGGTTGTCTTTTGTAGAATTCACAATTTAGTCACATATGATAACAATTTGGGTTCAAGTACATGATTCATAATCATAACACATAGTGAAAATAATAACCTAGTGTCTGAAGTCTATCAGTGTAAAGTGGTGGTTTACTAAATACAGCTGTATCCTAATATATATGAAACATTCATATATTCATAAAGTTATATTGCCCTAAGCCTCATGACACGCAAAACGTTAACAGAGTACCGTAAAATGGCAGTGTCCCATCAGGGTTACTGATGGGTGTTTTTAGACCTCATGTTAATAGGTGATTTGCCAATTCCTATTTTTCTCAAATATAGTGCATCGCGAATAAATACGACTAACCGTATAGGAATTCCGTCCAAGTATTTAGTGGGATAGGTCGTCAGCCTCTAACAGGTTTCGAAGCTGTTCACTATATTCGCGCTCACCGCAGTGATTAATGGCTCATGATTGAGGGACTTTATGGCAATAAAGTAAACTTAGGCAATATAGGGTTCAGGGGTTCATAAAATATACGTATTCTGGTCTTGGCAATTATTTCCAGTGAAATTTAGAAATATCATAGTAAAGTTAACAGTACATCCATTTGTTATATGAATGCCTACAATGAGTCTCAGTATCATGTCACGTCAAGTAGTTTTGAAAATGTTATCCTTCAAATTCAGTGTTTAAGCTAAACAAGTAGTTTGCACATATAACGAACATATATTCCTCTCAAACATGTAAAGCATGGTGGATGATTTTGAGTAAATCATAAGAGTTTTATATAAGTAACTGAAAACAGTTAAAGCATGTATCTCCCCCGAAATAGTTATTACAAATAAGTGTTAAAAGTAGGGGCCACGACTCACCTACTTTTAACAGAGTACCGTAAAATGGCAGTGTTATACGCTCGAAATAAGTTTCAAGTTGAGTCAACTTTTAAATGTAACGATATACCAAGCATTTGGGTTGTCTTTTATAGAATTCACAATTTAGTCACATATGATAACAATTTGGGTTCAAGTACATGATTCATAATCATAACACATAGTGAAAATAATAACCTAGTGTCTGAAGTCTATTAGTGTAAAGTGGTGGTTTACTAAATACAGCTGTATCCTAATATATATGAAACATTCATATATTCATAAAGTTATATTGCCCTAAGCCTCATGACATGCAAAACGTTAACAGAGTACCGGAAAATGGCAGTGTCCCATCAGGGTTACTGATGGGTGTTTTTAGACCTCATGTTAATAGGTGATTTGCCAATTCCTATTTTTCTCAAATATAGTGCATCGTTGTTATAAATGATCTCCAAAATCATAAGTTTCAAGTTTATAAATGAAGATGAGCTACGTTGTTATACGCTCGAAATAGAATATTGAGTCAACTTTTACCAATATTCACTCCTAAACCAAACACTTCTCGTCTTTCAGCATCTGTCCTCTTGAACAGGGTATCAATGTTACGGTCATACCATTCGAATCGTAATGGTTGTAACTCTTTTAGCTGTTCAGAGTGAGCGTTTAATATGCTGGTGTGTTGGTGAAGGTGAATCCATATGGAGTCTCGGGTGTCTATATTGTAGTCAGGAGATTTGGGTAAGGGTACATTGTTTGGGACATCTGGCATGGAGAAATCTGAGGTATTTGGTAGGGGAGAATTTAGGTTAACATTCTTCCAAGTCATTTCTTGTTGTGAACTCTGTCCATATTCAAATGTTGGTTGACTACCAATCGGATCTCCATCTGAATAAGATTCGGTTGCTCTCCTAAGTTTTTGACGTGGAGGTGATTGAGTAGGTGATGACGGAGGTGATTTCTGAGTGAGTTCTATGTCGGGCTGGGTTTGTGACACTTGTACATAAGGATCTTCAGTATTTGGTGTAATATGATAGCTAGGTGATACATGGGTAGTAGGGGGAGTAGTCTTAGTGATATCGTCTAGTTTGGAAGACATGTTACTGTAGCAATCGAAAATAGTAATTATGAGTATTTATACGTTCAAGATGTAACTTTGAGTGTGAAATAATGCAGTGTGTAATGTGTGAAGAGTATACATCAAGCGTGTAAAGATTAGTACAAAACAATCTTAGTAGGTAATGTATTGAGCACGACAGTCTGCAGACACGGAAGGCATAATATGATAAGGTGTAAAATCATTTATTTTGAAAGTGTGGTTATAGTTCGATATTTGAAAACATTTGATTCTCTATAACCATAAGCTCTGATACCAATCTGTAACATCCCCTAATTTGTTTAGTGGCAGCGGAAAAATAATTAGGGTGTTACGGTGAGGATCGAGTTAAAATTTCAGAAAAACGGTCCAGAATAAACGTTTTGAAAGTTATATGTCATTCGAAATAATAGTTTTGGTATGAAAGGAAAATATCTGATTTGAAACTCCCACAAAATGTGATAATTTGGAAAGAATGACATATTTGATTTTACACCAGTTTATTTATCAGAGTATAAGATGCCCTCTCCGTGTCTTGTCCTGCTCCGTTAATTACCTGAGATAAACATGCTTAAAATGTCAACACAATGGTTGGTGAGTTCGTGGAGTTTAATAGAAAATAACTTTCTTTCACTGAATTTAACAGGTGTATAGTGATTGTCGAAGTAATTAATAGTTCTTCATGAAATAATTCACAAGTTGTGTTGTATAGAAATCCACAAGCAAATCATGTATGATCTCCAAAATCATAAGTTTCAAGTTTATAAATGAAGATGAGCTACGTTGTTATACGCTCGAAATAGAATATTGAGTCAACTTTTAAATGTAATGATATACCAAGCATTTGGGTTGTCTTTTGTAGAATTCACAATTTAGTCACATATGATAACAATTTGGGTTCAAGTACATGATTCATAATCATAACACATAGTGAAAATAATAACCTAGTTTCTGAAGTCTATCAGTGTAAAGTGGTGGTTTACTAAATACAGCTGTATCCTAATATATATGAAACATTCATATATTCATAAAGTTATATTGCCCTAAGCCTCATGACACGCAAAATGTTAACAGAGTACCGTAAAATGGCAGTGTCCCATCAGGGTTACTGATGGGTGTTTTTAGACCTCATGTTAATAGGTGATTTGCCAATTCCTATTTTTCTCAAATATAGTGCATCGTGACTAAATACGACTAACCATATAGGAATTCCGTCCAAGTATTTAGTGGGATAGGTCGTCAGCCTCTAACAGGTTTCGAAGCTGTTCACTATATTCGCGCTCACCGCAGTGATTAATGGCTCATGATTGAGGGACTTTATGGCAATAAAGTAAACTTAGGCAATATAGGGTTCAGGGGTTCATAAAATATACGTATTCTGGTCTTGGCAATTATTTCCAGTGAAATTTAGAAATATCATAGTAAAGTTAACAGTACATCCATTTGTTATATGAATGCCTACAATGAGTCTCAGTATCATGTCACGTCAAGTAGTTTTGAAAATGTTATCCTTCAAATTCAGTGTTTAAGCTAAACAAGTAGTTTGCACATATAACGAACATATATTCCTCTCAAACATGTAAAGCATGGTGGATGATTTTGAGTAAATCATAAGAGTTTTATATAAGTAACTGAAAACAGTTAAAGCATGTATCTCCCCCGAAATAGTTATTACAAATAAGTGTTAAAAGTAGGGCCACGACTCACCTACTTTTAACAGAGTACCGTAAAATGGCAGTGTTATACGCTCGAAATAAGTTTCAAGTTGAGTCAACTTTTAAATGTAACGATATACCAAGCATTTGGGTTGTCTTTTATAGAATTCACAATTTAGTCACATATGATAACAATTTGGGTTCAAGTACATGATTCATAATCATAACACATAGTGAAAATAATAACCTAGTGTCTGAAGTCTATCAGTGTAAAGTGGTGGTTTACTAAATACAGCTGTATCCTAATATATATGAAACTTTCATATATTCATAAAGTTATATTGCCCTAAGCCTCATGACACGCAAAACGTTAACAGAGTACCGAAAAATGGCAGTGTCCCATCAGGGTTACTGATGGGTGTTTTTAGACCTCATGTTAATAGGTGATTTGCCAATTCCTATTTTTCTCAAATATAGTGCATCGTTGTTATAAATGATCTCCAAAATCATAAGTTTCAAGTTTATAAATGAAGATGAGCTACGTTGTTATACGCTCGAAATAGAATATTGAGTCAACTTTTACCAATATTCACTCCTAAACCAAACACTTCTCGTCTTTCAGCATCTGTCCTCTTGAACAGGGTATCAATGTTACGGTCATACCATTCGAATCGTAATGGTTGTAACTCTTTTAGCTGTTCAGAGTGAGTGTTTAATATGCTGGTGTGTTGGTGAAGGTGAATCCATATGGAGTCTCGGGTGTCTATATTGTAGTCAGGAGATTTGGGTAAGGGTACATTGTTTGGGACATCTGGCATGGAGAAATCTGAGGTATTTGGTAGGGGAGAATTTAGGTTAACATTCTTCCAAGTCATTTCTTGTTGTGAACTCTGTCCATATTCAAATGTTGGTTGACCACCAATCGGATCTCCATCTGAATAAGATTCGGTTGCTCTCCTAAGTTTTTGACGTGGAGGTGATTGAGTAGGTGATGACGGAGGTGATTTCTGAGTGAGTTCTATGTCGGGCTGGGTTTGTGACACTTGTACATAAGGATCTTCAATATTTGGTGTAATATGATAGCTAGGTGATACATGGGTAGTAGGGGGAGTAGTCTTAGTGATATCGTCTAGTTTGGAAGACATGTTACTATAGCAATCGAAAATAGTAATTATGAGTATTTATACGTTCAAGATGTAACTTTGAGTGTGAAATAATGCAGTGTGTAATGTGTGAAGAGTATACATCAAGCGTGTAAAGATTAGTACAAAACAATCTTAGTAGGTAATGTATTGAGCACGACAGTCTGCAGACACGGAAGGCATAATATGATAAGGTGTAAAATCATTTATTTTGAAAGTGTGGTTATAGTTCGATATTTGAAAACATTTGATTCTCTATAACCATAAGCTCTGATACCAATCTGTAACATCCCCAAATTTGTTTAGTGGCAGCGGAAAAATAATTAGGGTGTTACGGTGAGGATCGAGTTAAAATTTCAGAAAAACGGTCCAGAATAAACGTTTTGAAAGTTATATGTCATTCGAAATAATAGTTTTGGTATGAAAGGAAAATATCTGATTTGAAACTCCCACAAAATGTGATAATTTGGAAAGAATGACATATTTGATTTTACAACAGTTTATTTATCAGAGTATAAGATGCCCTCTCCGTGTCTTGTCCTGCTCCGTTAATTACCTGAGATAAACATGCTTAAAATGTCAACACAATGGTTGGTGAGTTTGTGGAGTTTAATAGAAAATAACTTTCTTTCACTGAATTTAACAGGTGTATAGTGATTGTCGAAGTAATTAATAGTTCTTCATGAAATAATTCACAAGTTGTGTTGTATAGAAATCCACAAGCAAATCATGTATGATCTCCAAAATCATAAGTTTCAAGTTTATAAATGAAGATGAGCTACGTTGTTATACGCTCGAAATAGAATATTGAGTCAACTTTTAAATGTAATGATATACCAAGCATTTGGGTTGTCTTTTGTAGAATTCACAATTTAGTCACATATGATAACAATTTGGGTTCAAGTACATGATTCATAATCATAACACATAGTGAAAATAATAACCTAGTTTCTGAAGTCTATCAGTGTAAAGTGGTGGTTTACTAAATACAGCTGTATCCTAATATATATGAAACATTCATATATTCATAAAGTTATATTGCCCTAAGCCTCATGACACGCAAAACGTTAACAGAGTACCGTAAAATGGCAGTGTCCCATCAGGGTTACTGATGGGTGTTTTTAGACCTCATGTTAATAGGTGATTTGCCAATTCCTATTTTTCTCAAATATAGTGCATCGCGACTAAATACGACTAACCATATAGGCATTCCGTCCAAGTATTTAGTGGGATAGGTCATCAGCCTCTAACAGGTTTCGAAGCTGTTCACTATATTCGCGCTCACCGCAGTGATTAATGGCTCATGATTGAGGGACTTTATGGCAATAAAGTAAACTTAGGCAATATAGGGTTCAGGGGTTCATAAAATATACGTATTCTGGTCTTGGCAATTATTTCCAGTGAAATTTAGAAATATCATAGTAAAGTTAACAGTACATTCATTGTTATATGAATGCCTACAATGAGTCTCAGTATCATGTCACGTCAAGTAGTTTTGAAAATGTTATCCTTCAAATTCAGTGTTTAAGCTAAACAAGTAGTTTGCACATATAACGAACATATATTCCTCTCAAACATGTAAAGCATGGTGGATGATTTTGAGTAAATCATAAGAGTTTTATATAAGTAACTGAAAACAGTTAAAGCATGTATCTCCCCCAAAAGAGTTATTAAAAATAAGTGTTAAAAGTAGGGGCCACGACTCACCTGAAGCGTATCTGACAAGATAGAATTATTAGATCTATGGAAACGATCACGGAAACGTCTTCGATACGAAACCTGAATATAAGGGAAGTCTAAGATTCTGACTTACTACTAACAGTGAGTGTGATGTGAGAAATCGTATAACGATTTGATCGGTGATGTGAGTGTGATATGCTCAAAATGCCTCAAGTTAAAAATATAATATCATATATGATATTATCTCGCTTCTTATATCAATCGACCCAAAATATTACTTTCTCCAAAATATGCTAAAATAATATGCAAAGTGAATTCGTTAAATCCTAGTTATAATAAATAACGAGAACGTAAATAACATATAACTAAAAATATGAAAATGCATATGAAGTGATGGGGTGAAAATGAAAATAAACTAAGAATGTCAAGTGAAATTAAATAGGTCCTTGTCCTTTTCAGATCTTATCCTTTTCAGTTTAACTGCGATTGCGTTACGTCGTTAGTCCTCGGTTAAGTCCTTTGTCCATAATAGTCCAACAATTGTCCATATGTCCATATAGGGCTTGAAGTTCAATGATATGTCAATTTAAGTCCTTTACAAACTGTTTTCACAGCTTCAATCCATACATTTCTGAATTTGGCAGTTTTAGTCCTTCTAGTTAAACTGCGTTACATTTTTAGTCCTTTTTGCGTAAAAATAACAGGAAAAATATTCTAAAAATTTCTATAGCTTTATTAAGTTCATTTTAACTTATTTCAATTTCTTATTTCAGAAAAGAGCTTATTTTTACATTATTGGGCCAAGTAGCGAATCAACTTAAGGCCCAATTAAGAATTTTAGAGGCGAGGGCGTGTAAACTATTTTGGGCCTGGTCTTGGGCTATTTTTATGAGTCTGAAAATGTTTCATATGGGCCCGGTGGGCTTACGGATCGTTAACTCTTGTTGGGCTTTAAATAAGCCCAATTCGGAACAGTGGTTTCTTAGAATTTTACTTTCTGGAAATTTAATTATAGGGTTGGTGGTTTTGTCGATCAAAAGGGCTGATTTTAAGTGTCGAAATGAGATCATGTGATCAATGTAAAAACACAAAATATGTAGCTTGCTAGCTCGACGTTCGAGATATGCAAAAATATTAGGTAGTTGTTCATTCTCATACGAAAATACAAGGTCGTTTTATAGGCGAGTTGAGACAGTTTTCATGTTAAAAAGACTTAGAAATTTTCTAAGTTATAAACTTGGTTTTTGAGTAGCGATTAAAATGGGTCTTTTTAAGTGTCGAGATGAGCTTATTTTTACGTGATGTTTAAACGAAAATAGTAGCTAGTTGGGAGTTCTATTGGGTCGTATAAAAATAAAGTGTAGTTGCTAGATCAATAGTCGAGTTATGAGGTCTTCTTTAGGGTGACATGGGACTGTTTTTAATATGTACAACACTTAGAATATATATATAGTGTTTCCCAGTTTACATGTTACGTGTAACATAAAATGTTTATGCGTTCAGTTAGTGCATGCAATGCAGTGCTATCGTGTGAGTAGTGTGAGAGATGTGAGTGACACCTTCTAAGCTCTCCAAGATGGAGTTTTGACATACACTGGGTTCGCATAAAATAACAAGTATATCTAAGTGACATTATATAAAATCGAACTAAATGAAGAAACAATGCATGGTGATATTACTAACGTGTACTAGTGAGTTGTTTTTCTAAATCCTTCTCAATTGAAGTTGTCGTTTCTTGTAAACTCGTTATGCATGACAACATTATGTAAAAGAAAGATACGTTTAATGCAAAAATGGAATATGCATGAAGAGTTCGTGTACGTGAGACATGAAAATAAGAGAGTGGCTAGGGACTTACTATACTTTAGAAAGGTGGTGAATGAGCTGTGGCGTTTCGAAGCACAAGAGATGAGACAGTGAATTTGTAGGTACACGAATACGTTTTGCGTATTGACTTCCTCTACCGCCTTGTATTCCCCACTGAGAGATACACGTTTCTGGGTGTTTAGGATTATTAATGAGAGTGAAATGAGTGGGAAAGGAGCAATGTATGCTGCTAAAAGTGGGTGAGTTATATAGAAGTATGCTACACATGCTTTGACTATATTACCCTTGCAACTCAATTATTGAAGACCACTGTAGGAAAGAGGACACCTATGTGTTTTTACTGACAAAATAAGATATTTGATAGATATGAAACGTGAGTAGTTCTTATCTTTTGTTGTGAAGGTATATATACATATACACGTTTGTGTTTTTAATGGTGTCAACTAAATTTATCTAGCCATAAAGTCCACTGCTGTTCTAACTTCCTTTTTTAACATCACAAAATATCATTATGGTCATTAGAAATGTGTAGGAGAAAGCGTGTTTTAAAACGGTCGCGTTTTGTGGTTTTTGTATATGTCGGATTTAGGAAAATGGGACAAGCAACTTGGCATTTAAAATCATATCGAAACTCTACTTGTGTTTCCAGAATTTGGCACTCGAGGAGTCTAGTGGGTGGTGATCGAGGTGGTGCAAAAATATGGGTGGGTCGTGTTTAGTTTTCGAGAGAACACAAGTCGTTTTGGAGGGTGTTTGGCCTGTCGAGTTACATGAAATATCAAAAAGGAAAATTGGGTTTTGAAGTTGGGCCAGTGGAGCGTGGGAGGTGATGTTGGGCCTGAACGAATTAAGGGTCCAGTTGGTTTGTAGCTTAGTTAAAAATTTGTGAAGTAACTAGAGTAATTTAAATGTGATTAGGGTATTAAATTAAGTAAGTTGTAATTATTAAAAATGTAATTTGTGTATGTCTTTACTAATACTAAATTGTACTTATCGAGGTTCAAGTTGAATGAAAATGGTGGTTTGTGTATAATCATATTTTAAAGTATGTGCCGTGAATTAATATATGTTGCGAAGACGTAACGTGATAATAATAAGAGAAAATTTTAAATTTCCCCGTAAAAATGGGTTTTGTTAAACGGTAATACTGGATTATTATTAATTAACAAAGATTATTACGATGGATTTTTGTAGGATCTTACAGTATCTACCCCTAAATTTTGAACTTCGTCCCGAAGTTCAATCCGTGATAGGTGTTGAAGAATGTGGTGTTCAGGAATGAGAGTTTATGGAAGATGTTGTCGAGGGATTTCTTATTTGAATATCAAAGAGGCGAGATCCAACTATATTTATTCGTACTAGACGAAGTAATTTGAATGTTTGGTCAACTAATTATTTCATGGGCTGCGAATAGTGAAATAACGGTCGAGAGTAGGAAATATTTAACACTAAATGTCTAGTGTTCTAATGGTCGAGACTAGTGGATTTTTAATGGTAGTGATTTGAAATTTAATGATCGTGAATAGTAAAATAACGGCTAGTTTCTCCACTTATATTCCCTATTTAACTTTTCCCCTTTTTACCTTTTCGCTCCGTCCCCTTCATTCAACTTCTTCCCCCAAAACATGCCGCCGATCGCCATAGTTGTCGCCACCTTTTACATCGTTCTAGTTGCCGCTTATCTGGCCTTCTTCCCTGATGAAAACTCCGACTACTTCATCGCATCTCTGGTGTTCATCGTACCCCTAACGATTTTAGCGATTAATGTGGATAAGCTGTTGGGGTGAGGATCTCGAGCTAGTGTGGTTAGAATGTAGCTTTGTTGTGTGTCGATGTAACCTTTAATGAATGTGGAATAAAATCTCGTTTATGTTTAGTTATAAGTCTCGATATAGCTTTTAATATTTTGTTGTATTTATGACGCAGAATAATCAAGGTGCTTCATCCTATGGTGGCTCTTGCTATCGCTGGGTTGGTAGTGGTTTTTGTTTCTATGGCGGGTCAACCTATCGAAGATTCTATGCCTTATATTGTGTTTATTGTACTATTAGCACTTCCGATGTTAATCATCTCGTTATGTATTAATTTTTATGGTTTTTAATGAAATTTGTGTTTCAGTGATTTTTTTTTAAAGTTTCTACATTCGTATTTTTCTCGACTTCGTATAAGAAAATAATGGGTAATGAGTGTAGATCTGACTGGGGTTAGTTAAAAGTGAGGTTTATGAACAAGTTATTTTGTCTCGAGATTCTGTTTTGGAATGAAAATTGTTATTAAAGATTTTGAAAAGATAACTGTTCCATTTATGACATGATTCTTCCTAAATTATACATAGGTAGCTAGGCTATGTATAATTGAGGACCAAATGATGTAACGCTTGGTTCAGTCATTGTGGTATTTATGCTTCTTCAAAGAGTTTTTATATGGTTTAATTATAATGGTTCCGTCACACAGTCGGACACCCTCTGATCCTTTTCAAAAGAATTGTAAAGTTTTTGTTCATATTCCAATGATAAGTCAGAAATTTCTAATGTGATATTTGGATATTCTAGGTATAAACTTAGGTTTTAGGTGATGATTTCTTACAACACGGTAATAACTTATGGTTTGATCACAGTGGAGTTAATTAATCCTTAGGGTAATATTAGTGTATTGTTACATAATGATTATGAATAGAGAGGTGGAATAGAAATTGAAATAGGCGTAGATTATAATTATCATGGAAATATTACAAAGTAAAGATTCATACGGTAGAACGATAGTTGTTGCACTTAGGTTACATCCATCAAACCTAAGGCAAGGTACAAACGGAAATATAACTTAGATAATTCTAGACTAGAGTTTATTTATTTTACAGCAGGAATCCATTCATCTGCTTAACATAGGGGTCATTCTTCGATGCTACTGGGGCCTTTTAACGAGTCTTCATTCTCTTGCATCCATCTTGGCCTTCCAGTTGACATTGTAGTTTAGGCAATGACTCTTGTAATGCCCTATTCCACCACATCCGTGGCATTTTATGGATGAGGGTTGTTCATTTCTTTCCATGGCTTTGTAATTTCTTGTCTTGTGGCCTGTTTTCCGACATTTCCCGCAGTTTGCAATGCATTGTCCGGTATGATGCATCTTGCATTTCTGACACAAAGGCTGCTTTCCATGGTAGTTGTCCCTAGTAGTAAGGGTTGTTAGGTTGTTCTCTCTAACTTTTTGTCTGGACCTTTGTTGACGATGGTAGTCGATGCGATCTTGTAGGTGATTGCGGGTACAGATGTCATTGTGAAACTCACATTCGTTGAGGAAAAAGATTCTTTTCTTCTTGAGTTTTCGCTTTTGGTTATTTTTCTTAAGTGCAAAATCTTGCCTAATTCTTTGGGCACATGTGCGGATTGGTTTGGCTATTTTCTTTGAATTCTTTAGGCAATATGGTCTACATCCCATGAAACTTTCATGGTTGTCTCTACAAGGTTTAGCCATCCTTTTCTCTTTCTTGTCTATGTCGTTGTTTCTTGGATGAACTATTGTAGTCACTTCATGTACCACTATAACGATATTGTTTTCAAATTCCTTGATGGTTTTAGGAGTCATGGTTGTGATGAGTGCTGAGGGGGTATGGGTGTTGCTCATGTTGGCCATCTTCAATGACTACAACAAGAAACACTGATTTAGTATTCACTTTATTATTAGAATAATTTCAAATAATAAGGTATTTGCATATTATTGCTAACAATGTGATATCAATACGAAATCAAATCAACTGAGGATCATAGAAATACGATGTGTCTGGGTAGCATCGTAAAATAATAATCATCTATTGATATGGGATTGTTAAGGAACAAACGGATTTATTTACAAAAGCTGAAGTTCAACAACTTTCTCTTCATTCATCAAGTTCTTTTCTGAATATTGGTTCTCAAAATTTTATGGTTTATTGTTTAGTCGTGGTATATTTGATGTATAATCACAGGTAATATCATAGTAAGTTTGGATACAATCATCAAAATTGACATAACTCTAATAACCTGTTTGATCGATTTTTGCAAAACAACCAACACAAGGTCTTTTATTAATGTCTTATTGATTTACGTGGGTTATTTGTTTACTTAAAAGAGTAACAAATGACGAGGTTTTGCATGGCTCTTTGTACTTATTGCACAATATTAGGGTTTGGTGGGAGAAATTTGTTTACAATTGAACGATAAGATAGAACAAGACTGTCATAGCTTAAAAGTCGATTACAATTTCTGAGAGTTACAGAATTATTGCGAATACATGAAATACTAACCAAAACTATTTGGTTTATTTAGTACAACAACGATACTTAAGATCAGTTATGTCTCTGACGTAAACGTCTAACTTCTGCCTCAAGATCCAGTTGTGCAGCTTCCATGGCTGAGAAACGTTCCTGGCATGCATTCATCTGATTAGCTAACATGTTTTCCAGGGCTGCAATCTTTTGGCTCTGGGTTCTTGCTGCGTCTTTAGCCAACCATAATGCACTTTCAATGTCTTCAATCCTAATGTGTGTTTGAGTATGACCTCTACCTAAACAGCGGGTTCTGGCATCCAAATTTCTAAGTTCTTGTTCGTAATTGTCTTTCATGTTACCAATATTCACTCCTAAACTAAACACTTCTCGTCTCTCAGCATCTGTCCTCTTGAACAGGGTATCAATGTTACGGTCATACCATTCGAATCGTAATGGTTGTAACTCTTTTAGCTGTTCAGAGTGAGCGTTTAATATGCTGGTGTGTTGGTGAAGGTGAATCCATATGGAGTCTCGGGTGTCTATATTGTAGTCAGGAGATTTGGGTGAGGGTACATTGTTTGGGACATCTGGCATGGAGAAATCTGAGGTATTTGGTAGGGGAGAATTTAGGTTAACATTCTTCCAAGTCATTTCTTGTTGTGAACTCTGTCCATATTCAAATGTTGGATGACCACCAATCGGATCTCCATCTGAATAAGATTCGGTTGCTCTCCTAAGTTTTTGACGTGGAGGTGATTGAGTAGGTGATGACGGAGGTGATTTCTGAGTGAGTTCTATGTCGGGCTGGGTTTGTGACACTTGTACATAAGGATCTTCAGTATTTGGTGTAATATGATAGCTAGGTGATACATGGGTAGTAGGGGGAGTAGTCTTAGTGATATCGTCTAGTTTGGAAGACATGTTACTATAGCAATCGAAAATAGTAATTATGAGTATTTATACGTTCAAGATGTAACTTTGAGTGTGAAATAATGCAGTGTGTAATGTGTGAAGAGTATACATCAAGCGTGTAAAGATTAGTACAAAACAATCTTAGTAGGTAATGTATTGAGCACGACAGTCTGCAGACACGGAAGGCATAATATGATAAGGTGTAAAATCATTTATTTTGAAAGTGTGGTTATAGTTCGATGTTTGAAAACATTTGATTCTCTATAACCATAAGCTCTGATACCAATCTGTAACATCCCCTAATTTGTTTAGTGGCAGCGGAAAAATAATTAGGGTGTTACGGTGAGGATCGAGTTAAAATTTAAGAAAAACGGTCCAGAATAAACGTTTTGAAAGTTATATGTCATTCGAAATAATAGTTTTGGTATGAAAGGAAAATATCTGATTTGAAACTCCCACAAAATGTGATAATTTGGAAAGAATGACATATTTGATTTTACACCAGTTTATTTATCAGAGTATAAGATGCCCTCTCCGTGTCTTGTCCTGCTCCGTTAATTACCTGAGATAAACATGCTTAAAATGTCAACACAATGGTTGGTGAGTTCGTGGAGTTTAATAGAAAATAACTTTCTTTTACTGAATTTAACAGGTGTATAGTGATTGTCGAAGTAATTAATAGTTCTTCATGAAATAATTCACAAGTTGTGTTGTATAGAAATCCACAAGCAAATCATGTATGATCTCCAAAATCATAAGTTTCAAGTTTATAAATGAAGATGAGCTACGTTGTTATACGCTCGAAATAGAATATTGAGTCAACTTTTAAATGTAACGATATACCAAGCATTTGGGTTGTCTTTTGTAGAATTCACAATTTAGTCACATATGATAACAATTTGGGTTCAAGTACATGATTCATAATCATAACACATAGTGAAAATAATAACCTAGTGTCTGAAGTCTATCAGTGTAAAGTGGTGGTTTACTAAATACAGTTGTATCCTAATATATATGAAACATTCATATATTCATAAAGTTATATTGCCCTAAGCCTCATGACACGCAAAACGTTAACAGAGTACCGTAAAATGGCAGTGTCCCATCAGGGTTACTGATGGGTGTTTTTAGACCTCATGTTAATAGGTGATTTGCCAATTCCTATTTTTCTCAAATATAGTGCATCGCGACTAAATACGACTAACCATATAGGCATTCCGTCCAAGTATTTAGTGGGATAGGTCGTCAGCCTCTAACAGGTTTCGAAGCTGTTCACTATATTCGCGCTCACCGCAGTGATTAATGGCTCATGATTGAGGGACTTTATGGCAATAAAGTAAACTTAGGCAATATAGGGTTCAGGGGTTCATAAAATATACGTATTCTGGTCTTGGCAATTATTTCCAGTGAAATTTAGAAATATCATAGTAAAGTTAACAGTACATCCATTTGTTATATGAATGCCTACAATGAGTCTCAGTATCATGTCACGTCAAGTAGTTTTGAAAATGTTATCCTTCAAATTCAGTGTTTAAGCTAAACAAGTAGTTTGCACATATAACGAACATATATTCCTCTCAAACATGTAAAGCATGGTGGATGATTTTGAGTAAATCATAAGAGTTTTATATAAGTAACTGAAAACAGTTAAAGCATGTATCTCCCCCAAAAGAGTTATTACAAATAAGTGTTAAAAGTAGGGGCCACGACTCACCTGAAGCGTATCTGACAAGATAGAATTATTAGATCTATGGAAACGATCACGGAAACGTCTTCGATACGAAACCTGAATATAAGGGAAGTCTAAGATTCTGACTTACTACTAACAGTGAGTGTGATGTGAGAAATCGTATAACGATTTGATCGGTGATGTGAGTGTGATATGCTCAAAATGCCTCAAGTTAAAAATATAATATCATATATGATATTATCTCGCTTCTTATATCAATCGACCCAAAATATTACTTTCTCCAAAATATGCTAAAATAATATGCAAAGTGAATTCGTTAAATCCTAGTTATAATAAATAACGAGAACGTAAATAACATATAACTAAAAATATGAAAATGCATATGAAGTGATGGGGTGAAAATGAAAATAAACTAAGAATGTCAAGTGAAATTAAATAGGTCCTTGTCCTTTTCAGATCTTATCCTTTTCAGTTTAACTGCGATTGCGTTACGTCGTTAGTCCTCGGTTAAGTCCTTTGTCCATAATAGTCCAACAATTGTCCATATGTCCATATAGGGCTTGAAGTTCAATGATATGTCAATTTAAGTCCTTTATAAACTGTTTTCACAGCTTCAGTCCCTACATTTCTTAATTTGGCAGTTTTAGTCCTTCTAGTTAAAGTGCGTTACATTTTTAGTCCTTTTTGCGTAAAAATAACGGGAAAAATATTCTAAAAATTTCTATAGCTTTATTAAGTTCATTTTAACTTATTTCAATTTCTTATTTCAGAAAAGAGCTTATTTTTACATTATTAGGCCAAGTAGCGAATCAACTTAAGGCCCAATTAAGAATTTTAGAGGCGAGGGCGTGTAAACTGTTTTGGGCCTGGTCTTGGGCTATTTTTATGAGTCTGAAAATGTTTCATATGGGCCCGGTGGGCTTACGGATCGTTAACTCTTGTTGGGCTTTAAATAAGCCCAATTCGGAACAGTGGTTTCTTAGAATTTTACTTTCTGGAAATTTAATTATAGGGTTGGTGGTTTTGTCGATCAAAAGGGCTGATTTTAAGTGTCGAAATGAGATCATGTGATCAATGTAAAAACACAAAATATGTAGCTTGCTAGCTCGACGTTCGAGATATGCAAAAATATTAGGTAGTTGTTCATTCTCATACGAAAATACAAGGTCGTTTTATAGGCGAGTTGAGACAGTTTTCATGTTAAAAAGACTTAGAAATTTTCTAAGTTATAAACTTGGTTTTTGAGTAGCGATTAAAATGGGTCTTTTTAAGTGTCGAGATGAGCTTATTTTTACGTGATGTTTAAACGAAAATATGTTAGGACCGAAGCTTCTCCTCTTTATCACACAAACACTCTAGATGATGACACTCATAAACAATATAAGAACAATAAGAGTAGCATGGATCTTATGGTTAAAATTTCTAGTCAAATGATTATATTCAAATATGAAGATAATACAAAGACTAGGGAGGACTTGGATACACACACACACTCTTTTCTCTAATGTAAATAATGAGGCACACATCACTGAGAGTGTGTGTGTGGCGTTAAATGAAATACACAGCCAACCAAAGAGGGCTTTGGTGGGCTTTTACAATTGACTTGGAGTGGGCTTATGTTGCACTACACATATACTTACTTTACAAATAAAACTAATGCCATAAGCCCACTTAAACTAACTAAATATTGTACATGACACATTAAGTTATTAGCAAATGACCATCACTTTATATTTAACATAAAATGATTGCTAACAAAATAGTAGCTAGTTGGGAGTTCTATTGGGTCGTATAAAAATAAAGTGTAGTTGCTAGATCAATAGTGGAGGTATGAGGTCTTCTTTAGGGTGACATGGGACTGTTTTTAATATGTACAACACTTAGAATATATATATAGCGTTTCCCAGTTTACATGTTACGTGTAACATAAAATGTTTATGCGTTCAGTTAGTGCATGCAATGCAGTGCTATCGTGTGAGTAGTGTGAGAGATGTGAGTGACACCTTCTAAGCTCTCCAAGATGGAGTTTTGACATACACTGGGTTCGCATAAAATAACAAGTATATCTAAGTGACATTATATAAAATCGAACTAAATGAAGAAACAATGCATGGTGATATTACTAACGTGTACTAGTGAGTTGTTTTTCTAAATCCTTCTCAATTGAAGTTGTCGTTTCTTGTAAACTCGTTATGCATGACAACATTATGTAAAAGAAAGATACGTTTAATGCAAAAATGGAATATGCATGAAGAGTTCGTGTACGTGAGACATGAAAATAAGAGAGTGGCTAGGGACTTACTATACTTTAGAAAGGTGGTGAATGAGCTGTGGCGTTTCGAAGCACAAGAGATGAGACAGTGAATTTGTAGGTACACGAATACGTTTTGCGTATTGACTTCCTCTACCCGCCTTGTATTCCCCACTGAGAGATACACGTTTCTGGGTGTTTAGGATTATTAGTGAGAGTGAAATGAGTGGGAAAGGAGCAATGTATGCTGCTAAAAGTGGGTGAGTTATATAGAAGTATGCTACACATGCTTTGACTATATTACCCTTGCAACTCAATTATTGAAGACCACTGTAGGAAAGAGGACACCTATGTGTTTTTACTGACAAAATAAGATATTTGATAGATATGAAACGTGAGTAGTTCTTATCTTTTGTTGTGAAGGTATATATACATATACAAGTTTGTGTTTTTAATGGTGTCAACTAAATTTATCTAGCCATAAAGTTCACTGCTGTTCTAACTTCCTTTATTAACATCACAAAATATCATTATGGTCATTAGAAATGTGTAGGAGAAAGCGTGTTTTAAAACGGTCGCGTTTTGTGGTTTTCGTATATGTCGGATTTAGGAAAATGGGACAAGCAACTTGGCATTTAAAATCATATCGAAACTCTACTTGTGTTTCCAGAATTTGGCACTCGAGGAGTCTAGTGGGTGGTGATCGAGGTGGTGCAAAAATATGGGTGGGTCGTGTTTAGTTTTCGAGAGAACACAAGTCGTTTTGGAGGGTGTTTGGCCTGTCGAGTTACATGAAATATCAAAAAGGAAAATTGGGTTTTGAAGTTGGGCCAGTGGACCGTGGGAGGTGATGTTGGGCTTGAACGAATTAAGGGTCCAGTTGGTTTGTAGCTTAGTTAAAAATTTGTGAAGTAACTAGAGTAATTTAAATGTGATTAGGGTATTAAACTAAGCAAGTTGTAATTATTAAAAATGTAATTTGTGTATGTCTTTACTAATACTAAATTGTACTTATCGAGGTTGAAGTTGAATGAAAATGGTGGTTTGTGTATAATCATATTTTAAAGTATGTGCCGTGAATTAATATATGTTGCGAAGACGTAACGTGATAATAATAAGAGAAAATTTTAAATTTCCCCGTAAAAATGGGTTTTGTTAAACGGTAATACTGGATTATTATTAATTAACAAGGATTATTTCGATGGATTTTTTGTAGGATCTTACACAATTTACGAAAATATCGCCCAGCTTCATTTCTAACACAGTCAAAATTCTAAACACCTATGTTGTTATAGATTGGTTATCTATAATGCTTTAGTGTCTTCGGTTCAATAATGTTTGTTTTGTCTTGTATTGTTTTGCTATATATTTATAATTGAATAAATGAAATATATTGTGTGCATCGTCATTTTCATATTCTATGTCTAATGAGTCGATAAGTAACATCTGAGATCAAAACTTTGTTATTTAAAAGGAATCATTATCCATACAACAATTCTTTTGTACACGTCAAATTGGCCGGGTTAGTGTTGCTGATATGTGAATACTTTTTTGTGTATCTGACATTTTTATGAATAGTTAATACGCTAATTATGATGACAGGAACAACGTAATACAATACTATTCTGAACCTTTGCATAAAAATGAATTTTTTTATACATCAAACTGGGCAGGTTTGGTCTTGAGTCAAATTAGACGATAGTTTATATTTGGTCTTGAGTCAAATGTATTCTAGTGGGTAATCGTTTGTTTCCTCCTTATTGGAATAGTAATGTCTTGTTTTATTAGCTTTATCGCCTATATAACGGCTGAGATGCGAGATTCACATGCATCCTATGTACTTAAAGTTTATGGTGTAATATATTCACTGGGTGTAAAAACTTTTTACAAAAAAAATTAAAAAAATAATAATAATAATAAATAAATAATGGATAGGTTATTGTGGTTGATATTGTTAAGTGTATTTTCTATGCCATCTATTTCTTTTTCAGGTGCTTTAGGCAGATGGTAGAATACCGCGTTTGTTGATTTTCTTTGTAAAAAACTTGTAACTCTGATATATCCTACTTTTACGTTTGTGCTTCAAATAAGTTCATATTCATCTGTAATTCTTGTTATGATGTAACTACATGTTGATGTATTTCCATCTCAAGTATTGATCATATTTGTATCATGGTAAAATTTCAATTTTCATACATGACGGATTGATCTAATTGCAGACACGGATAGCGAATTGATTCGTGACTATATAAAAAGCAACAAGAATTGCGACATTTCTAAAGTTGCGACGCCTCTACGAAACATCGTCAATAATAGCGCCAAGAAACAGTGACGTCACAATGTTTTAGCGACGTATTACCGGAAGTTGTTGCCCTTTTATATTTAGCGACACATTTCACAAGTCGCAAAAACCTGCGACTCGTTTCCAGTCGACCCGCCATCTATCGTCACTAAGTACGTCGATTGCATAAAATGTGTCGCTATATATATAAAAACAACAATTAACTCAATCCTGCCGGAGCGAGAAAAGGAAGAGGTGAAATGTAGACATATCCTACCCTTACTGTTGGAATATGTGAACTATTTATAAAACCATAAACACATATAATCATCAAGAACACGCAGCGGAAAGATCTACAAGAACAAGTAATTAATTAAACTAAATAGAAACGTACCTTAGTGATTCCTAGCAAGAACAAGGAATCTCTTCAACAAGAACAAGTTATATAAACCCTAATAGGGATTATATATGGATCGACAATCACCAAACACACTAGCTAAAATAAGCTAGTTACTCGCTCTTGTACACACGTAATCTAGCGTTCCAATGAGATAAGCTAGGTTCAAGAATCACAAACAACACCAACACTTGTAAGCAATTTAGATCGACCAAGTTCTAGTGAACTTAAAAAATTGGGTCGACTAAATAAGAGCTTGGAGAAGAAGAGGAGAAAGAAGTTGGCAAGTTAGGGATTCAAGATTAGAGAAAAACCTAAACACAATGAATTGTATTTATAGGCTAACCCTAAATCTCCCAAACTTGTTCCCTAAGTCACTAGAACCGGCCACCCAAGCCCAAGGGAGGGTTTTGGCCGATCCAACCCACAACAAGGGTTTCTAGATCCTTCTTTCTTCCTTTTGCACATTTAGTCCTTTAACGGTCGTTATCTCTAACCCCGTTAAGTCCTAACTGTCGTTAAGTATTTTGTTTGTGAAATGAATAAATAAATACATAAGATATATTTAATTATTCATCCATTGGAACTCTCACGTTATTGTGTGCAATCCCGAGTCTCGGGTTCGAAACCGGACATACTAATATTAATGTATATCCATAAACTCTAACAGCTCCCACTTGGATATTCATTAATATCGTAATGACATGGGCTAGTCTAGCTTAACAGATCCCAATGCCCCCAGCTCGAATCGAGTATGGTTTTCCTGGAAAAACCACGTGATGAATTTAATCATCATACTTATCCTTTTGTTACTAATACCGTGTTAATATGGATATGGATCTAGGTCATTCCATAATTAACTATTCTGTTTCTCGTTATTAATAATTGATCAAGATTACCAAAACATCTGAACGTCTTCCAGATAGACTTTGGGTAAGGCCTTACAAACATCTTGTCAATCCTACGAGGGGCCCAACAGTATTATACTTCAAAACAAATTTGAAGGAACAAATCCTTTATTGACTACGAGCATGACCCTCGAACTTTGTATCACCTCCGAAAATAGCCCTTATAACTACCTTTTACGGATAGCGTTAGACTACCTTACAGAAAATGAACTACATCCTTGGCAGTCACCTGGTATCTCAAGTCTGAGGATAAATATTCATGATTTACTTAATGACGACGATCCATAAAGTATAATCATATGGTTGGGATAAGTCCTATATTCAATTTATCCATATTGAATATCATGTGACATTGGTGTCTCAACCTTACAGTATATTCTACCAATCCTCACATTTGTCTTTATTCAATGATATTCCCATATCATTAATCGACAACGGACAATTTAGAATAACATAAGTTATTCACGGATTTAAACATGCAAATACAGGATACAATATTATAAATGATAATAAACGTTATCCGCACTTTATTTCATTAAAATAATATTGCTTTATTATCCCTTATCCAAATACTAACTAGATCAATGCATGACAATTCTCATTAGTGAATTATGCCACAAGTCATGTTCCACATACTTGTTGACAAGGCATAAATCAACTAATGTTGATCTATCGGAATTTTGAGAATACTTATTTCATATAATGAAATTCTTGTATGTGTGCTTCATCTATCTAGATATTGCCACATACTTCATAAAATGCGTGACATCCTCATGCACGAATTTATGACAATTAAACTACCAAACCTTTGTATTTAAAGTATTCTAATTCTTTATGTATAATGCAACTATGCTCATATTGAGCACAACTAGTATACAT
This sequence comes from Artemisia tridentata subsp. tridentata, assembly GCA_021014915.2. NCBI lineage: Eukaryota > Viridiplantae > Streptophyta > Magnoliopsida > Asterales > Asteraceae > Artemisia > Artemisia tridentata. The sequence continues at coordinate 51,912,559 of CP139509.1, read as the reverse complement.
GGTCTCCTAATAAGGATGAGCTCCCACCATGACTAGTATTGAGTGTCATCTCAATCTTACTAGCATCATTGTATCAAACAACAATATGCTCTTTTAAAGTTCCGTAAACTTTTAACATTCATCGTGTAATGTTTGATATCTTCAAATCCTTCAAGATTTGACCACAATATCAATCAAGCAATAACTTGCCATATGGTTCACATTTAGAATTTTGGAGCAAGTCCAGGCTGAGGATGTAAATTCTAAACCATATCCATTACACTTAACTATCTAATAATTTATAATTAGATATTAATGTTGTCAATCATCTTTCATTCAAGCATGATACAACAAGTAACATGATGTACATGAATAATCCTTTTGTCAATACTTAGATTCATTCATGTCATATCTTTTTAAGGATATGATTCTATCTAGTCCTTCTAATAGAATATCATGTTCTTTTAGAATCAGATATTATTACCGCTTATGTTTATTACAATAAACATATATTCCAAGGTTTTATTTTCTATATGAAGTTTCATTCCAAACTAAAACTTAACATTTAAGGTTAACGTCAATGGAATTTTACTTCCCATATGTCATTCAACATATATGAAACAAGAAAATAAATATATCACTCCCACTAGCTTTCAGGAATATTAAGAAATATCTTAATTTTAATTATAAATCAAGTTAGATTTAGTAACTAAAAATTAAGTATATCTTTTAGATGCATGCATTAATCCATTCACAAATGATTTGCATTTTGTATACTACTAAAGATTATTTGAATTCAAACACTCCTTTTAATTACTTTTCGTCCTCGCTCAAGTAATTATTAAAGAAAGAGTTTTGACATTCCATTATTAATTTCATATAAATGAAACTAATAATGACAATCATAATCTTTATATATTTAATGTGCTTAGAAAGAATTTCAATCACATTTAATTGCTTAATTGTGATTGATAATCTTTTCACATATTAAATATGTATACAAATTTGTCCATTATGATTTCTACACAAGAATTTAAATATCTAGGATTTTCATTTCCTTCGTAGAAATTCATTTCCATTCTATAGTGTATCTATAGAGTCTAAGATTAACTACGTTTCCAAACTAGTTATCTTTTTGGACTGCATCTTATTATTCATAGTATGAGTAATTTTCCAAATAAACATTTGCAATTTATTAACAGGCATACCAAGATCCTGTAACTCATAACCCTCAACACATTCTACAAATATTTGAGATATCCTTGCGGATCTATGAATAAGAATTCCATCATCTTTGAGATTTAACACTAACATGTTAAATCCTTATAATGATCTTGCTAGTGTATTTTAGAAGATCACGTATCTTGTAATTTTATCTTATGAAGATAAAACTCCCACTTGCCTTTTGCAATTTATAGATTACCTATAAATGCTTAGCAAATAGAGCAACACTAAACTTGTTCTCTTTTGGGACTTTACAAATACATATTGACAATTTCTAACCTTAATTTGTTAATAACCTACTCAACAAGTAGTTTAACAAATTCTGAACTTGAATTTTAAGACTTAATGTGATTGATCACATTCCATATTAAATGGTGTCTTATTAATCTTCTAGGTTGGAGTCTTAATTTGAGTATATCCAATTCATACTCCATTTTCTAACCTTGATATCTTTAAGAAGATTAGAAGATATAATTATCTTTAATCAAACAATTTTTCAAGAGTTTGATTTTCCTAACTGAACATACCATAAACTTATGTATTTCATTAGGATTAATATTGTAAGTTAATCTTACAATATGTAAGATAAATATATTTCGTTTTGGCTTACCTATTTACCAACTAAGTCAATTTAATGGTACAATAGATTTCCAAGCTAATTGCATAATTTATAACATAAGTGTCTTATTGTCCAAGCCACTTAATATCTATGTCTTACCAAAAAGACATAAACTGTTATAATCCCAATCTACGTTATAAATCATTGATCAACTCAATGACTTCTTGTATATGTCTTAAAAAAGTACATAACAAGATAACGTCTTACTTTATTATAAGTCTTATAATAAAAGACTTCATATTTATATCTTAACAAAAATACAAATATGCATAACTAAAGTAATTATGAAACCCACAACTTGGTTTCAATAGTATTTCAAGTTAATTTATTTACTTCATATATTTATGTCATTCCAAGAATACATAAACATCTAAATATGAAGTAGTATAAGATTACTTCATTTATTTATGTCATTACAACAATACATAAATATTTGCATTTGAAGTAGTCTTATTATCATATCGACACTTGTTCTAATAATTATCTAATTTTAGAAACTTGTAAATTAACATAGTTTAATCACATCAGCTGAGGCTGATAAAATGAAAGTATGTAATTTACCTTGTCATTAATATCTAGTAATGAAAGTAGATATTAACTTCAAGTGTTCCATAAATTAGAATGTGTAAAAAACACATTAGAACATCAATCTCTGACCTTGCAGTCAAGAGAACCCTTTAAATCATATTCCTTTATGTTGTTGCTTGCACACAATAAGATTTCTCCCACTTGTGCATGGAACAACATTACGTAACAGATAAACAACACGTCAATAGTTTGCTTATTTGATCAATATGATTGTGTCATAGATATAAGTAGATATATAATCACCTTGTCTATTAAGAAAAACGTACACGACTGTCCTTAATACCACAAGTGTCTATAATTGGAAAGTAATCATCTTAAGAGATTCTAGAGATGATCTTGGTTGCTATCAAGACTTGTAGCTCCCACTGAATTTAAGATCACTGCATGAACTCATTATCCAGTAATTTCAGCACTATGCTCCCACTGAATTTGACAACATTATAAATGTTCCATAACCAGTAAAAGCAAGTAGTGTGCTGCTTACTTTCCTACATCTTTGATGAATCCCTTACGTAACAGCTACTAAGGTACTTCAAAAAATGTATTCTACTTGTGAATGATGGAATAACCATCAATCCAATTAACTTGAAAGAATTGGGTATGCAATTTCTTCCTTAGTTAGGTCTACCATCCCCTTCATGGCATGTAGCACCTTTAAATGGTTAAAGCATAACAACTAGATCAAACACTATAGTTTGCCTTTTACCAATTACGCGGTAATTAGTCTAGCTTATAGTTTTAATAACTCCTAACCATGCAATTTCTTAAGAAATTCGCCACGAGTTATTTCTTAGAATTTAGACAATTCTAATTTTTCTATTATACCTTTCTCACTCATGAAAAAGGAATAGAATTAAGTCTTAATCTTCACACGAAAAGTAGACTCGGTTTATTCTTTTCAGTAAAAATTGACTCTATCCAAAACCCCTATGTGTGTAGACCAATTTACTACTAAAAGAATATCCCATGTTTACGGTTTTAACGTTGCATTAAATACATTAAAAGAATTTTTCAAAATTCAATTTAGTATTTTTGATAATAACTTTTCAAGAAAATTAAACACCCACGGTAAATAAAATTTCACCATTTAATTTTCATTGAAAAATAGGATCCAAATTGACGTCGTTTCATCACATCAGCTTTGGCTGCTAGCAATGAAAATACTCAATAAGGTAGAGCTGCACTCAATTGCCAATGTACAATTGCAATTCCTAGAATCATGGGACTTACATTATATTGCCAACATCAGTTGCAAAATGTAAACATGTTTTATCCCCAAATCTTTATGCCTTGGCGCCGTTCCATTACATCAGCTTTGGCTGCTAGTAATGAAAGTGCCCAATTAAATTAACCAACTTAAGAAACAGTAAATTGACGTCGGTTTATTGCATTCAGCTTTGGCTGCTAGCAATAAAGTACTCAATTTACCCTTAGATGACCACCCTTTGAACATCAACATTCAGCTTTGGCTGCTAGTGATGTAGGATGAAACCTTAGGTGTTTCTTTTTGTAGTTGGGTGGCATATTACTTAAATTTAAAGGGTAATAAATTTTGATGTGTAAAATCAAAAAATATGTACAAAGATGTCATGCATTCATCTTTGTATCATATATGTTTGCAAAAACAAAACCATTTACTTATTCGTAGCTCAAATCATCAAATTTTTTAATTGAGGCGTTGAGCAAATTACAACATTGCCTTAATGTTGTTGTCGAGAAATCACTCTTTATCACACAATATATAGGCGTTAAACACAAGAGAGATGGGACAAGGTGAATATGTTGGATCGTATGAAATGAGATAGATATGGATGTTAAAGCTTCATATATTAAACACACAACACTCACCTGTGAACCACTTTACAAATGAAGCTTTGTGATGTTTAAATATCACAGCCATTTTCACTTGTTGGCTTTGATGGGCCTTGAGTAGGCTTTGCTCATGGGTTGGGCTTTTACATATAAACTAAGACTAATACAAGCCCATAAAATACAAAGTTCTTATATTAATGAATGACCATCACTTTAACTATAAAATTAAAGCTAACAATCTCCCCCTAAGGGATGGTCATTCAAAATATGCACTACGTGATTAGACCTTTAGACTTCTGGGTCTTGAACTTTGTGATTCTTTGTTCCTTCATGCATTGTGATCTTCATCATATCGACTTATGGATTGTTCTTTGCCTTGATCAACATCTTCATGTATTTACAGCGTCGTTTCTTCCAATGTAGATGTTGAGACATACGATGATCGATGGACTTTCTTCAGTACCTGCATAAAACAGTTAGCAATAAATCGTCCAGCAATTCTAGGTTCAGATCTCATTATGACCCTTACAACTTATGTCCTTTTTGGCGAACACAAGTGTATTTTATTGGAAGTGTTCCTAAGAGATCTTTGATGAATCTCATGTCTCTAGACTCAATAATGTGCGTTTTGTTTTTAGTCGTCGGAGGCATGGAGCAGAGTGCCACCTTTTCAATATCAACACATCTCGGAGTGAGAAGTCGATAGATTATGAAGTGTTCTCCGTGAGAAACGAAACAAATATCTTTTAAGAGATATCTGAGTGGATAGGAGGGGTGGTGCAATGCGTCACTGGGTCCATGACGTCTTTTCTTCAATACCAGTATCACCTTAGTGAGTACCGATAGCAAATGTATTGACCCGGTTTCTGACCTAAGTTTTCATGGAGGGCTATTTCTTTTCACCCTTACAAAAACTTTTCTTTTTCATTCTTCAACCCCTTCTTTCTCCTTTCTCATTATACTCCTTTTTTCAATCTTTCCTAAGGACTTCTAATGCTAAGCTATTGGAGTTGTCCTTGGGTAGATCCCTCCGGTTCTGGCGGATCATTGGACATAACCTAACCATAATCATCTTATTACTCCATGATTATCCTAGATTATTTGTCACATGCCATTAAACCTTGTGAAAATCTCTCAACGTGTTTATGAGAAAACACATTTTGTTAACACATCGAGAGTTTTGCATTTATGAAACACTCCCCTTTCACATGTGCTCATGCATTTTTGTAATAAATTGCACATGTTGGGTAGAGTTCGCACATTTGAATTGATCGATTTTCAATGAACATGACCTTCGCGAGACACGCTTACATCACTAGTTAGACTAGCTTGAAATTATTACCCGTCCTGGTCATATTCAAAGATCATCTCTCGAATTGGTACATTCTACTCAGACAAGTCCTTTGCGAGAGACGCTTGCATCACTGGAAAACCAGCTTGAAATTATTACCCGTCCCGGACTAGTCTTTTCGATAACCGACAGTTAGTTTCGTCAATTCGATGGTACTTTCTGATTCTTTCTGATGAGCTCCTTTGAGATTCGAACCATGATCACATATTAATCACATTTCTCCCCCTCAAAAATAGCATTTCAATGGTATTTTTGATACCGTTTGATTAAAATTATTGTTATTAGAAAGCTAATAGGGAGAAACTGATATGCATGAACATTTTGGAACAAAAGTGTTTTTGAAATACTCCCCCTCAAAACTTACATTGGTTGCGACATTTTTGTAAACTTTGAAGCAAGTGGGGGGTAACAATTTGAAAATCTTAAGCAAAATTTTTGAAAAGTTTTGAAAAACTTTTTTTTTTTTTTTTTTTTGATAAATTTTGAATAAAATTTTGCTTAAGATGAAGAAGTTTGGTTTGATAAACTTTTGATGAAAACTTCTTTTCTTTTTAGGATTGTTGCAATAAATTGTACAACAGGGTCCTTTCTTTGAAAAACGGGTTATACACTGTTATGTGTGCATAAGCCAAAACGTTGAAGCCCGGGTTGTAAGCTGAAATACTTACAAGCCATTTAGATTTTTAGGATAAGAGCTCGAAATTTTTTGATGAAGCACTTTCCTTGCTTTGAAGATCGGGTCCTGAACTGATGTGTTCAGAAGCCATTATTGAAGCGCGGGTTTTGAACTGAATTGAACAAAAGCCATCTTGACCAGATTAGACAACAACTTTTGGAACCTATTTGAGCACTGCACCAACGGGTTTAGCATGTTTTGCAATCCATTTGTAAGTTGTGTCAATCTGGTTCAAAGAAGTCGAATTCCAACGAGGACTGAAAACTGGTTTTTCATCAGGAAATAACACTCGTGGAATCAACGGAGATTTAAAATCCTTTTTCAAAGCAGAGTCATTCTTGGTTTGCAGCGGAAGTTTTTCAGAGTTTGAAGGACTTTGCTTTGGTCTCCACACTTGCCTTACCCGTGTAAAGCGAGATTGTGGAGTTTGAAATCTTGAAGTCTCTTCATGAGACATGTTTGACCTTGAAAGCTTTGGAGGAGTAGGTGTTTCAGAAAATCGTGGTTTCTTTGAAAACTTCCTTCCTTTTTGCAAAGAATAGGTTGTAAACTGGGAAACCTTTTTCGAAAATGGTTTTGAAGATTCACCCGTGTAAACCTTCTTCAAAGCACTACCCTCTTTGGGAAACTTGGTTGAAACAGGAGATTTTCCTTTTGAACGGTTAAGATCATCAAACTTTGTTTTCAAGGCATTGTATGATGATCGCAAATCACTGTATTCTTTTTGAAGAAGATCTTGAGATGCCAATTTAGATTCCAAAGAAGCAATTTGTTTCAAAAAATGATCTTTTTCAGCTTTTGAATCATCTATTTTACGAGCCAATTTTCGTTCGAAAACAATATTTTCTTTTTCAAGTTTTTCAAAATATGTTTCGAATTTGTTCGTTTTGTTGAAAAGATTAGTTTTGGCATCCTCAAGATCATTTGTGCGTTGAGCTAAAAGAGTTTCAAGCTCAAGCACTTTTGTTTGAAACACATGATTTGCATTGTCTGTTTCAAAATCTGAAGAAGTAGAATCAAACAGAGGATTTGGATAGGAAACTTTTGTAACTTGAGGCTTCAATACTTCTGACTCCTTTTGTTTCGTGTTTGATTTTTGATTCAGAACACGTGAGCGCTTGATTGAATTAAACAGGTTTTTGTAAGTCTGTTTCAAATGCTCATTTTCTTTTTGTAATGATGCCACAGCATGTTCCAATTCAATATTTTTTGTATCAATTTCGTCCAAATCAAATTTGATTTTGGCATCATCACACTTTTCTTCAAAAATCTGTTCCTTTTTAGAAGAAGCAATTCTTTTTGACAATTCTTCTTTGACTTCAGCTACTTCTTTTGAAAGTTCAGTGATTTTTCTTTTGAAACAAAGATTTTCAGACTTCAAAAAATATGTATGGTCAGAATCCACATTCTCATGCTCATGATTGACATACACCGACTTGAGTGACTCAATTTGATTTGTGAAAAATTCTTTTTGAATATCAAGATTTAAGCATTTTGCATCAAATTCATCTTCGAGAGAATGGACGTACTTTAAATCTTCTCTCATTTCAGTGACAAGAAATTTTTCAAAGTGTTCAAAACTGAAATTGATGTTTTTCACAAGAGGTTCAATCTCATCTTTTAAATACTTACAGACTTCCCTTTTTAGCCAAGCGTCTGATGACATGAGACGATTGTAGTCACTTTCGGTGTATTGTTGTTTTGACCAAATGACCTTTAACGTGTGCTCAATGTGATTTTTAAGATTACAAAACTGTTTCCTTGCTTTATTTTGCCATAATTTAGCATCATAAGTAGCAAGTTGAACTTATTTGAAAAATCTTTTCACATTTGTTTCTTTTCTTTTTAAAGGTGGTTTTGGTATTTCTGACAATTGTATACAACCATACACAAAGCCTTGGTACGAGAGTGGGCTTTTTCTTTGTTTGACTTTTAAGCATTTTTCCTTTTCCAAATTTTCATCTTCTTCTGATATGAACAGAGCATCAGTCGGCAAAAATTTATGTTCGACCTGATCTGTATTTTCAAAACCAATTCCTGATTTTCCCTTATGAACTTTCTCAGCTTTAGGAATCATCATTCGAAGAGTTTGAGCACTTTGGTCTGTTTTTCGAAGTTTTACTTCAAGATTGGTTGCTTGTTTTGAAAACTCTTGATTTTCTTTTTCAAGTTTTGTATTAACAATCTTAAGATTTGAAGTGTTTTCCTGAAGCATTGAGTACCTCATTTTTAATTCACCATTCTCTTTTAAAAGTTCTTGGACCTTTCTGTTAGCGGGGCCCAAATTTCTATCCACAAATTTCGACCTTGAGATTTAAGATTTGAGATTTCAGTGTCTTTGCTTTTTGTTAATTTTTCAAGCTCTTTGGACAATAAGATGTTTGTTTGCTTAGTTTTGCGATTGTCCTCTTTGCACTTTTCAAGTTCATGTTTGAAATTATGGATTAAAGAAGCAAATATGGCATGATCTTGATCATGAGAAGATCCATCCTGGGCAGGCTCACCTCCATTAGGATCCATATCTGGGGTTGTTGGAGTGATATTACTATCAAACCTTTGCTCCACATATGTGTCACTGATGGACTCAGGATGCGCAGGATGTGTCTTGTCATGAACAAACACATTATCGAACACAACAACATTATCATTATCGTTTGAATGTTGTACCGTAGCCAATATTACTTTGTCAGGTGCAGGTCTGATATGAACAGCTTTAGATGATGTACCCGCATTGACCGTTCGTTCCTCTTTATTTGCCTCTTTCTCATTTCCCTCTGCTTCCTTCAATAGCTGTGCCTTTTCAATTTGCTCTCTCTCCCGTTTCTTCTTCTCCATTTCAGTTATTTCCCGTTTCTGCTTCTCCATTTCGATTCTTTCCCGTTCTATCACTCGCTTCTCTTCCCTCACTTCAATCAGATGGAATGATCTTTGATTAAGCTGCAATTTCAGCAAGTCTATTCTCCAAAGCAGCTGATCTCTAAACGTTTCAGCTTTCAGGTCTCTTGTGACGCATTCACTCCATGTTTCGATATTTGAATCATAACCCGGATGTTTTTCGACTATTCTGAAATCTAAGTCGAAAAACCATCTAAAGTGCGTCTTGAATGCGTCATATGCTTCAGTGCAGTCAAATCCACGTTCAATTGCGTGCTCTACTCGAAATATGTAATGCAATAGTTTCTCTCTGAATGTGTGATAATCCATTTCAGGTTCGAGGAATCTAGCAAACATTCGTTCAAAAGCATATGATTGCACTATTGACATTTTTGCGTTTGTGAGTCTCTCACATAGACTTTTGATTGCTTTAAAGTGTATGAGACATCGTTCATTCGAGCGAATAAAGTCTTGCATAACCTGAGACATTTGTCCCTCTTGAGAACTTGATTCCATTTTTTTGTGATATGTGACAAAGTTGATTCAGGATCTTTGCAATGAAATAGGAGATGTTGTTGTTGACGGTTAATTTTGGTTGTTGTTGTTGTGAAGCAAGTTGTTACGGTGGAATTTTGGTCTGGAAACTTAAAACCTCAATAACTTCATTCTTGAGCGTTTTTAGGCCTCGAAACTTGGGTTGAATGAATAAATTTATTCAACGTGTCCTTCTCCTCAGTCTCACGGTCGTTTTGACAGGTCGTGGACTGAAAACGGAGTTACGGTTCAAAAGTTATAACCGTTTGAAGTTTTGACGGAAGTACGAGGGCCAAAACTGCCAAATTTGAAAGTTTCCTTAAGCTGCTGGAAAGTACAGGGACTAAAACTGTCAATACTGAAAAATCAGTGTTGTCCGATATCGCTCAGCTAGTGCTGTCCGATATCTGAATTGTGAAAAAGTTCTCGGACAAGACTGGAATGTGAACTGCGATAACTCTGGTCAGTGGCCAACTGCGATAAAATCCCAAGTGCGATAAAAACTGAATTGCGATAAGATTTTCAGTCTCAATTGCGATAGACCAATTCAGCTTCAAAATGCGATAAACAGGCCAATTGCGATAAATCGCTACTTTTCACTGAAATGCGATAAAACGCAACTTTTGAAGCCAAATGCGATAAAACGGCTGAAATGCGATAGAAGCATGCAATTGCGATAAATACGCACTTTTCCCAACTTTTTGACTTTTGTGTCACTTGATGCCTTATCTAATGAGATTTTCTCTGACCACTTTCACCAACTTGCCCACTTTCCTGACAATAATCAACAACTTGGACCAATAATATCTACACAAAGATAAATCTAAGTATAATATTCCAAAAACACCAAAGTGATTCTTCCTTTAATTCCCAGTCGATCTAAGAACATAGAACAACACAACTTTTTCTTTGATCTTGCGTATAGTAGCCACCAAGAACACAAAGGGTCACGTTTTCCAGAAGAAAAAAAAACGCAACACAAATGTATTTTTAACAAGAATCGAACTCAAAGAACGCCTACCTCGAAGCTAGGCTGTTGATACCACTTGTTGTGACTAGAAATCACTCTTTATCACACAATATAAAGGCGTTAAACACAAGAGAGATGGGACAAGATGTGTATATGGATCGATGTATATTTAGAGAGATATGAATGTTAAAGCTTTTCTTATTAATGCACACACAACACACCTGTGAACCACTTTACAAATGAAGCTTTGTGATGTTTAAATATCACGGCCATTTTCACTTGTTGGCTTTGATGGGCCTTAAGTGGGCTTTGCTCATGGGTTGGGCTTTTACATATAAACTAAGACTAATACAAGCCCATAAAATACAAAGTTCTTATATTAATGAATGACCATCACTTTAACTATAAAATTAAAGCAAACACTTAAGATGCTTCGTACTTTTTCATGGTGTACTTGGTAAGTCTATTATTGACGCACAGGCGAGCGGATGGACGACAGCCGCCGAAGCTGGTTAAAACCGTGCCCCTCTATGGTCACAATTTAATGTGAACCAACCTTAAACGCACTTTATAGTTTGTCAATAATAGGTCCGCCGCTTCGACCACTTTTGTACAGTTACAATCAATCAACTAAAAAAATATGATTTTCTTGCTAAAACAATTTTATGTAATAATTTATTAATTGCTAGTCTCGCCTGGGAGCAAATTACCGTGCCAAGCGAACCACTATCGGCACATAAGACTTGGCAATAAATAAAATTACTACAAAGGTTTCATAGTTATTAGTCTTATTTATTTTTTATTTGAAAAATTACCCTCTTTTGCAGTTACAATCCATCATAATATTAAACACAAAAGATCAAGTAATTACAAAAAATAAATAAACACATAATAACAAATATATGATCATCCACGATATCATATAGCCACATGCAAACCTTTTTCAATAAATCCTAATATTAATTCTATGTGAAATTTAAATGTATGTAACTAACAAAACTCCCATTGGTTTTCGAGCTCATTGTGCCCAATGATCCACAGACACCAAATAACTTGGCGGCGTAAGTTTTGGTTAGTTAGATACCACATTGCACATAGCTTTTTAATTCATATATATTGAGGTCTTCCCCAATTTAAGATTTATTTAAATCATGTAGCAAATAATTCAAAACAAAACATACAAATCATACCATGACAAATATGCAAGATTTGTCAAGGATACCATATTGATCACATAATCATGCATTCCATATTATCATGTCAATATCTTGTACGTATCTAATTAATTTAGTGACATCACATACGGTATTCACAAATTAATCCCTAAAAATTTCATGCAAACCTAGGGTTTTTCTATAAGTTTTAATTAAAAAAAAAAAAAACTACTAAACCCTAAATAAAATAAGTGGGTGTCGACCCACTTTTTAACAATTAGGGTTATTAGAACAAACCCTAAAACCAAAGTTGCATGTATCTAATCAAGATTCAATTTTTAGGTTTTAGTAATTAATTACAAGTTCTTAACGAGGCTCATGATGCCACTGTTGGAATATGTGAACTATATATAAAACCATAAACACATATAATCATCAAGAACACGCAGCGGAAAGATCTACAAGAACAAGTAATTAATTAAACTAAATAGAAACGTACCTTAGTGATTCCTAGCAAGAACAAGGAATCTCTTCAACAAGAACAAGTTATATAAACCCTAATAGGGATTATATATGGATCGACAATCACCAAACACACTAGCTAAAATAAGCTAGTTACTCGCTCTTGTACACACGTAATCTAGCGTTCCAATGAGATAAGCTAGGTTCAAGAATCACAAACAACACCAACACTTGTAAGCAATTTAGATCGACCAAGTTCTAGTGAACTTAAAAAATTGGGTCGACTAAATAAGAGCTTGGAGAAGAAGAGGAGAAAGAAGTTGGCAAGTTAGGGATTCAAGATTAAAGAAAAACCTAAACACAATGAATTGTATTTATAGGCTAACCCTAAATCTCCCAAACATGTTCCCTAAGTCACTAGAACCGGCCACCCAAGCCCAAGGGAGGGTTTTGGCCGATCCAACCCACAACAAGGGTTTCGAGATCCTTCTTTCTTCCTTTTGCACATTTAGTCCTTTAACGGTCGTTATCTCTAACCCCGTTAAGTCCTAACTGTCGTTAAGTATTTTGTTTGTGAAATGAATAAATAAATACATAAGATATATTTAATTATTCATCCATTGGAAATCTCAGGTTATTGTGTGCAATCCCGAGTCTCGGGTTCGAAACCGGACATACTAATATTAATGTATATCCATAAACTCTAACACTTACCACCAGGTGAAATGTGTCGCTATATATTAAGAGGTTTATTTAAAATACGACCAAGTTATTATACATAAACTATGTTCTCTACGTTATATTTCCTTATAAATCTTTACGCAAATAGACGGTATAGTCATATATGTGTCTACAAGTACAAGCCTAATCAATGAAGTTTACCCGTTTCAAATAAACTTGTAGCTAGATTAAAGCGTTTACGACTGATATCATAGTTGTAGTATAGTAGTAAAAATTCGTCGTTCTAGCTTCTTGAAATTGGTCATTCAAAAAAAAGTAGTAGTAACTAGCTGTAAAAAAACTGTATTCGGACGATAGCAGCGTGCAACTAAATATTCAACGTGAGTCTATAATCATTTTTATCAGATAAAAATATAGGAAAAATATTAGTCAAACTAATTTGGTGAAATTTTTATAATTTATTGACATAATCCTGGTTTTACCCCTTTACTCCTTCCTTGTACATGCATGAGCCTTCTAAATCTAATTTAGAGTAGAAGAAAAAGAGTTTTATCTATTTTTTGAGGATGTACTGTTTGATGACTATATCATCGTTTACTTGTTCCACATGATTTATTTAATTGGAGCGAGACACCATATGTTAGCTTGTATGTTCAAACTCTTTTACTATAAAAGCATTTCCAAGTTAAATATAATCTCACGAGTTTCTTGAGCTACGAGTATTGATCAAGAAATACATTTTTGCCTATCCATAATGGCATCCCGTTTCCTTTTAGTTGGTCTCTTGTTGGCAACATGTTCGCTTGTTGCTTTGGCTTCGGACCCTAGTCCTCTTTAGGACTTCTGTGTGGCTGACCGTGATAGCAAAGGTAAATGATCAATTTCATATAACATTGATCAGATTCAAATATACTACAATTATATGTGCTTATGGTGCTTTTATTTGTGTTATCACAGTCCTAGTGAATGGTTTCGTTTGCAAAGATCCAAAGATGGTGAAAGCCGAAGATTTTCTTTTCAGAGGGTTAGACAAGATGGGAAATACAACAAATGCGGTTGGGTCTAATGTGACAACTGTAAATGTAAATCAGTTGCCAGGACTCAACACTTTCGGCATTTCCATGGTTCGTATCGACTATGCTCCATGGGGTCAAAACGCTCCGCACACTCACCCACGAGCCACTGAAATCTTAGTTGTAATTGAAGGCAGCCTTTTTGTTGGTTTTGTCACATCTAACACTGACAACAAGCTCTTCACTAAACGTCTTGAGAAGGGTGATGTTTTCGTGTTTCCAGAAGGTCTAATTCACTTTCAACAAAATGTTGGAAATGACTATGCAGTTGCTATTGCCGCTTTAAGCAGTCAAAATCCAGGTGTCATTACCATTGCAGATGCCGTTTTTGGATCCGACCCCAAAATCTCTGATGATATTCTTGCAAGGGCCTTTCAAGTTGACAAAAAAGTGATTGATGATATTCAGTCTAAATTCTAAACACCTATGTTGTTATAGATTGGTTATCTATAATGCTTTAGTGTCTTCGGTTTAATAATGTTTGTTTTGTCTTGTATTGTTTTGCTATATATTTATAATTGAATAAATGAAATATATTGTGTGCATCGTCATTTTCATATTCTATGTCTAATGAGTCGATAAGTAACATCTGAGATCAAAACTTTGTTATTTAAAAGGAATCATTATCCATACAACAATTCTTTTTTACACGTCAAATTGGCCAGGTTAGTGTTGCTGATATGTGAATACTTTTTTGTGTATCTGACATTTTTATGAATAGTTAATACGCTAATTATGATGACAGGAACAACGTAATACAATATTATTCTGAACCTTTGCATAAAAATGAATTTTTTTATACATCAAACTGGGCAGGTTTGTTCTTGAGTCAAATTAGACGATAGTTTATATTTGGTCTTGATTCAAATGTATTCTAGTGGGTAATCGTTTGTTTCCTCCTTATTGGAATAGTAGTGTCTTGTTTTATTAGCTTTATCGCCTATATAACGGGTTGAGATGCGAGATTCTCACGCATCCTATGTACTTAAACGTTTTATGGTGTAAAATATTCACTGGGTGTAAAAACTTTTTACAAAAAAAATGAAAAAAAAATAATAATAATAAATAAATAATGGATAGGTTATTGTGGTTGATATTGGTAAGTGTATTTTCTATGCCATCTATTTCTTTTTCAGGTGCTTTAGGTAGATGGTAGAATAACGCGTTTGTTGATTTTCTTTGTAAAACACTTGTAACTTTGATATATCCTTCTTTTACGTTTGTGCTTCAAATAAGTTCATATTCATCTGTAATTCTTGTTATGATGTAACTACATGTTGATGTATTTCTATCTCAAGTATTGATCATATTTGTATCATGGTAAAATTTCAATTTTCATATATGACCGATTGATCTAATTGCAGACACGGATAGCGAATTGATTCGTGACTATATAAAAAGCAACAAGAATTGCGACATTTCTAAAGTTGCGACGCCTCTACGAAACATCGTCAATAATAGCGCCAAGAAACAGTGACGTCACAATGTTTTAGCGACGTATTACCGGAAGTTGTTGCCCTTTTATTTTTAGCGACACATTTCGCTAGTCGCAAAAACCTGCGACTCGTTTCCAGTCGACCCGCCATCTATCGTCGCTAAGTACGTCGATAGCATAAAATGTGTCGCTATATATATAACAACAACAATTATCTCAATCCTGCCGGAGCGAGATAAGGAAGAGGTGAAATGTAGACATATCCTACCCTTAGCACCAGGTGAAATGTGACGCTATATATGAAGAGGTTTATTTAAAATGCGACCAAGTTATTATACATAAACTATGTTCTCTACGTTATATTTCCTTATAAATCTTTACGCAAATAGACGGTATAGTCATATATGTGTCTACAAGTACAAGCCTAATCAATGAAGTTTACCCGTTTCTAATAAACTTGTAGCTAGATTAAAGCGTTTACGACTGATATCATAGTTGTAGTATAGTAGTAAAAATTCGTCGTTCTAGCTTCTTGAAATTGGTCATTCAAAAAAAAGTAGTAGTAACTAGCTGTAAAAAAATTGTATTCGGACGATAGCAGCGTGCAAGTAAATTGTTAAAGAATGAGTCAAAATCAAGGTCAAACTGGAAGTCAAACAATAAAGTCAAAGTGCATAATTAATTCAGTAATGTTTAGGGGTGTGTTCTGTCATTTGTCCAAAGTTTTATTAGTGTTATAATATAGTTTAGTGTGTCTTTAATCTTTGGTTAATTGGATTCGATTGTTGTATGTTCTGGTGTGTTTTTATAACAAGTGGTGTCAGAGACAGGTTGGTGCTCGATTCAGAACAATTCGATCGATTCAATGGTGACAACGAAGTTTGAGTTTGAGAAGTTTGATGGGAAGAATGATTTTAGTTTATGGAGGGTCAAGATGAGGGCGTTGTTGGTTCATCAGGGCATAAGTGATGCCTTGTTGGGAGAGGCCAACATGCCTGCTGGGTTAACTTACAAAGAGAAGAAAGATACATTGGAGAAGGATCACAGTGCAATTATATTGAGTCTTGGTGATCGAGTTCTCAGGGAAGTGTCAAAGGAGACAACAACAGCAGAGATATGGGCCAAACTTGAATCTCTGTACATGACAAAATCATTGACGAATCGTCTGTATTTGAAGAAAAGGTTGTATACTTTTCAGATGAATACAAGTAAGTCTTTGGAAGATCATACAGATGAGTTCAATAAGTTGGTGTTGGATCTTGAAAATATTGAAGTTGAAATTGATGAAGAAGATCAGGCAATAATCTTCTTGACATCATTGCCTGAATCTTATGAACATTTTGTTGATACTCTGATGTATGGAAGGGAAACTCTCACCATGGATGAAGTTCTTGCAGCCCTGAACTCAAAAGAGTTGAAGAGAAGGGTTAAACCCAAGGAAGAAGGTGGAGAAGGACTTTTGGTGAGGGGTAAAGATGATCAAAGGGGTTCAAGGTTCAGGGGAGAATCAAGATTCAAGAGAAGGTGTTATGTGTGTCATTCAGAGAATCATCTGAAGAAAGATTGCCCTGAGTTGAAGAAGAGAAAGGGTGAACAGAGCAACATGTGTGATCACTGTCCACAAGATGATTCATTAGAAGGTTATGATGATTCTGATGTTCTTGTTGTGACTTGTGATGATCTCTGTTCAGATAAGTGGGTTATGGATTCAGGTTGATCTTTTGGAGTGACATGTGATAAAGGGTATTTCAGTAAATTGGAATATGGTAGTCTTGGTGTGGTCAAGATTGGTGATGGCAGGGCTTGTGAGATCATGGGAATTGGGACTGTGACATTCATGAAAGGATCAATGGTAGTGATGTCAGGAACTAGACAAGGGAATAATGTCTATGTTCTTGATGGTCATGTGATAAAAGATCATGTGGTGTCTCATGAGGTAGAGTCCATTGATCACACATTTGGACAAGGGTTGAATGATAACTTAGAGTTTTGTAAGAATTATGTGATGGGAAAGTATCACAGGGAAAAGTACTCTAAGATGGTTCAACAAAAGGTTCATGGTGATGTGTGTGGAATGTCAATGGGTTGGATTCTAGGTGGAGGTGGTAGTCTTCTGATCAGAGAAGATGGTTTTCCAAGAAGGGGATTTCTGGAAAAGTTTGAAAAGTTGTTTGGCTCAGGTGTGAATGTTCATTCTAGTCAAGATAAATGTGAATCAAGAGCAGGAGGGTGTATGTTTTTGGGGTATCTTGATGGTGTGGATTTGTTCAGGATATGTGGACTAGGTAGTTTGAAGCCAAGGGTAAACAATAGCAGGGATGTGCTATGGAGAAAGGATGTTTTGCCTGAGGTGGAGGCTGCACAAGGTAAGATGGAACCTGTTCAGATTAAGGTGGAGCCTGGTGAGTGTGCAGGGAAAGATTCTCAGATGTTCAGAACTGTTTTTGGTGATAAAATGGTTTGTGAAGAAAGGGACAGGTCAATGCAGTTGTGCAGAAACTTTTGACTTGTGATGAGTTTTTGGCCAAGTGGTGGAAGGTAATGAATGATGAAATAGGTTCATTATGTGGTAATGATGCTTGGTTAGTGATGGTTAAGATTGAAATGGTGATTAAGGACAAAACTAATACCAGTGGCAAAATGGTAATTAGTTTGGTTCAGACTGATAATGCTAAAGCTGGGGACAGAAACAGATCCATAACAGGTGGTGCATTTCAGGTTTTAGAAGATGTTGTGAGTGGGAAAAACAAACTACAACATGGGTCAGTTTGGTATTCAGCAGAAACAGAAGAATTTATTTTGACAAAAGCTATGCAAAATGTCAAAAGAGTCCAGGTTGAAGCTGATGTGTGTGCAGCTGATTTTGATGAACAAATCAGTGAAGAAATGAGTTTTTGATTCTTGTTTGGAAGTTAATAAGTGAGATTGATCATGATTGTTGACTCAAGGTGGAGATTGTTAGAGAATGAGTCAAAATCAAGGTCAAACTGGAAGTCAAACAATAAAGTCAAAGTGCAGAATTAATTCAGTAATGTTCAGCGGTGTGTTTTGTCATTTGTCCAAAGTTTTATTAGTGTTATAATATAGATTGGTGTGTCTTTAATCTTTGGTTAATTGGATTCGAGTGTTGTATGTTCTGGTGTGTTTTTATAACATAAATATTCAACGTGAGTCAATAATCATTTTTATCAGATAAAAATATAGGAAAAATATTAGTCAAACTAATTTGGTGAAATTTTTATAATTTATTGACATAATCCTGGTTTTACCCCTTTACTCCTTCCTTGTACATGCATGAGCCTTCTAAATCTAATTTAGAGTAGAAGAAAAAAAGTTTTATCTATTTTTTGAGGATGTACTGTTTGATGACTATATCATCGTTTACTTGTTCCACATGATTTATTTAATTGGAGCGACACACCATATGTTAGCTTGTATGTTCAAACTCTTTTACTATAAAAGCATTTCCAAGTTAAATATAATCTCACAAGTCACTTGAGCTACGAGTATTGATCAAGAAATACATTTTTGCCTATCCATAATGGCATCCCGTTTCCTTTTAGTTGGTCTCTTGTTGGCAACATGTTCGCTTGTTGCTTTGGCTTCGGACCCTAGTCCTCTTCAGGACTTCTGTGTGGCTGATCGTGATAGCAAAGGTAAATGATCAATTTCATATAACATTGATCAGATTCAAATATACTACAATTATATGTGCTTATGGTACTTTTATTTGTGTTATCACAGTACTAGTGAATGGTTTCGTTTGCAAAGATCCAAAGATGGTGAAAGCCGAAGATTTTCTTTTCAGAGGGTTAGACAAGATGGGAAATACAACAAATGCGGTTGGGTCTAATGTGACAACTGTAAATGTAAATCAGTTGCCAGGACTCAACACTTTCGGCATTTCCATGGTTCGTATCGACTATGCTCCATGGGGTCAAAACGCTCCGCACACTCACCCACGAGCCACTGAAATCTTAGTTGTAATTGAAGGCAGCCTTTTTGTTGGTTTTGTCACATCTAACACTGACAACAAGCTCTTCACTAAACGTCTTGAGAAGGGTGATGTTTTCGTGTTTCCAGAAGGTCTAATTCACTTTCAACAAAATGTTGGAAATGACTATGCAGTTGCTATTGCCGCTTTAAGCAGTCAAAATCCAGATGTCATTACCATTGCGGATGCAGTTTTTGGATCCGACCCCAAAATCTCTGATGATATTCTTGCAAGGGCCTTTCAAGTTGACAAAAAAGTGATTGATGATATTCAGTCAAAATTCTAAACACCTATGTTGTTATAGATTGGTTATCTATAATGCTTTAGTGTCTTCGGTTCAATAATGTTTTTTTTGTCTTGTATTGTTTTGCTATACATTTATAATTGAATAAATGAAATATATTGTGTGCATCGTCATTTTCATATTCTATGTCTAATGAGCCGATAAGTAACATCTGAGATCAAAACTTTGTTATTTAAAAGGATTCGTTATCCATACAACAATTCTTTTGTACACGTCAAATTGGCCAGGTTAGTGTTGCTGATATGTGAATACTTTTTTGTGTATCTGACATTTTTATGAATAGTTAATACGCTAATTATGATGACAGGAACAACGTAATACAATACTATTCTGAACCTTGGCATAAAAATGAATTTTTTTATACATCAAACTGGGCAGGTTTGGTCTGGAGTCAAATTAGACGATAGTTAATATTTGGTCTTGAGTCAAATGTATTCTAGCCGGTAATCGTTTGTTTCCTCCTTATTGGAATAGTAATGTCTTGTTTTATTAGCTTTATCGCCTATATAACGGGCTGAGTTGCGAGATTCACATGCATCCTTTGTACTTAAACGTTTTATGGTGTAATATATTCACCGGGTGTAAAAACTTTTTACAAAAAAATAAAAATAATAATAATAAATAAATAATGGATAGGTTATTGTGGTTGATATTGTTAAGTGTATTTTCTATACTATCTATTTCTTTTTCAGGTGCTTTAGGCAGATGGTAGAATACCGCGTTTGTTGATTTTCTTTGTAAAACACTTGTAACTCTGATATATCCTTCTTTTACGTTTGTGCTTCAAATAAGTTCATATTCATCTGTAATTCTTGTTACGATGTAACTACATGTTGATGTATTTCTATCTCAAGTATTGATCATATTTGTATCATGGTAAAATTTCAATTTTCATATATGACGGATTGATCTAGTTGCAGACCCGGATAGCGAATTGATTCGTGACTATATAAAAAGCAACAAGAATTGCGACATTTCTAAAGTTGCGACGCCTCTACGAAACATCGTCAATAATAGCGCCAAGAAACAGTGACGTCACAATGTTTTAGCGACGTATTACCGGAAGTTGTTGCCCTTTTATATTTAGCGACACATTTCACAAGTCGCAAAAACCTGCGACTCGTTTCGAGTCGACCCGCCATCTATCGTCGCTAAGTACGTCGATAGCACAAAATGTGTCGCTATATATATAACAACAACAATTAACTCAATCCCGCCGGAGCGAGAAAAGGAAGAGGTGAAATATAGACATATCATACCCTTACCACCAGGTGAAATGTGTCGCTATATATGAAGAGGTTTATTTAAAATGCGACCAAGTTATTATACATAAACTATGTTCTCTACGTTATATTTTCTTATAAATCTTTACGCAAGTAGACGATATAGTCATATATGTGTCTACAAGTACAAGCCTAATCAATGAAATTTACCCGTTTCTAATAAACTTGTAGCTAGATTAAAGCGTTTACGACTGATATCATAGTTGTAGTATAGTAGTAAAAATTCGTCGTTCTAGCTTCTTGAAATTGGTCATTAAAAAAAAAGTAGTAGTAACTAGTTGTAAAAAAACTGTATTCGGACGATAGCAGCGTGCAAGCAAATATTCAACGTGAGTCTATAATCATTTTTATCAGATAAAAATATAGGAAAAATATTAGTCAAACTAATTTGGTGAAATTTTTATAATTTATTGACATAATCCTGGTTTTACCCCTTTACTCCTTCCTTGTACATGCATGTGCCTAGCTTCTAAATCTAATTTAGAGTAGAAGAAAAAAAGTTTTATCTATTTTTTGAGGATGTACTGTTTGATGACTATATCATCGTTTACTTGTTCCACATGATTTATTTAATTGGAGCGAGACACCATATGTTAGCTTGAATGATCAAACTCTTTTACTATAAAAGCATTTCCATGTTACATATAATCTCACAAGTCACTTGAGCTACGAGTATTGATCAAGAAATACATTTTTGCCTATCCATAATGGCATCCCGTTAACTTTTAGTTGGTCTCTTGTTGGCAACATGTTCGCTTGTTGCTTTGGCTTCGGACCCTAGTCCTCTTCAGGACTTCTGTGTGGCTGATCGTGATAGCAAAGGTAAATGATCAATTTCATATAAAATTTATCTGATTCAAATATACTACAATTATATGTGCTTATGGTACATTTATTTGTGTTCTCACAGTAATAGTGAATGGTTTCGTTTGCAAAGATCCAAAGATGGTGAAAGCCGAAGATTTTCTTTTCAGAGGGTTAGACAAGATGGGAAATACAACAAATGCGGTTGGGTCTAATGTGACAACAGTAAATGTAAATCAGTTGCCAGGACTCAACACTTTCGGCATTTCCATGGTTCGTATCGACTATGCTCCATGGGGTCAAAACGCTCCGCACACTCACCCACGAGCCACTGAAATCTTAGTTGTAATTGAAGGCAGCCTTTTTGTTGGTTTTGTCACATCTAACACTGACAACAAGCTCTTCACTAAACGTCTTGAGAAGGGTGATGTTTTCGTGTTTCCAGAAGGTCTAATTCACTTTCAACAAAATGTTGGAAATGACTATGCAGTTGCTATTGCCGCTTTAAGCAGTCAAAATCCAGGTGTCATTACCATTGCAGATGCCGTTTTTGGATCCGACCCCAAAATCTCTGATGATATTCTTGCAAGGGCCTTTCAAGTTGACAAAAAAGTGATTGATGATATTCAGTCAAAATTCTAAACACCTATGTTGTTATAGAATGGTTATCTATAATGCTTTAGTGTCTTCGGTTCAATAATGTTTGTTTTGTCTTGTATTGTTTTGCTATATATTTATAATTGAATAAATGAAATATATTGTGTGCATCGTCATTTTCATATTCTATGCCTAATGAGTCGATAAGTAACATCTGAGATCAAAACTTTGTTATTTAAAAGGAATCATTATCCATACAACAATTCTTTTGTACACGTCAAATTGGCCAGGTTAGTGTTGCTGATATGTGAATACTTTTTTGTGTATCTGACATTTTTATGAATAGTTAATACGCTAATTATGATGACAGGAACAACGTAATACAATACTATTCTGAACCTTTGCATAAAAATGAATTTTTTTATGCATCAAACTGGGCATGTTTGGTCTTAAGTCAAATTAGACGATAGTTTATATTTGGTCTTTAGTCAAATGTGTTCTAGTTGGTAATCATTTGTTTCCTTCCTATTGGAATAGTAGTGTCTTGTTTTATTAGCTTTACTGGCTATATAACGGGCTGAGATGCGAGATTTACACGCATCCTATGTACTTAAACGTTTTATGGTGTAATATATTCACCGGGTTTAAAACCTTTTACAATAAAAATTAAAAAAAAAAAAATAATAATAAATAAATAAATAATGGATAGGTTATTGTGGTTGATATTGTTAAGTGTATTTTCTATACCATCTATTTCTTTTTCAGGTGCTTTAGGCAGATGGTAGAATACCGCGTTTGTTGATTTTCTTTGTAAAACACTTGTCACTCGGATATATCCTTCCGCCATCTATCATCGCTAAGTATGTCAATAGCATAAAATGTTTCACTATATACAACAACAACAACAACAACATTAACACTATTCTGTTGTTTTGTTTAACAAAGAAAATTAAAATTGTCTAAATTCTAAATAAATAACAACAACAACAACATTTTATGATAGGAAAATTAGAATTGTCAAAATTCTAAATAGATAACTCATAGCAAACTTTAATAGTTAATGTGGAAAACTAGAAGGGGGGGGGGGGGGGTTGAATAGTTTTACCGTTTGAAATTAATTTAAACCGTTTTGTTAGTTATGTGAATTCAATTAAACTTATGCACATAAAGATTATCAAACAATATATCTGAAAAGAAAAGGGAGGAATGATCAAACCACATAACACGAATGATTATAGTGGTTCGGCTACAAGGACTCTTTTCCCTGCCCTACTCCACTTCCCCGAGCCTTTAACTCGAGAGTTATCCTTCACTAAGAAACAAACTCTCTTCTAGGTGGAGAAAACCTTTACACGTTGCTTACTTCCTTTTCCGGTACTAAGCTAAACACCGAGTTCTACTTCAAGGCAGAACTAACCCAACGTCGCCTATACAATTACCGACACTAAGCTAGATGTCGAGTTCTTTCACAAGGGTACAACCACTCCCTACACTCTTTGTGTTTTGAGGAGTAAAACACTAACCACACTCACTGAGATAAATGATACAAATAATGATGTGTGAATTACACAAAGATCACACAGACCCTAACTACTACAACTTGCAACAGTATGTTTTGTTGAAGTTCTTTTACTTGATCTTCTTTGCTACAAAAGAGAGATCAATGATAGTGTTATAACTAATATGGGTTAGTAAATGAATGAATATATGTTTTCTACTTTCTAAGTGATAAGAAGGCCAAGTGATCAGCTTGCTATTTATAGGCAAGCTGATAAACACTCGGCGGATCCCTTAAAAGGGATCCGTCCTTTTTGTCGAAGGGATCCGTGGGCATGCCAGAGGTAAGACAGCTAAGAGATTTTCCAAATCTCTCCAATCTTTCCATATCTTTGTGTTGTCATATCAAGATCTTCCAATGTCAATTATTTTACTTGAAGATCTATCCAAGATATTACAAGATCTTACCAAGATTACATGTATGATGCATGCCATGATGTCATTGTATCATTTTAGAAATAAAGTTTCCTTTTAAGGAAATAAACATGTAGATGTATGAAATGTATTTCCAAGTAAACTTGTGAAATGTAAAATGTGTTCTAAAGAGACTTTAGCTAGTATTTATAATTTTCTTAAAGATATACTTTGTACTTGTCATTAACAAAACTAAGTAAAGATCGTAAAATATAAATAACGTTTTTAGGACGATATTGGTATTAACAATCTCCCCTTTTTTGTTGATGACAAAACATAAAGTATATTTTTGAGCAAAAGAATAAGTATGGCATGAGTTCTTTAAAATATAGATTAAGTTTGTTTTATTTGAGTTTAAAAACTATTTTTATGCAAAAAGTGTATGTACTGTGATGATTCACATTTATGCAAACTTAATCATTTCTCCCCCTTTTTGTCGAAACAAAAAGAAGAGTTGCGTAGTGGAATGCGATTTTGAGAACTTTAAGAGCTCCCCCTTGTTTGATACTCCCCCTAAATGGAGCAACAAGGTGATGATGCATGATCCTACACAACAAATGGTTAGAATATGATATGCTATTTTCACTAGGTGGAACGAAAGCATGTTGGATTTCGATGTAGTCTGGAAGAAAACCAACTGAGTTTGGAGGGATGGGAATCGAAGCTTTAAATTGACGGGTGAGGAGCATTCCATATGGCATTGCGGTTTTTTTAAGACAGGTATGTCAACCATTCTTTTGGCGATGTAGTAAGCCAAATTGAATTGTTGATGGGTCGACACACAGTAGAGCATGTTACATAAGCTTGCATTCACATGATCTTTGTTTCCAACAGTGCTAATAACATTTGCCCTAAGAATTTCTTCTAGTTTCTTAAATTCAGGTTTGAGTTCATTAAGTTCCATAGCAAACGGATCTCGACTCACTTGTTTGCCACGGAGTTTCTTAGTAGGGTTGCTTCTAGGTTTGAAGAGGTGATCACGGATAATTTCTTTGGGAGTGAGTGGAGTGTCGTATGGGTATTCACGACCAAGGTTAGACTCAAGAATGGATAAAGGTCATTTGTCTGAGTAGAAACAAGTTCCTTGACTAGGAACACCTAAAACTTCTGCGAAGTGAACTAAAGGAAAAATGAATTGACTTTGGTTTATTTTGAAGTGAATGTTTAGCAATCCTAAGTCATCAGTACTGAGTTTTACTGAAGCATAAAACTCAAGAATGAACCTAGGAACGATAGGCTCATCTATGTCTAGGAGTGAATCAAAGTGGATGAAGGCCAGTTGTTCACGGATGTTAGTTTCTTCTAAGAATGATGAGTCTATAGTTCTACCTTCATGAACATAACGGTTTTCTAGTGTTTTAAAAATCTTGACCTGAGCATCTGTTAGACCTTTGGTTTGATGATGTTTGGGTAGATACTTGGTAGTCTTTTTGTGGTCATAGTCAGTTGCGGGAGGCATGATTCACCTAGACATGAATGTTATAATTTTAGTTAGAAATATCCAAGCTGTATTTCTAGTGTGTACCTAAATGAGTGCAATGTGAAGGTGCGATTATCTCGACTTCTTTGAAGCAAGTTTTTGCGAGATAACTCAAATGCTTTTGTTTTAAATGTTTCCAAAAAGTACATGATGTTTTTAAAACAGAACGTTTTTGATTTTGTATGAACAATGATTGAGAGGTTTTTTTTTTAGAAGTATTTCAATGGAGTATTTGATGATGTTTAATCAAAAACTGATTCAATGTATTTTTGAAATGCTTCTTGATTTGAAAATGCATGATTCCAATTTTTGATTTGATGCAACTAATTAGGAATCCTAGACATTGATAAGGAATTAGAATGAATTAGAATACTTACAGTTTGATCAATTAAGCACGAGTTGATTGTGTAGAGAAGTCTAATTTTTGAGTTTAGAGTGATGAGGGTCGACAATCAGTAGGTTTTGTATGTTTTAATTAGTGTACTGAGCAATAAGGAGTGTTTGTTTATTTGAGAATTTTTCTCAGCAATCCACGGATCCAGCGGATCCCGAACAAGGGTTCCGCCTTTGTTATCGAAGGGATCCGCAGGATCAGAACATGTGTTTGCTTATCTCCGTTTTTGGTTGAACTAGGATTCGAACAAATGTTTTAACTCAAGTATATGGTCCCCAACATCTCATGGGTTCATTTGGTTTAATCACAATATTACCAAGGTTCACTAATATCTTGGAGGTAATCAAATGGAATTTGTTCACTAAACACAGTTTCCTTACATACTGAAGTGTCTACTGTTGGTTTATCTTCATTCTTATCTTTTCTTCTAATTGTATTATTGTTAGGCTCTCTAGATAACTTAACAGGTTTAGT
This sequence comes from Artemisia tridentata subsp. tridentata, assembly GCA_021014915.2. Classification (NCBI taxonomy): domain Eukaryota; kingdom Viridiplantae; phylum Streptophyta; class Magnoliopsida; order Asterales; family Asteraceae; genus Artemisia; species Artemisia tridentata. Next base: position 51,885,826 of record CP139509.1, on the reverse strand, counting down.
ACTTTTTAAGTTTTGACTTTTACCTACGGATCCTTTGGTTATCCCACGCGGATCCAAATGTTTGGATCCGTGGGATCCGTGGGTCACTGATTCAGTTGGTGTAGTTTGATTCTGAAAATCACTTAAGCAACCATTTTTCATATAATCTGGTTTGAAACTACCATGAGGTATTTTTAGTAACCTCAGTATGTCATCTACATAGTTTAGATGTTTATCAAATCTCTTAAGTTTGTTGTGTTTGATAAAATCTTTCTGTGTGAATTTTACTGTTTCTATTTCGTGTTTTAGTTTCTGACATGATAAGCATGTTCTAATACCTTTGTCCTTTTCTAATCCTATAACTATTTCTTTCAACCGATGAATTTCATTTTCTAAAAGTTCCTTTCTGATTTTTAAGATCTTATTATTGCTTATGATTTTAGGAATGATTTTATATAATTTATTATATTCTATATCTAACATGTTATCATTAATGAAAGAGTATGAATCAGATTGTACCTCTGATGAGGCGAAAAGTGTACCGCTTTTAAGGGGTCATTTAAGCCCGAAATCGTATTTATTTGATCAATTATTGCCCTAAATCGTTCCTTTTGTCATTTTAGGTACTTTTGAGGAGAAATCTGGAAAAGGAGGCATTTTGGACGTTTTTGGAGCATTAAAGTGAAGAAAACGGCAAAGTCTCAAGAATCGGCTAAAAGTTACTCTTGACGGCGTCAACATTTACTCTGGACGGCGTCATGCCTTGGCAAGAAAAGTTGGATGTGAAATTTACTCATGACGGGCCAGTGAGTTTGCATGAGAATTCTGACGGCGTCACGCTTTAACTAAATCAAGGGCGTCACGGCTTAAATCATAAGGGGACGGCGTCACGTTCTGGATCCGACGGCGTCAAGCCTTGATAAGCCAGAATGGATTTTTGAAGAGCTAAAGAGGGACGGCGTCAAGATGGTCATCCGGGAACCCTAAAAGCGGCGAGGTGACGGCGTCACAATGCATAAGGTGACGCCGTCAGATGTCAAAGTCTATATATAGTTTTCTAATTTTTTGTCATTAGGAGAGAGCTTAGTGTGTGGAATTTTGGGATAAAACCCTAAGACGATTTTAGCTACTTTTTCAGGGCTTCTTGCCTTGAGATCTTCCATGTTTCATTGAAAGATAAGTTATCAATTAATCATTCAATATGTCTATGTGTTGTTTGATTCTATCTTATGCTTGTCTTTTGTTTAACATGTTAGGCTAAATTTATCTTGTGTTTGCTTAGATCTAATGAAACCTAGCTATTGATTATTGGTTGTTAGTGTGTTGTTAGTTGTATTGGATGATTGTTTATCTATGTTAGGCTTAAGAAAACTGGCTAACTTCCTATTCGGTAACTTGCTTGAACGTCTTAAGAAACATGAACCAAACGCGTACTAAAGGTTTTTATGGTTGTATTTAATGCACAAGCGAATTCTAGTGATCCCATGTTAGGAGCTTCCTAGCCGGCTCGACATAGGAGTGAAGTAGGAGCTTGTAGAGTTTGGGGAAGTAAGTACGCCACCCCACGAATGGTATTAAGGAATACACCCGTCATCCACGCGACTAATACACACTAATTAACCGGTAAAAGATAGTTAGGGAGTAAGGAAATCTAAGTAAACACATTTCTCTACACATAAGTTTCTCACCACTTTTCATTTTTGTTATTTTATTTTATTTGCATTTGTAGTAATTTGGGTTAGTTGACTAGCAACTAATTCCGCCCACTCCTTCAAAACCCGAGATTTTACTTGCTTTTATAAAATATAAAAAACATAAAAAGAATCTTCCTCAACCCTTAGACCTAATTAGAGTAGCCTTTCACATCTAACGAACACTATTCCCTGTGGAGAACGATCAATCCCCCGTACTTACCACTACACTATACTACATCGGTCAGGTACACTGCCTGGTGGGGTTGTAAGCCTCTTGAGATCCCTCGAGAGGTAAAACCTGTTGTAAGGTTGCAAAACCCACGCATCAAGTTTTTGGCGCCGCTGCCGGGGAATAGTTATTGTTTAGGTTGAATTTTTATTTCTATTAGGTCTACTCACTAGATTCCTTTCTAGTGAGATTTTTATTTTATTTTTCTAGGTTTTCTTTAGTCTATCTATTTTCTTCGTGTCTTTGTTCGTAACCATTACCGTCCGACATCATGGAAGATGGTAATATCCTTAACCCACACAACCCACCACCACAACAACCACCACCACCTCCTAGAGCCCGTACTTTAGGAGAGTACTCCCGTCCTAGCCACCATGGCTATCGAAACACCATTGAGCTCATTCAAGGAGCCAATGTCACACCCTTGCGATCCGACACCATCCGGTTGGTGCAAAGCGGATGCGCATTCCATGGACTTCGTTCTGAAGATCCTAATCAACACCTCAAGGACTTTCTTAAAATCGTTGATTCTATAGACCTTGATGTTGCCACTCGAGAGACGACCAGATTGCGTCTCTTCCAATTCTCTCTGCGGGACCAAGCTAGTCAATGGCTAGAGCGTCAACCCGCAGGATCCATCACCTCTTGGGATGATCTCACTACTCGTTTCCTTGCTCAGTTTTTCCCACCGGGAAGAACTACCAAGCTAAGGAATGATATCTTGATGTTCCAACAATGTCAAGGCGAAACCCTCTACGAGGCATGGACTCGATTCAAGGACTTACTCCAAAAAGTCCCTCATCATGGCATAGAACTTTGGCTCCAAGTCCAAATCTTCTATGACCATATCAATCTCTACACAAGGCAAACCATTGACCAATCGGTCGGTGGTAAGCTACGTGATCTAAGTGCGGAACAATCATGGGCTCTCCTAGAGGATCTTGCTCTTTATGACAACGAAAGTTGGAGTGATCCCCGTGATTTGAATAAAACGGTCAAGGCAATATCTTTGCCTTCGAACAATTTAAGCACTTCCGACCGTAGGATCATAGAACTTGAAGACCAAGTCAAGTTTCTCATGAAATCCTACGAGGCTCCTAAACCTTCAAGCCAAGTGAACAAAATCACTTCTTCATGTGAATTATGTAATGGTCCCCATGACACTCGTAATTGCATGGAACTCCCCGAACAAGCTTTTGTGGACTACGCATCCTCGCGTACCGACGGAGCGGGAGACAAGTGGTACACTTTCAAGCCCGAGCCAAACCCTTATGGTGATTCATATAACCCCTCATGGAAAAATCACCCGAACCTTAGGTGGAAACAAAACCAAAACTCGCAACAAACCAATTCTTCCAACCCACCTAATCATTTCCAATCAAGCGGTTCCAACTCGAACCGTACTTTCAACAACAATCCTTCCGGCAATGGTAGTACCAATAACTTTGAAGGATTGATGTCTCAATTTATGGCATCTCAAGAAGCTCGGATAGCTAGATTCGAGACCGAATTCAATCAACAACAAACTGAGATGACCAATAAAATTGACAACTTGTTGAAAGCCCTCCATAACCAAGTGTTATCACCTCCACATAAGGACGCTAGGAACACAAATAGCGGACCCCAAGTAAAAGACCCCTCTTCATCCAAACACGTCCACTTTGTCAACATTGTCACTATTAAACAAATTGATAGGAATGAGGACAATAGTGAACCTAAGGATGAGGATAGGAAAGTCGAGGTTGATAAGGAAGTTAGGACAAGTGTGATTGAAGAAGTAGATGATGATGAGGACTACTTCAATAGGCTACCCACTAAGGAAGAGCGTGCATATCATACAAACTTATTCGATGATCCCGAGACACCATACTTCCTAGGTAGACCAATCATAGAAATAGGCGACCCTTCTAATCTCAACATACCATGCAACATAGGGCATCTACATGTGTGGAAAGCTTATATCGACCTTAGATCACCCATAAACATCATGACTAGAGCCCACTACAACTTGATAATGAAAAATCAACTTGGGTATAGGATGTTCCCTGACAAGGGTTGGATGAGTAACTTCACAGGAAGAGTTAAGGGATTACCGGTTTATGTAGGAAACTTCACCTATGTCACCGACTTTGTAATTGTTGAAGATATCCGCCCAATAGTCGATGCATCCTTAACTCAAGTGGTTTTTGGAAAACCATTTGTTGAGGTCTCTAGAATGACTTATGAACCTTCCTTAGGGATAGTTAGATTTAAGGATGAGACCGATGAAGTAAGCTACCAAATGCCATATAAGATAGAACAATTCCAACACTTGTCAAATGTTGAGAAGGAGCTTAAACAAGCGGTCTACTATAGGAATGATAAGGATAGAAGTAAAGGAGTAGACTATGTTATGGAAAGGATATTCGGTTTCTACAAGGATTGTTTGAAATTAGGACCGGAATATAAAACCGGGAAGGAGAATGGCCTAGGAACCGTGACCGATGATGGAGTCACGTAATGTACGTGACTTTGAGTCTAGCTACAAGACTCGTTAATAAAGAAAAGCGCTTCTTGGGAGGCAACCCAAGCTTTATTTGTTTTATTTGCTTTGTGTGTTTATTTATTTGCTTGTTTGATTTTATTTTCCGTATGTGTGTTTAATTTTTATTAGTATTGATTCATGTTCAAAAGTACTTTGTGAAAATGCTTTATGTTGTTTTTAACTTCGTCTTAACTACATATAAAGGTATTTTGCAAAAGATAAGTGTAAGGGAAAGTCAAATCGGTTTATTAGAACAAATGAACATGAATCATAATAATAATAAGTTAGCATACATATTCGTATTTGTTTGAGTCAAATGCTTGTATCGAGTCATAATGATGTTTTGCAGGATTTCCAGGAAGTAAGGTAAAGGTTTTTCAAGAAATTTTCCGGAAACTTAAAATGAAAATTTTTGTCAGGTCATTTCTGACGGCGTCAGGGGTTATAACCTGACGGCGTCAGATTTAATTTCCAGAAATTTTTGAAAATTTTGTTTTCATAAAAAGTTTTTATTAAAATCTCCAACTTATAATCTCCAGGAATCTGCAAAATTATCATTCCACAAGCATTATATCCTTATATATAGATTTTATCCCGCCGATGTTATGCAGGTTTTCGTGTTTGTTTTCTCAGGTTTAACAGGTTATTTTGGACAAGGAAATGTTTTGAATCAAGCTTATGGCGATGCATTAGTCATGGAGCTTCAACATTCTCTTTGGAGGAAGATTTAACCGTGTAATTTCATTATCCAACGAGCGAATCAGGGGAGTATTTGATTTCATTCTTTTACTTTATGCTTTTACATTTGTCATTTGAACATTGGGGACAATGTTCATCTTAAGTGTAAGGGGAGGGTAAAAGTACGATTTTTGAGAATACAATTGCGCTTGATTTTTGTTTGTTTAATAGTAGATGTGTAATAAAACTGAGAGAAACACCGGTTAAGGTAATTTTAGTGCCAAATTTAAAATTTTTTACAACATATAGGAGTGAAACTTTGATCTTAATGAGCGTCTCATGGATAGGAGTTATATGACTAGCACAAAAACCGTACCACTAAAAAATTTTCCACCCCCAAATATGTGAGGTTCGCCCCTAGAATTGGTAGGAAAAGCATTTATGCTATGATGTGTGTACCGGTAGCACTTAGATTCTAGAACTTGCGTTAGGACCATTCCAAGGCCACAAGTGAGACTACATTCGTGTAGTTAGATTTACTACATGATAAGAGGCATTAGGATTAACCCATTGTTTTACACCTGTGATTTTGTTATAATTACGTTGGCTACATTGGTCAAGTAATTCTCCCACACCCTTTGCGTTGTACTCATTTTTAGTACACGATACCCCTAGTACACCCCTCAGAGCCTATCTTTTCGTTTCGACCTTTAAGCATTTTACTTAAAGGAAGAATTTGTTACACCCCACTTAAATGTACACCCAAATCGCCTTAGCCTACCTTGTATGCACTCATCTTTAGTGCATTATTGTTACAACATTTGTTTAAACCCAAGTTAATTATCTAGTTGATTACATGGTTGCTAAGTCGAGTCATATCCTTGTACATATTGTTTTGGGACGATTGGGACTCGTGGGTAAAGTACTAGTGTAATGGAGTAATGGGGAAGAACATCATTTATTACCCCCATATGTGCTAAATGTTTTAAAAGTACTCCAAGTTTTTCAATTATCTTAATTCGAGTCATTAGAATAGTTATTTGTAAAGTTATGTAAAAGTTCAAGTGTAAGGGGATGCAACGCCCCTATGATGTATTATTTTGGATGGTAGGGTAAAAGTGTATGCAAAAAAAAAAAAAAAAAAAAAAAAAAAAAAAAAAAAAAAAAAAATCGAAAAAATCAAGAAAAATACAAAAAAAAAATGAGAAAAAGAAAAATAGAAAAAACATACGGACTACCATCCCGTTTTATTTTATGTTTATTTTATGTTTATGTTATTTTGTTTCTAGCTTAAGATCGAGTCTAGTCTTGGCTTAGCAACATTGTATAGTACATGTAATTGATCAAGATCTTTAACTCGCCACCAGTAAAATATCCTTTATCCAACAAAACCGTGTTTTCCTTTTCCCTACACCTAACGTTATAACCCATTTAAAAGCCCTCTTTGATAGTTTATCTTAGGTGCTTACGCCTAGTGGAGGAGGTTTTCGATCCTTTCCCAAGCCTATGGTAATCTATTTGCTATGACAGGTAGTGAGAGATATTTTCCGTTTTCATTTATGAGATTTATTTTGATGACACTTGAGAGATGTGAGTATCTAAACACTACTTGTGAGGTGCTAGTATGTAATCTCCGTGCTTATTATGATTGAAGTGGAACGAATATTTGTTGTAATTACTTTTATGTTTGCATTAAATGACCCCTAACTTGTATTTTGATTAGAATAAAAGCGCATTTGCTTGAGGACAAGCAAATCTCAAGTGTAAGGGTATTTGATGAGGCGAAAAGTGTACCGCTTTTAAGGGGTCATTTAAGCCCGAAATCGTATTTATTTGATCAATTATTGCCCTAAATCGTTCCTTTTGTCATTTTAGGTACTTTTGAGGAGAAATCTGGAAAAGGAGGCATTTTGGACGTTTTTGGAGCATTAAAGTGAAGAAAACGGCAAAGTCTCAAGAATCGGCTAAAAGTTACTCTTGACGGCGTCAACATTTACTCTGGACGGCGTCATGCCTTGGCAAGAAAAGTTGGATGTGAAATTTACTCATGACGGGCCAGTGAGTTTGCATGAGAATTCTGACGGCGTCACGCTTTAACTAAATCAAGGGCGTCACGGCTTAAATCATAAGGGGACGGCGTCACGTTCTGGATCCGACGGCGTCAAGCCTTGATAAGCCAGAATGGATTTTTGAAGAGCTAAAGAGGGACGGCGTCAAGATGGTCATCCGGGAACCCTAAAAGCGGCGAGGTGACGGCGTCACAATGCATAAGGTGACGCCGTCAGATGTCAAAGTCTATATATAGTTTTCTAATTTTTTGTCATTAGGAGAGAGCTTAGTGTGTGGAATTTTGGGATAAAACCCTAAGACGATTTTAGCTACTTTTTCAGGGCTTCTTGCCTTGAGATCTTCCATGTTTCATTGAAAGATAAGTTATCAATTAATCATTCAATATGTCTATGTGTTGTTTGATTCTATCTTATGCTTGTCTTTTGTTTAACATGTTAGGCTAAATTTATCTTGTGTTTGCTTAGATCTAATGAAACCTAGCTATTGATTATTGGTTGTTAGTGTGTTGTTAGTTGTATTGGATGATTGTTTATCTATGTTAGGCTTAAGAAAACTGGCTAACTTCCTATTCGGTAACTTGCTTGAACGTCTTAAGAAACATGAACCAAACGCGTACTAAAGGTTTTTATGGTTGTATTTAATGCACAAGCGAATTCTAGTGATCCCATGTTAGGAGCTTCCTAGCCGGCTCGACATAGGAGTGAAGTAGGAGCTTGTAGAGTTTGGGGAAGTAAGTACGCCACCCCACGAATGGTATTAAGGAATACACCCGTCATCCACGCGACTAATACACACTAATTAACCGGTAAAAGATAGTTAGGGAGTAAGGAAATCTAAGTAAACACATTTCTCTACACATAAGTTTCTCACCACTTTTCATTTTTGTTATTTTATTTTATTTGCATTTGTAGTAATTTGGGTTAGTTGACTAGCAACTAATTCCGCCCACTCCTTCAAAACCCGAGATTTTACTTGCTTTTATAAAATATAAAAAACATAAAAAGAATCTTCCTCAACCCTTAGACCTAATTAGAGTAGCCTTTCACATCTAACGAACACTATTCCCTGTGGAGAACGATCAATCCCCCGTACTTACCACTACACTATACTACATCGGTCAGGTACACTGCCTGGTGGGGTTGTAAGCCTCTTGAGATCCCTCGAGAGGTAAAACCTGTTGTAAGGTTGCAAAACCCACGCATCAACCTCATTAGCCATAAGAGCAACCTTGTTGTTTATTGGCTTGTCGTCATCTTTTTCACTTTCATTCCAAGTTCTACTAATGAGTGCTTTTTGGGATTCGTTCTTTGAAGGCTTTGAACATTCTTCTACCAAATGACTAGAATTCCTGCATTTAGAGTACTGCCTACGATTCTTTGTTTTCACATAGATCCCAAAACGGTTTTCCCAAAATGTAAAATTATCTTGTTTAAATAGTGGCGGTTCTTGCATAGATTTTTCTTCTTTAAAGTTTTCAAAATCCATGGGTCGTTTTAAGTTTTAAAATACAGTATATTTTAAAAATCTTAAGTAACGTGGCTCTTGATGCCAGTTGTGGAAAACTAGATGGGGGGGGGGGGTTGAATAGTTTTACCGTTGAAAATTAATTTTAACCGTTTTGTTAGTTATGTGAATTCGATTAAACTTATGCACATAAAGATAATCAAACAATATATTTGAAAAGAAAAGAGAGGAATGATCAAACCACATAACACGAATGATTATAGTGGTTCCGCTACAAGGACTCTTTTCCCTGCCCTACTCCACTTCCCCGAGCCTTTAACTCGAGAGTTATCCTTCACTAAGAATCAAACTCTCTTCTAGGTGGAGAAAACCTTTACACGTTGCTTACTTCCTTTTCCGGTACTAAGATAAACACCGAGTTCTACTTCAGGGCAGAACTAACCCAACGTCGCCTATACAATTACCGACACTAAGCGAGATGTCGAGTTCTTTCACAAGGGTACAACCACTCCCTACACTCTTTGTGTTTTGAGGAGTAAAACACTAACCACACTCACTGAGATAAATGATACAAATAATGATGTGTGAATTACACAAAGATCACACAGACCCTAACTACTACAACTTGCAACAGTATGTTTTGTTGAAGTTCTTTTACTTTATCTTCTTTGCTACAAAAGAGAGATCAATGATAGTGTTATAACTAATATGGGTTAGTAAATGAATGAATATATGTTTTCTACTTTCTAAGTGATGAGAAGGCCAAGTGATCAGCTTGCTATTTATAGGCAAGCTGATAAACACTCGGCGGATTCGGCGGATCCCTTAAAAGGGATCCGGCGGATCCCTTAAAAGGGATCCGTCCTTTATGTCGATGGGATCCGTGGGCATGCCAGAGGTAAGACAGCTAAGAGATTTTCCAAATCTCTCCAATCTTTCCATATCTTTGTGTTGTCATATCAAGATCTTCCAATGTCAATTATCTTACTTGAAGATCAATCCAAGATATTACAAGATCTTACCAAGATTACATGTATGATGCATGCCATGATGTCATTGTATCATTTTAGAAATAAAGTTTTCTTTTAAGGAAATAAACATGTAGATGTATGAAATGTATTTCCAAGTAAACTTGTGAAATGTAAAATGTGTTCTAAAGAGACTTTAGCTAGTATTTATAATTTTCTTAAAGATATACTTTGTACTTGTCATTAACAAAACTAAGTAAAGATCGTAAAATATAAATAACGTTTTTAGGACGATATTTGTATTAACAATCTCCCCCTTTTTGTTGATGACAAAACATAAAGTATATTTTTGAGCAAAAGAATAAGTATAGCATGAGTTCTTTAAAATATAGATTAAGTTTGTTTTATTTAAGTTTAAAAACTATTTTTATGCAAAAAGTGTATGTACTATGATGATTCACAGTTATGCAAACTTAATCATTTCTCCCCCTTTTTGTCGAAACAAAAAGAAGAGTTGCGTAGCGGAATGCGATTTTAAGAACTTTAAGAGCTCCCCCTTGTTTGATACTCCCCCTAAATGGAGCAACAAGGAGATGATGCAAGATCCTACAAAACAAATGGTTAGAATATGATATGCTATTTTCACTAAGTGGAACGAAAGATGTTGGATTTCGATGTAGTCTAGAAGAAAACCAACTGAGTTTGGATAGATGGGAATCGAAGCTTTAAATAGACGGGTGAAGAGCATTCCATATGGCATTGCGGTTTTTCCTAAGACAGGTATGTCAACCAATCTTTTGGCGATGTAGTAAGCCAAATTGAATTGTTGATGGGTCGACACACAGTAGAGCATGTAACATAAGCTTGCATTCACATGATCTTTGTTTCCAACAGTGCTAGTAACATTTGCCCTAAGAATTTCTTCTAGTTTCTTAAATTCAGGTTTGAGTTCATCAAGTTCCATAGCAAATGGATCTCGATTCACTTGTTTGCCTCGGATTTTCTTAGTAGGGTTGCTTCTAGGTTTGAAGAGGTGATCACGGATAATTTCTTTGGGAGTGAGTGGAGTGTCGTATGGGTATTCACGACCAAGGTTAGACTCAAGAATGGATAAAGGCCATTTGTCTGAGTAGAAACAAGTTCCTTGACTAGGAACACCTAAAACTTTTGCGAAGTGAACTAAAGGAAAAATGAATTGACTTTGGTTTATTTTGAAGTGAATGTTTAGAAATCCTAATTCATCAATACTAAGTTTTACTGAAGCATAAAACTCAAGAATGAACCTAGGAACGATAGGCTCATCTATGTCTAGGAGTGAATCAAAGTGGATGAAGGCCAGTTGTTCACGGATGTTAGTTTCTTCTAAGAATGATGAGTCTATAGTTCTACCTTCATGAACATAACGGTTTTCTAGTGTTTTAAAAATTTTGACCTGAGCATCTGTTAGACCATTGGTTTGATGATGTTCGGGTAGATACGTGGTAGTCTTTTTGTGGTCATAGTTAGTTGCGGGAGGCATGATTCACCTAGACATGAATGTTATAATTTTAGTTAGAAATATCCAAGTTGTATTTCTAGTGTGTACCTAAATGAGTGCAATGTGAAGGTGCGATTATCTCGACTTCTTTGAAGCAAGTTTTTGCGAGATAACTCAAATGCTTTTGTTTTAAATGTTTCCAAAAACTACATGATGTTTTTAAAACAGAACGTTTTTTATTTTGTATGAACAATGATTGAGAGGTGTTTTTTTTAGAAGTATTTCAATGGAGTATTTGATGATGTTTAATCAAAAACTGATTCAATGTATTTTTGAAATGCTTCTTGATTTGAAAATGCATGATTCCAATTTTTGATTTGATGCAACTAATTAGGAATCCTAGACATTGATAAGGAATTAGAATGAATTAGAATACTTACAGTTTGATCAATTAAGCACGAGTTGATTGTGTAGAGAAGTCTAATTTTTGAGTTTAGAGTGATGAGGGTCGACAATCAGTAGGTTTTGTATGTTTTAATTAGTGTACTGAGCAATAAGGAGTGTTTGTTTATTTGAGAATTTTTCTCAGCAATCCACGGATCCAGCGGATCCCGAACAAGGGTTCCGCCTTTGTTATCGAAGGGATCCGCAGGATCAGAACATGTGTTTGCTTATCTCCGTTTTTGGTTGAACTAGGATTCGAACAAATGTTTTAACTTTTTTTTTCTAGGTTTCAGTAAACCATAGATAGAAGTAAGGTTACTTGAGGTATTTGTGAGAGGATTATCAATGTTATCATTTGAGAAACTTTCTCAACTCGGGATATTTATTTATCTAAGCATGGAAATGATGATGGAAAGCAAAACTTTTGATGGGATGAATGGTTACAATATTGTTGCAACACATGAGAAGGTTATAGAGGTCAATATTATAAACCACGAGAGTTTTCTCCACACTTTGCCTTAAAATAGCAAGGACCGTTTGTTTCTTAGTAAATCATGATGTGATACAATGTCTCACATTAGTACACACTTTGTTTGAATTATTCCTATATCTCTAATTACAGAGATAAATATGGTTTTTACACCTGATTCTTTGGGATATCGTAAATGTCTCTTAAGTTGTTTGATGGTTTCAAGTAGGAATCATTTTAAAAGTGTAGACTATATCATATTTGGAGTACTAGCTATGGGATAGAGTATTCTATCTAATGCATCTCTGTGTTTAGGGTCATCTTATGAATTTACTAACTTTATCCTTGGTGAGTGATTTTCAAAAGTCATTATCTACCAAAGATGATGTCTTTAGGAGGAGGAGGACTTTTGTTGAATGTTGAGTTCAACAACTCCTTGACTTTTGAGAATGATGTAAACCTTACATTTTCATGAATTCCTGAGAAATGTACCTTTTTATGATTAGGGTTGAAGTGGTGAGATTATCCTAAAATAGATTAACTTCTTTCTAAGTATTTTGAGGAATCCTAGAGTTAAGTGACAACATATCTAATTACTCACAAAGGTGTTGGTTATATTTCAACTTGGTTAGAATCCTAATAGGTTTCTTGAACTATTACCTAAGAGTTGATGCTATATAGTTGAGATATAATCCAAGAAGATGAGACACTACTTGTCTTTAGGTGTTTTATGTCATAGAGGTTTAAGATTCTTTTCCTACTTATTATGCTAACTTAAATACTTTATTTCTATTATCACAAAGGATGTGATACTAATCACGGTACCTAATAACTTATACTTAGTGAGTATGAATCTGAATTATCTATGAGAGCAATCATCATGAGAAGTCAAGAGGAATCGTACCTTTTTACAATGATTGTTTCTAAGAATGCTATGTAACCTCTGTTGAACACTTTGTGGATTAAAAAGAAACATTTGTTTTCAGCAATGTATCTTGGAGTTCCACTAATCCATAATCCTTTCTTTCAAGCGTACCAAATTATTCGTAAACCTTGTTTTTAGATGACTTTAAATTCACGTAACCAGTTCGGTTTAGCTGTGAATTCATGCATTGTCTTTCAGGACACATCATCATAGACTAGAGGAGTCTGCATATCATTAGTAACATCATCAGTATTTTAGTTCATGCACGGGTATGCATTATTTCATATTACGTAAGGTTATTTATTAATTAACGTTACCACTCAGTCAGTATTATTAACAATTATACCCAGTACTCCAGACAATGATCCTAATAAATTTTTATACTAATTTTAATAATATAAAGTTTATATTATTATTTTACCCGGTGTTATTAAACCAATTGCTATATTTTTCGTTAAGGGCTTTTAACTCCGTCAGATTAAGAAGAATTAACCCGACAATTATTCCGACACCCGATTTTTATCAGTAACATCATTTTACAATATTTACAACTTCGCCGTATTTTATTTCGCTTCGTTAACATTTATTTCAAGATAACTCGGTACCCGATAACACCCAAAGAGTACACCTAAACAACTAACTCTTACATATTATACAAAATATCTCCAATCTTGTCCAATCTCTTACACAAACCCACGCCCCACCCTTACACATTCCCTTATTTTCTTTCCTTGCCATACTTTCACATTAATGAGCTAGTACATGATTTTTTTTGATTTAATTTCACAAACAACACATAGTAACTCATTTGTAAGGTGTAAGATCAAAACATTTTCTCTTTTCCTCTCTTCATACTCCACGGCAAGCCACAAGGAACAAGGAAGAACCATAGTTTTATTTTAGTTCAAGTGTTATACTAGTTCATTTCATGATCCTTGTTAAGGTTTTGAAATAAAAACCTCAAGGTTTTCATCCATTTCTCTTCAATCTCATCATACTTTGTAAGTAACCTCAAGAACATTTATTTTTCATATTTTACTTCCATTTGATCCTTGTGTTTATTTATTTCAAGTGGTTTTTGTTAAAAATGCAAGTTACATAAGTTAGTGATACCATTTCTTTTAAAAACTATCTCTAACAATAGATCCACTAATTTTATTAACATCCTCATGAATCACACTATATTTAGTGATGTTTAGGACCCCATGACCCTTTGAGAAGGTGTATGGTAGATCAAGAGTACTTGTGGAGTTGTGTGGAAGTAGTTTGATTAAGTTTTGGACTAGAAAAATGTATTTTTAAACTATCTATATACCTACTGTCCGGAAAATGATTTTCTGGAAAACTCAGAATTTTGTGAACCATTTTGGTCTCAATATTTAGAAAATACATTCAAAAACGAACGCGTGGGCGCTTGAATCACTAAAAACGGACTTATAACGAAGAAGTTATGAATTATTGAAGTTACGCGACGAAAACTATATTTTTCAGAAAATAGTGTGCTGTTGGCCGAACTTTAAAGGGTAAAATGAGTCGTTAGCCATGATCTAGATGAACCGAGCCATTGAAAATATGTTAGTTCATATTTGTACGAACGCGTGAATATAAAGAACGTTAAAAACGAGCTTATAACGACCGAGATATACACGTTTAAAGCCCGACAATTCACTACTATTTTTGACAGCCCACTTTTATAAAGAGTTTTAAGTATGAAAACTAGTATTTTCACAGGTTACTAAGTTGATAGCCGATTATCTAATTGATCGACGCGCGGTTAATTAAAAGTTAAATGAAACGATATTTAGAGATTGTTGCAAAGTTTTCAAAAACGTCAAGATTGATCACTAACACTTTACGTGCACCATTTCGCGACTAGTTTCACGAGGCCGTTTTGGCATATTTTCACAAGTTATAAAAAGTATTATCTTTCGGCGAAACTATTATATTTGACTATATAACACCGAATAAGGATCATGGAGTACCGTTTCAACCCATTTTCACGAAAAGTAGTTTATAACTTAACGAGACATCAAAAATGTATTTTTCGTTGATAAACGTTATTTTCCAAAATCATCGAGTGGTATCGATAACATACGTAATTGCATGAGTAGAATCATTTCATTTACTTATATTAGATCATACCATTCATAATAGGTCGCGGTTAGAGACCGAGCCTCATTTTCACCATATTCATTGTGATCATTTTGCTATCATATCAGGTGAGTTTTCATAGCCCCGCTTTAAATTTATTATTGATTTCTAAATTCTCGGGGGAGAATACATTGCACCAGTTATTTTATGCGGACCAAAGTATCAACTCATTTACATTGCTTAAGTTACCATCATTCCCAATTTAAAGTCCCCATTTATTTATCATGGACCTTTAATTACGGGGTAAGCGAGAGTGAGTGAATAGATCTATTGAGGGTGACGCCTCCGTTCGTAGTTGGTAGCGCCAACTAGTCATACGAACGCATTTCATTTTTATCATATCCAAATTCAGAGTGTTCGGCAAAACACTCTGAGGGGGCATTCATAATCAGTCTAGCTTCGGGGTCATGAGCTTAAGAGCCAATGTATTATTTTTATGAGGCATTTTTGTCTTACACTTTTATACTTATGGGTTCCGTACAACATTTCATTTTCATAAACCTATGAACTCACCAACATTATTGTTGACCTTTTTAGCAATGAATTTTCAGGTAATTAAGGTACCCGCATGTTGGATTGCATATGGCTTATCATGGAGTCGCGGAGTCGACGCGTCTCACTTTATATTTTTATGCACTTATCCATCGTTTGATTTGTATGAACTTGGTTTTTCGTAAACATGTTTCACCTTTTGGGACCTAAACTTGTAACTCTGAATGCTTTTATTAAATCGAACGATGTATTTTCAAAACGACACTTTAGGTCATTCAATATAACTGTAACTGTGGTGCTATGATCAGTCACTCCCTTGAATGCAACATTCCGCTGCAAGTCACGAATTTGGGGGTGTGACAGATTGGTATCAGAGCCAGGTTATAGCGAACTAGGTTGTATCTTGGACCCTAGACTATAACCACACCATCATAGCATCTCATCATTTCATCATAAGTGCATATTCACTGTACATGCGGTTTCATGCATACACTATGTGAGTTATTCATGCTTATACTTATATATTATATATATATATATATATATATGTTTATATTAATCTAGTTCACAGCGATATGTCTTCACCCAACCACCCTATTATCATTCTAGCGGACTCAGATATCGAGAATGCTTTTTCATCCACTGATACACCCATACTACCACTTTCTTCTTCGTATACCTCGACATTCTTACATCACTCACCACTGTTGGATGATAATTTCCACCTATTTGAGGTATTAGCACTACCTGAGCCGGACTTAGAAGATACTATCAGGTATGACACTGAGACTTTCGAGATTCAGGAGACTGCCCCTACCTTCCCGCCACCACCATTGTCATTCCCCTTTTCCATTCCCACATATCACGAATTAGATGATACCTTGTGGATAATACCCAGATCACTGACACAACAGGAACATCAGCAGATTCCTCAAGAATGGTTTGGAATCTACACTATCTCGGAATTTATTGATGCACAACTTCAGACCCTATATCAAGACTCATCTCGACCAAAAGATGCCACAACCTTGGATTCACTCAGAGGAGCAATAGGGAACCCCTAGACTAGACTTATATCCTTACTAGCTTTTACTAATATCTTAGCCACGGGATGTGTGGCATAGTTCAAAGAAACTTGTAGTATTTTGATTGTTGTACAATGAAATCACCAAGTATTGACTCTACTATATGGATATGGTTGTGCTATCTATGATATTGGTCCATGTAGACCGAAATTTTCATTTCATACATCCACGATTGTTATGATTATAATTATGACATCCCGTGATTTCATCTTGTCGTAATTTCACTTCACTTATACATGCCATGGTTACGTGTATGTGAGCGTAATGATCTTTACTACCTATAAGTCTCATGATCTCTTATGATTTTGATAAAGTTAGGTGTAATCAAGCCACTCCAGACATGACACAAGCCACTGATGAGCAAATTATTGCCAAGGACTTAGCCACAGCCCTCACCAAAGATCTTACTCATGAGGAATTTATGGGTTGCAATCCCCCCTCCTTTAACGGATCTAAAGACACAAAAGGATTTTTCAAATGGTGCGAAGAAATAGAAACAATATTTCGATGTGGCAACTGCCGCAATGAAGACAAGGTTAAATTTGCCACTTGCACTTTTCGAGATCATGCCCAGGAATGGTGGACTAGACATATTCAGATAGTAGGAGTCGATGCTGCTTACTCAAAATCTTGGGAGAAACTAAAAGGGATAATGACTCGAATATATTGTTTGAAAAGAGAATTACGAGCAATGGAACAGGAAATTCTAGACTTCACTATGGAAGGAGATGATGTTGACAAATACACTGAACGTTTTTACGAACTAGCACGACTAGGCCCTACAATGGATGTACCGGAAAGCAAGAAACTTGAGAGGTATATCGGGGGACTCTCCCCTGGAATTCGGATGATGGTCACCTTATCAGAACCTGATACCATGTCTAAAGCTATCCATATGGCGATCGAGGCAAAGGAATACCTAGCTCGCGCCAAGACCTTAAGAAACAATAACGACAACAAACAAGAATGGAACAACAACCACAACAAGAGAAAGTGGGACGACACTCAAGATGGTAATGCTACCCTACAAAACCCCAAGATACAAGAAGTAGTGGAAGCCTATGCTGCAGGATCGCGCACAAAGAAAGGATATGCAGGGACACTACCCAAGTGCAGTAAGTGTCGGTTTCACCACAATGGACCTTGCCCCACTCAATGTGGAAACTGCCAAAAGGTCGGACACAAAGTCAAGGATTGCAAGGCTCCTACTCTCGTAATGCATAAGAAAGTCACGGTAACCTGCCATGAGTGTGGAATAATTGGACACTTCAAGAGTGAATGCCCAGAACTGAGAAACCAGGATGAGAAAAGAGCTCGTTGAAGTGCGAAGCTCGTCAAGACAACAACGACAATGACAATGGATAAGAACAAGGAACTTCTGCCATTGTAATAAACCATAGATGAAGCCCACTAGGGTTGTATTTCTTTAAGTAGTCTATCTTAAGTACTATCTTGTAACCTCGATGTATCATGTACTTCTCTATCTAATGTAACCCCTATCTTTTATCATCCCCCAGTAATCACAACCTTCGTTTATTTCATTACCTATTCCAATTGCCCAATTTTCAATCATCCCGTAACGACATACCGTTATCCTAGAAGGGATTAGGCAAATTTCGACTTGACTATAGACTAGTGCTATTCTATGAGATTATCCCATACGCCCTGTAACCCATTCAACCGGTTTTAATCCCAACTATTTCATTACCGCTTTGTAAAAAAATGTTCCACATAACTAAACCCCAAGCTATATGCTACCATCACAGGGAATTATTAGACAAGATTTTTAAACCATGTTATATTACCAACTATTTACTTTCATAAGAACCGATTTTCTTGCTAAAAAAAATTTCAGACTACCATCTTATCAAACAACACGTTGAACACCATCTAAAACTTTTGAGAAACGTAACATTACTTAGACTAAATCGAGCATCGCATCATTAGTCCTCAATTATACATAGCCTGATCACCTATGTATAATTCAGGAAAAATTATGCCATGAAGGAAACAATTATCTTTTCAAGATTTCTAATAACAAATCTTCATTCAAAACATCCCAAGAAAGTAAAGTTTTGTACATGAGTAAATTTTTCATAAACATCTCTTTTGACAAACCTTCTCTAGATACCTACACCATTTGCCACTCACTCAGCCATTAAGTTGGATCTTACCATTGACCTCTCTAGGTGAGACTTGTCATTTACGAAGAGTGTTCCACGACATAAGGAAAACAATGAATGGATTACGAAGTCACAAACAAGGACCAGGAGTAAATAGTAAGTGGATTCGTATCACAATGGAAAACATAAGATTTCACGAGGCAATACGAATCATTTTCTTTCGTATAGACACCCAACTCTATCATTCCAGAAGTACTAGTTAGACTAAGCCCTATAGGATGTGCTCAGCGCCTATTTAATAACTTTGAATTTTCTGTAGTAACCCATTGACAATAAAAGATTTAGCCATCAACAATAGCCGTCACTAGAATACAAAGACTGCACCCTTTAAGACACCTTATAGTCGAAGTATCAATTACCCATTGACAGACTGAATTTAGAAAGTCCCATTTCATTGGTCTAGAACTTAATGGTGAAACAACAAAGGAAATGGTACAAGTCAAGAATCAGTTACAAACAACAAGAGAATGATAGAAAAGCTAGGTCGGTGCATGATGCAAATCATTGGGATTAGGTATCCCTAAGCGGTAAGCTATTAGAATTCTAACTGTGGAACGAGTTATGTTCATGACCTTGCCTTGGAAAGGCATGATACAATTTTGGAAACACGAGAAGTAGAACCCTAAGTACATTGAATCATTTAAGATTCTAATTAGAATCGGCCGACTGGCATACAGACATGAGCTTCAGGTACAGCTCAGCAGCGTACACAACACCTTTCATGTCTCAAACCACAAGAAATGCCTTTCAGATGAAAAGCTTGCAATTCCAATAGAAGAAAAATTAGTTCGACTATAAGCTCATCTTCATAAAGGAACCATTCAGAAATCATGGACCGCAAGGTCAAAAAGTAGAAACAAAGTCGAATTCCTATCGTGAAAGTTCGTTGGAATTCTCGTAGAGGTCCTGAGTTCACTTGGGAACGGGAAGACCAAATGAGACTCAAATACCCACATCTTTTCACCGAGTCTACTCCAGAGACCAGCACCAGCTGAATTAAGGGACTGAATTCCTAAAGGGTGGTTGACTGTCACAATTCGTAATTTCAGGTCATTTTCCTAACCTCGACAATTTACCATTATTCGTAAACCTAGTTTTTAGATGACTTTAAATTCACGTAACCAGTTCGGTTTAGCTGTGAATTCATGCATTGTCAGTCAGGACACATCATCGTAGACTAGAGGAGTCTGCATATCATCAGTAACATCATCAGTATTTTAGTTCATGCACGGGTATGCATTATTTCATATTACGTAAGGTTATTTAATTAATTAACGTTACCACTCCGTCAGTATTATTAACAATTATACCCAGTACTCCAGACAATGATCCTAATAAATTTTTATACTAATTTTAATAATATAAAGTTTATATTATTATTTTACCCGGTGTTATTAAACCAATTGCTATATTTTTCGTTAAGGGCTTTTAACTCCGTCAGATTAAGAAGAATTAACCCGACAATTATTCCGACACCCGATTTTTATCAGTAACATCATTTTACAATATTTACAACTTCGCCGTATTTTATTTCGCTTCGTTAACATTTATTTCAAGATAACTCGGTACCCGATAACACCCAAAGAGTACACCTAAACAACTAACTCTTACATATTATACAAAATATCTCCAATCTTGTCCAATCTCTTACACAAACCCACGCCCCACCCTTACACATTCCCTTATTTTCTTTCCTTGCCATACTTTCACATTAATGAGCTAGTACATGATTTTTTTTGATTTAATTTCACAAACAACACATAGTAACTCATTTGTAAGGTGTAAGATCAAAACATTTTCTCTTTTCCTCTCTTCATACTCCACGGCAAGCCACAAGGAACAAGGAAGAACCATAGTTTTATTTTAGTTCAAGTGTTATACTAGTTCATTTCATGATCCTTGTTAAGGTTTTGAAATAAAAACCTCAAGGTTTTCATCCATTTCTCTTCAATCTCATCATACTTTGTAAGTAACCTCAAGAACATTTATTTTTCATATTTTACTTCCATTTGATCCTTGTGTTTATTTATTTCAAGTGGTTTTTGTTAAAAATGCAAGTTACATAAGTTAGTGATACCATTTCTTTTAAAAACTATCTCTAACAATAGATCCACTAATTTTATTAACATCCTCATGAATCACACTATATTTAGTGATGTTTAGGACCCCATGACCCTTTGAGAAGGTGTATGGTAGATCAAGAGTACTTGTGGAGTTGTGTGGAAGTAGTTTGATTAAGTTTTGGACTAGAAAAATGTATTTTTAAACTATCTATATACCTACTGTCCGGAAAATGATTTTCTGAAAAACTCAGAATTTTGTGAACCATTTTGGTCTCAATATTTAGAAAATACATTCAAAAACGAACGCGTGGGCGCTTGAATCACTAAAAACGGACTTATAACGAAGAAGTTATGAATTATTGAAGTTACGCGACGAAAACTATATTTTTCAGAAAATAGTGTGCTGTTGGCCGAACTTTAAAGGGTAAAATGAGTCGTTAGCCATGATCTAGATGAACCGAGCCATTGAAAATATGTTAGTTCATATTTGTACGAACGCGTGAATATAAAGAACGTTAAAAACGAGCTTATAACGACCGAGATATACACGTTTAAAGCCCGACAATTCACTACTATTTTTGACAGCCCACTTTTATAAAGAGTTTTAAGTATGAAAACTAGTATTTTCACAGGTTACTAAGTTGATAGCCGATTATCTAATTGATCGACGCGCGGTTAATTAAAAGTTAAATGAAACGATATTTAGAGATTGTTGCAAAGTTTTCAAAAACGTCAAGATTGATCACTAACACTTTACGTGCACCATTTCGCGACTAGTTTCACGAGGCCGTTTTGGCATATTTTCACAAGTTATAAAAAGTATTATCTTTCGGCGAAACTATTATATTTGACTATATAACACCGAATAAGGATCATGGAGTACCGTTTCAACCCATTTTCACGAAAAGTAGTTTACAACTTAACGAGACATCAAAAATGTATTTTTCGTTGATAAACGTTATTTTCCAAAATCATCGAGTGGTATCGATAACATACGTAATTGCATGAGTAGAATCATTTCATTTACTTATATTAGATCATACCATTCATAATAGGTCGTGGTTAGAGACCGAGCCTCATTTTCACCATATTCATTGTGATCATTTTGCTATCATATCAGGTGAGTTTTCATAGCCCCGCTTTAAATTTATTATTGATTTCTAAATTCTCGGGGGAAAATACATTGCACCAGTTATTTTATGCGGACCAAAGTATCAACTCATTTACATTGCTTAAGTTACCATCATTCCCAATTTAAAGTCCCCATTTATTTATCATGGACCGTTAATTACGGGGTAAGCGAGAGTGAGTGAATAGATCTATTGAGGGTGACGCCTCCGTTCGTAGTTGGTAGCGCCAACTAGTCATACGAACGCATTTCATTTTTATCATATCCAAATTCAGAGTGTTCGGCAAAACACTCTGAGGGGGCATTCATAATCAGTCTAGCTTCGGGGTCATGAGCTTAAGAGCCAATGTATTATTTTTATGAGGCATTTTTGTCTTACACTTTTATACTTATGGGTTCCGTACAACATTTCATTTTCATAAACCTATGAACTCACCAACATTATTGTTGACCTTTTTAGCAATGTATTTTCAGGTAATTAAGGTACCCGCATGTTGGATTGCATATGGCTTATCATGGAGTCGCGGAGTCGACGCGTCTCACTTTATATTTTTATGCACTTATCCATCGTTTGATTTGTATGAACTTGGTTTTTCGTAAACATGTTTCACCTTTTGGGACCTAAACTTGTAACTCTGAATGCTTTTATTAAATCAAACGATGTATTTTCAAAACGACACTTTAGGTCGTTCAATATAACTGTAACTGTGGTGCTATGATCAGTCACTCCCTTTAATGCAACATTCCGCTACAAGTCACGAATTTGGGGGTGTGACAGTTATCCCACGCGGATCCAAATGTTTGGATCCGTGGGATTCGTGGGTCACTGATTCAGTTGGTGTAGTTTGATTCTGAAAATCACTTAAGCAATCATTTTTCATATAATCTGGTTTGAAACAACCATGAGGTATTTTTAGTAACCGCAGTATGTCATCTACATAGTTTAGATGTTTATCAAATCTCTTAAGTTTGTTGTGTTTGATAAAATCTTTCTGTGTGAATTTTACTGTTTCTATTTCGTGTTTTAGTTTCTTACATGATAAGCATGTTCTAATACCTTTGTCCTTTTCTAATCCTATAACTATTTCTTTTAACCGATGAATTTCATTTTCTAAAAGTTCCTTTCGGATTTTTAAGATCTTATTATTGCTTATGATTTTAGGAATGATTTTATATAATTTATTATATTCTATATCTAACATGTTATCATTAATGAAAGAGTATGAATCAGATTGTACCTCATTAGCCATAAGAGCAACCTTGTTGTTTATTGGCTTGTCGTCATCTTTTTCACTTTCATTCCAAGTTCTACTAATGAGTGCTTTTTGGGATTCGTTCTTTGAAGGCTTTGAACATTCTTCTACCAAATGACTAGAATTCCTGCATTTAGAGTACTCCCTACGATTATTTGATTTCACATAGATCCCAAAACGGTTTTCCCAAAATGTAAAATTATCTTGTTTAAATAGTGGCGGTTCTTGCATAGATTTTTCTTCTTTAAAGTTTTCAAAATCCATGGGTCGTTTTAAGTTTTAAAATACAGTATATTTTAAAAATCTTATGTAACGTGGCTCTTGATGCCAATTGTGGAAAACTAGAGGGGGGGGGGTTGAATAGTTTTATCGTTTAAAATTAATTTAAACCGTTTTGTTAGTTATGTGAATTCAATTAAACTTATGCACATAAAGATAATCAAACAATATATCTGAAAAGAAAAGAGAGGAATGATCAAACCACATAACACGAATGATTATAGTGGTTCCGCTACAAGGACTCTTTTCCCTGCCCTACTCCACTTCCCCGAGCCTTTAACTCGAGAGTTATCCTTCACTAAGAATCAAACTCTCTTCTTGGTGGAGAAAACCTTTACACGTTGCTTACTTCCTTTTCCGGTACTAAGCTAAACACCGAGTTCTACTTCAGGGCAGAACTAACCCATTGTCGCCTATACAATTACCGACACTAAGCTAGATGTCAAGTTATTTCACAAGGGTACAACCACTCCCTACACTTTTGTGTTTTGAGAAATAAAACACTAACCACACTCACTGAGATAAATGATACAAATAATGATGTGTGAATTACATAAAGATCACACAGACCCTAACTACTACAACTTGCAATAGTATGTTTTGTTGAAGTTCTTTTACTTGATCTTCTTTGCTACAAAAGAGAGATCAATGATAGTGTTATAACTAATATGAGTTAGTAAATGAATGAATATATGTTTTCTACTTTCTAAGTGATGAGAAGGCCAAGTGATCAGCTTGCTATTTATAGGCAAGCTGATAAACACTCGGCGGATCCGGAGGATCCCTTAAAAGGGATCCGTCCTTTATGTCGAAGGGATCCGTGGGCATGCCAGAGGTAAGACAGCTAAGAGATTTTCCAAATCTCTCCAACCTTTCCATATCTTTGTGTTGTCATATCAAGATCTTCCAATGTCAACTATCTTACTTGAAGATCTATCCAAGATATTACAAGATCTTACCAAGATTACATGTATGATGCATGCCATGATGTCATTGTATCATTTTAGAAATAAAGTTTCCTTTTAAGGAAATAAACATGTAGATGTATGAAATGTATTTCAAAATAAATTTGTGAAATGTAAATTGTGTTCTAAAGAGACTTTAGCTAGTATTTATAATTTGCTTAAATATATACTTTGTACTTGTCATTAACAAAACTAAGTAAAGATCGTAAAATATAAATAACGCTTTTAGAATGATATTTGTATTAACAGTTAAGATTATTGCACATTTTATGAGTTATTAAATTAGAAACTAAACTAATTACCGCAAAATGGTAAAAGGCAAACTAGTATATTTTATCAAGTTGTTTTGTTTTGACCATTTAAAGGTGCTACATACCAATGCGGGGATGATAGACATATTAAGGAAGAAATTGCACGCCTAATTTTTTAAGTTAATTGCATTGATGGATTGTCCATCATTAACAAAGTAGAATACATTCTTTTAGTACCTAAGTAATTGTTACGTATGGGTTTTCTCAAAGGTGTAGGAAAGTAAATAGCATACTATTTGCTTTTATTGGTTATGAAACACTTATAATGTTGTCAAATCCAGTGGGAGCATTGCGTTATAATTACTGAATAATGAATTATTGTAATGATCTGTAATTCAGTGGTAGCTACAAGTTTTGTCATCTTGCTAGTAACCCAGATTATCTCTAGAATGTCTTGAGATTATTAGTTTTCAATAGTAGACACTTGTGTTTTTAAGGATAGTCATGTACGTCTCCTTACTAGGCAATGTGGTTCTATATCTACTTATTATGATAATATCTATGACACAATCATATTGATCACATAAACAAATGAGTGACGTGTTGTTTATCTAATACATGATGTTGTTCCATGCACAAGTGGGAGAAATCTTTTTTGTGTGCAACGAACAACACATAGGAATATGATTTACATGATTCTCTTGACTGCAAAGTAAGAGACTAAAGTTCTAAAGTGACTTAATCACATTTAATTAATTGAACACTTGAAGTTGTAATCTACATCATGTGAGAGCTTGGGCTAGATTACAATGGAAAGGTAAATTTCGTACTTTCATTACTAGCATATCAACTGATATAATGAAACTATGTTAATTTACAGTTTCTAAATTAGATACCTATTATAACATGTGTCAATATGATAATAAGACTACCTCAAACTAAATATTTATGTATTATTGAAATGACATAAATAAATGAAGTAATCTAATACTACTTCAATTTGAATATTTATGTAATTTTGGAATGACATAAAATAAGTGAATTAATAAATTAACTTGAAATTACTATTGAAACCAAGAAATGGTGTTTATAATTACTTTAGTTAAACATGTTTATGTTTTATTGTAAAGATATAAACATGAAGTCTTTTAATTGTTACAAGACTTATAATAAAGTAAGACGTTAACTTGTTATGTTTTTTAATTAAGACATATACAAGAAGTCATTGAGTTAATCAATGATTTATAATGTATAGTGGCATTATAACAGTTTATATCTTCTTGTTGAGACATGGACATGAAGTGACTTGGTCAAAAAGTACTTATGTTATATAGCATGCAATTGGCTTGAAAATTTTATTTTACCATTAAGATGACTTAGTTGGTGAACAGATAAGCCAAAGTCTTACAGTATTAGTCCTAATGTAATACAAAATGTTTATGGTATGTTCAGTTAGGAAAATCAAACTCTTGTTTGATTAAAGATAACTATATCTTCTATTCTTCCAAAAGTTATCAAGGTTAGAAAATTGAGTATGAATTGGATATACTCAATAAAACTTCAATCTAGAAGATTAATAAGACACCATTTTGTTATGGAATGTGATAAATTACATTATGTCTTAAAATGAAGTTCTGAATTTGTTAAACTACTTATGAGTAGGTTATTAACAAACTAAATGTCAGGAACTGTCAATATGTATTTGTAATGTCCCAAAAAGAGAACATTGTATTATTGCTTTATTTGCTAAGTATTTATAGATAGTCTATAAATTACAAAAAGCAAGTGGGAGGTTTTATCTTGAAAAGATAAAATTACAAGATACATAATCTTCTAAAAATACACTAGTGAAAATCATGATGAGGCTAAACATGTAAATGATAAACCTCAAGATGATGGAATTCTCATTCATAGATCCGCAAGGATTATCAGATATTTGATTTATATGCTGAGGATTATATTATGATGCATTACCAAATATTGAATTGGGTAAATTACTCATACTATGAATTGGTTTATCTTAATTCTTAATAGTTAGACTAGAGAATGAAGGTGAGTTTCTTTGTTATGATCGACTTTCCCTTTGAATGAAGAACCGATCACTTCCTCTTTAATATACAACTCGACAAGAACAAGATGATGACTCACAAACACAATAAGAGAACAAGAGAAGTGGTGGATCGTATGAGAGAAATTACTAGTCGAATGTATATTAACTTTGAGAAGAAAAGATACAAAGACAATGGGGAAAAACACACACTCTCTATCTAACTATTATGAGACACACTTTACAAATGAGAAGAGTGTGTGTGTTTATACGACTGCCATCAAACCAAATGGGTTTGATGGGCTTTGACTTGGACCTAAAGTGGGCTAATGTTATGCACTACACTTATTATTAAGATACAAACATTACTAATGCCATAAGCCCACTATTCTTAATGCATATTACACTTGACACATAAGTTGTACATAACACAATGACCATCACTTTTGCAATTAACTAAATTAATTGCTAACAATCTCCCCCTAAGGGATGGTCATTTCAATGATGCTCCTGTGAGTGGTCTTTTGCCTTCAATGTCTTGAGCTTGGTGTGTCAATGTGTAATATTCTTCATTTAATGTTCCTTCATGCGCTGTGATCTTCAAAGAGTAGTCTCTTGGTATGACTTGCCTTGATCTTCTTCTTCTGTTCCAGATGCGTCGTCATAGCAGATGATGATGGTAGATGAACTTTCGTCGGTACCTGCATAAAACAGTTAGCAATAAAACGTCCAGCGGCCATCATGTCGTGAGGCAAGATCCTTAGATCTCATTAAGACTCATACAACTTGTATCCTTTTGAGTGAACACAAGTGTATTGCATAGGAAGTATTCCTAAGAGATCTTTGATGAATCTCATGTCTCTAGACTCAATAATGTGCATTTTGGTTTTAGTCGTCGGAGGTATGGAGCAGAGTGCCACCTTTTCAATATCAACACATCTCGGAGTGAGAGGTCGATAGATTATGTAGTGTTTTCCGTGAGAAATGAAACAAATATCTTTTAAGAGATATCTGAGTGGATAGGAGGGGTGGTGCAAATGCGTCACTGGGTCCATGACGTCTTGTCTTCAATATCAGTATCACCTTAGTGAGTACCGATAGCATATGTATTGACCCGATTTCTGACCTAAGTTTTCATGGAGGGCTATTTCTTTTCACCCTTACAAAACTTTTCTTTTTCATTCTTCAACCCTTTCTTTCTCCTTTCTCATTATACTCCTTTTTTCAATCATACCTAAGGACTTCTAATTCTAAGCTATTGGTATTGTCCTTGGGTAGATCCCTCCGGTTCTGGCGGATCATTGGACATAACCTAACCATAATCACCTTATTACACCATGATTATCCTAGATTATTTGTCACATGCCATTAAACCTTGTGAAAATCTCTCAACGTTTTTATGAGAAAACACATTTTGTTAATACATCGAGAGTTTTGCATTTTTGAAACACTCCCCCCTTCACATGTGCTCATGCAATTTTTTAAATAAGCTACACATGTCGGGTAGAGTTTGCACATTTGAAATGATCGATTTTCAGTGAACATGTCCTTCGCGAGACACGCTTACATCACTAGTTAGACTAGTTTGAAATTATTACCCGTCCCGGTCATATTCAATGATCATCTCTCGAATTGGTACATTCTACTCAGACAAGTCCTTTGCGAGACACGCTTACATCACTGGAAAACCAGCTTGAAATTATTACCCGTCCCGGACTAGTCTTTTCGATAATGGATAGTTAGTTTTGTCAATTCGAGGGTTATCACTGAGTCTTTTTGAAGAACTCGTTTTGAGATTCAAACCCCAAAACTTCTTTTTGATCACATTTTAATCATGTCCTCTCCCCCGTATATTTAATAAACACTTAATCTCCCCCTCAAAAATAGCATGAAGTGGTATTTTTGAAAACAGTTGATTAAAATGAAACTTTTTGTGGAGATACGGACTGATTTTAGCATGAAAATGGAACAATTTTGTTTTTATACTCCCCCTTAACCAAAGCATTTTATTAAACATTTGAGTTTAAAAGCAGTTAAGGGTGTTAGAGGGAGTAATCGTGAGCACAAAATTCATTTAAAGACTTTGAAAAAATCTTCTTGAAATCATTTTGATTAAGTGCTCAAGGTTTTTGCTTTTCGCCATTAACATTGCGAGTCCTGATCAGAAATAATCAGAAGTCATTCAATGTAGCGCGGGTTTCGTACTGAAATGCACAAAAGCCGTTATGAAGAAAAATTTGAGGAACGACATGTTTTAGAAAAACAAAAAAAAGAACTCTCGCTCAAGCATCTGTACATGCCCGTATCATTGTTGAATGACATTACTAGATACGTACAGAATATCGATTATATGAGAGACATGTCGTGAGAAGAATATTTTTGGTTTTTGAGTTTCATATTTTTTATGGCTTTTTGAAATTTTCTATATTTACAGTATTGATTTTAACAAGTATATATTGACAAAAATATTTACATGCGAAGCTTGTTGATATAAATCAAGAAGATTCGAGAAGACTTTCTAACTCTCCGGGAGTTAGGCTTCGCATTCTAATTCGACGAACTAAGTTTTCAAACCGCTCTTTTGGGAGGGTGATAACGCTCATTTTGTACATGTTTTATAGCGTTATTTGTGTGTTTTTATGCGAAATATAGTCATGATTATGATGGTTTTTTGCTTAAAAGTTGTTGAAGATGTGTTTAAGTCTAGGTACAAGGAAATATCAAGAAAGACGAAGAAAAGCAATGAAATTCAAGAAAATATCGAAGAAAAGTTCGTCAACAAATACATGGATGCATGATATGATCATTTCCGGTTGTACGTTAGAGGATGAAAGGATTAAGTCAAGATTAGGAGCCAAAAAGTGTGTTAAAAGTTTGAGCTCTATGCTAGCTTGAAGCCAAAATATGTGAAGAAAATTGGTTCCAGACCCAAGGTTTAAGTTTCAAGACCCTAGGTTTGAGAAGGGGGAGCTCATACCTGAGGTATGGGAATTCATACCTGAGGTTTAGCCCATACCCAGGGTTTACATTTTCATACCCGAGGTATGCAGAAAAACTGACATGAAGAGTTGCATTAACTCTCCACTTTAAGCACCATTAAGTATTGAGTCCGATCATTTGCTTCTTAATTATGATTATTGATGAAGAATATCAGTTTTAGGGGTGTCTTACAAGCTTAAATAAGACCCCTAATCACTTGTTTTAGAGACAACACTCACAATCAAACCTTACACCATAAGGATTTGATTATACTACTTTCTAACCCAAAAGAGCTTAAAAATCTCTGCCATTCTCAAGGAAGATAACTAGTAGAAGAGGTGGAAGATTCCCTTGTTCGATTAGTGGCCTCAAAGAGTGCTACAACTCTTTCATTACTCATTGTAATTTTACTATTGGGTAATTTTCTTTATTATTAATCATGTTGAATTGGTTTAAGTTGAATGCAATTTTATGTTTTATTATGATACTTGTTATGGAATGATTCATGATACTTGTTTGGGAATGATGTGACTAATTGTATGAATGTTGGACGTTTAGTAGGTTGTAAAAAGTGATTAATTTTATGGGTTTGTTTAAATAAATTTGTGTCCTAAAACTTGTTGGTTGAGTAATGTTGGATTTAAAGGATGAAAAGACTTCTAATAATTATTTGATTCCAAGAGTTAGTGACAAACAAATTGGTATTCGATAAGTGACGAATATCGAATATACAAGTTTTAAACGGATTCGAAAATATTTAATCACGAGAATGGGTTGAAAAGACTCGTAAGAACCAATTTAACTAATCAACTTTTTCATACATTTTATTACGAAAGAGCTAGCGTAGTGGGATGAGATTTGGCCGAAAGGACTCACCCGTGAAACTAGTAGAAACATGAATTTCCTTGATATTACCATTTGATTAGAAGTCCTTGTGAATATTGATATGTGCCTTCTAAGTTTCACCCAAACATGTTCTACATCATATCATGATTAGTCATGATTCCTAAATAAGTATGCTTGATTTTAATTGTTTGTTTGCTCGAGTTACATTGAACCCATTGTTCGTTTAAATCGTTTCTAGTAGTTTTGATCGTGACAATCTTAAGTGCTATACCATTAATGTTACTAAAATCACAATTAACTAGTTCCTTGGGACGAACCTTATTTACCATCAACAATACTACAATTGAACGAGTATACTTGCTCGTGTGTGTTTCTTTGAAATGATAATGGTAATAAGAATAAAAAAAAAATTAAAATTTGAAGTGAAATTTGGAGATAATAAACTAAATAAGATCCTCTATTATGAAACGCATCAAGTTTTTGGTGCCGTTGCCGGGGATTTAGTTTTGCATTCTCTTGTTTGTTTGCTTGTTGATCTTGAGTGTTTCTTTGTTTTTTTGTTTTAATTGAGTTCTTGTTGAATTGCTTGTTTTATTCTTATGATCCGGCACCGTCACCATCAAGTTTTTGGCGCCGCTGCCGGGGACTATGATTATTTTTAATTATTTTTGGTATATATAATGGTATAAGTTGTTTTAGTATTTTTTTGCGTCATTTTAGTTTCAATTTTTGCTTATTTGCATATTTGGTGTGTCTGGTTGATGATTGTTGAGTGTTTGATTGTTTGTTTTATTTTGAGTTTCCTTGATCTTCTTCTTATTAAGTTTAATATAATGAGTACTATGCATAAGGATGTCGAAATCTATAAAAGAAAAACAAGTTTTAAGATGATTTTAGAAAAAAATTTGCTGCAAACCTTGGGCTGGATTTTCCATACCGCCGGTATGGCAGCATTCGAAAAAAAATAAAAAAATAAAAATAAAGATTTTCTGAAACTGCCGGTATAATCCTATACCGGGCGGTATAAACTCACTGTCTACGGATACCACCGGCCAGCAATTTCGATACCTCCGGTTCTCAAAAAAAAAAAAAAATGTCTTCACTCATACCGCCGGTATAAATGCATACCGGGCGGTATAATGTTTCTGTTCGAAAAAACCTCCGGCCGAAAAAAAGGATACCGCCGGTATGGCTTAAAATTTTTTTTTTAAAAATTTTTCTTTTTCTTTTCTTTTCTTTGTTGGTAATTAGTTGTATTTGTTCTTGTACCTTGGTTGTATTTAGTTGTTCTAACTTTTTCTATGATTTTCTTTTCCTCGTAGTTAATTAGTTTTATTTTTACTAACCCCTAACGTTTGGTTTGGTTTGGTTATGTTGTTATGTATGTTTAGTTTATTCTTAGTTATGGATACACTTAGCGAAGTTTCAGCTTACTTGGAAAATTTGGAAAAGGAATTGATGGACGAAGGAGATGCTATGTCTAGAATGAAAAAAATGATTGATTTTGAAAAGGTGAAGTTGCAAGAGAAAGGGAAGGAAGTTGAAAGTATGGAATTTGAGCATGGAAAACCTCGGGTAGTTACTTTTACTCGTGCTAAGTTGAGAGAATATGACGAGCCATTTATGAGGTATTCCACACCGTGTGGAGTGGAAGGATTAGGAGCTTGGGATGCGGAATGTAATCTTGGACAAAATGATAGTTATGTGACTTTTGCTTTCTATGAAAAATTTGGGAATGGAAAATTTGAAGTTGACAAGTATAATTGGAAAATTGCAAGAGATGTGAAGATTGATATTCATGGTTTTACTTTTGCCATGGATTTGGTTATTGATGAATATGAAGATACGACGGATCCTTCCGTGGTATTTGGGCAAAATTTCTTGTTGGCAACCAAATGTGTTATTGATTTTGATTTGGGTGAAATGCAAGTTAGAGTTGGAGAATTGCAAGATGATAAAGATGTTAGTTGGTTGATTGAACAAATGGAGGAAGTTTGTGAAAATGAAGATGGTTTCAATGGAAGTATTGAAATGGTTAAAATGGGAAAGGCCACCCGTTTGAAACAAAAACACCTACCCTTTAAAGGTCTTATACCTTTACCATCATCATTGCCACACCCTACCACCCTCATTAAAGGAGAAGGTTCTTCCAACAAAACATCCTCACTAAATGAAAAACCAACCAAAGAACCCATTGATGAAGCAAAATGTGTTGAAGAGATTACTATGAAGTTTAAAGAATTATTGAATGAAAAGCCAATACTTCATGTGTTGGAACATTAGGCTCACTATAGGAAGTTATTGGATGAAATTTCGGTGGAGAAAATGAAGCTTGATACGAAGAAGGAAATTGAGGAAGAAGAAGAGGAGAAAGTGATGGAGAAAGGGTTACCTAAAAAGAAAGAAGATCCGGGTAATTATCTCATTCCACTAAAAGTGAATGGAACTGTTGCAATCAATGCATTGGCAGATACGGGGGCAAGTGTTAGCATAATGCCTTATAAGCTTTACAAAATTATGGAATTGGGAAGAGCTATTCCTTCCAATGATGTTTTATTGATGGCTGATAATTCAGTGGCAAAAGCTTATGGTAAAGTTAAGAATGTGAGGTTACAAATTGGGTTTCAAACCTATTTGTGTGACTTTTTTTGGTTATGCATGTACCTGTTGATAAAGAGACACCTATGTTGGTGGGACGCCCGTTCTTGAGCACAATAGGAGCGATTATTGATAATGGGAAAGGAACTATGGAAATAGATGATGGAGTAGCAAGAAGGATCTACCATGCAAAGAAGAGAGAAAAAGTTTTAGCCGATGAAGAGTCGGATGATGAAGATTGGTTGGATGTATTTGATATAAGCCATGATAATGAAGGCAATCCAAAATATGGGAAAACAGCCCCATCATTTGATCACATTGAAGATGATATGGAAAGAGCATTGGCTATGGAGAATTACTTCAATCCATTCAAGAACATTATAGTATTCAAGAAAATGGTTGAGGGTGATAATGATTGGCACACTAAGATAGAGATCACTAGTCCGGGTGGACGCCGATTCACTCGTGCTTTTAAAACAAAGGAAACCGATAGAGTTCTTTCGGGGAAGTTTCATTCGGAGGATATTCTTAGGTTTGGGAGTTATTTTGACTAAACGAAGCAAGGATGAGGAAGAATAAAGAAGCTTATGATTAAGCTTGTGCTCATTTTGTTCTTATGAGTTTTTATCTTGTTTGCTTATTATTATGATGTTTTGCATTTCTTTGTTAAGTTGAAGTGTGTTTTAGCTCTTGAGTATTTATGAGAATAAGCAATGAAAAGTTTGGGTTGTTAGTTTGTTTGAATTGATCAATGATAAGATTGAATGAAATGATGAAAGTGTTTTGAAGTTGTGGAAATGTTTATTCAATGAATGAATGTTTTTGAAGACAAAAATGAATTTTGTGTCAAGACTCTCGCTTTTTAGAACCAAACCTACGGTCCAAGTACTAAACCTTCGGTTTAGTATGAATGTTCAAAAACTTTGAGAAAGGAAAGAAAGAAAGAAAGAAGAAAAAAAAAACCCCCACAAGTTCATCATCATCATCATTTCAAACGTTTGGAGATAGAGATCAATTGAGTTGATAGATAACCTATGGCATCAAAAAGAGTAAGTAACATCCATCCTAACTAAACTACATTGTTCTAATTCAAATTTGATTTTTAGGGTTCTAAATTGGGCGATTTTTACATAGTTTGAATTTAGTGCAATTAGTTGATGGGTTTACTAGAGATGGGTTATAAGGATTGTTTGGAAGTCGAATTGAATGAAATGATTAAGAATTGAGAGAGAATTTGATGTTATAAGATTTAGGGTCGAAAATTTTGGGATAATTCATCAAGATTAAATGAGTTTGATGTGGTATATGGTTAAGAATTAGTGTTTGAATGCTAGATGATTAGTTATATGGACCACTATTTAGTTGTGATTAATCTTGATTTTTAAGATGAGACATGGAAGGAATTAGGAGATTATGGATTGAAAGGTAGAATCAAGAAGGATTAAGATGAATTAGTTGTTTCAAGTGAAGATAGAAAAAAAAATTTTGAAAAGAGAAGCTGCAGACCGACGGCCGGAAAAACCATGCCGCCGGCCTGGGATCATATTCAACCCATACCGCCGGTATAATCGCAAACCGGGCGGCATGGGGCTACTGTGTTGAATTTTTTTTTTTCTCTTTCTTCTTCTTCTTAACGATTTTATGTTCTAACCTTTAATATCAATATTCCTCTTGTGTTTTGATTGGTTGTTTTGTAGAAGCGAGTTGGAAGAGACATAAATGTCAATCCACTCATTGCTTTGAATGAGAAACTCGGTGACGACGAAGTTGTTAATCTTATGCCCGTGACAAGTGAACATCTGAGATGGACTAAGTTGAGTAAAGAAGCGAAAGCATGTTACAATAGGAGATTGGCAAAGTTATAAAAGAAAGAGATTGCGGTACCTAGGTTATTGAGTGGAAATTTGTTGCGACAATATAATCTCATTGGCACTCTTAAAGACCTATAGAGGATGAGTACGGAGCATGGAGATCAAGCATATGAAGATCGTAGTTTTGAGTATGCCGTTGTAGGAGCAGAAAAGGTAATCTATAAAGAATGGTGTCTAGAGTTCTTTTCCACCATTTATTTCAACCAAAAGGTGAAAGATATCATGGATGAGAAATGTATTTGGTTTAGGTTATGTGGACATGATCATGTGTGTACTTTGCTGGAGTTCGGGCAATTACTTGGGTTATATGACGATGATGACTTTGAGCATGCAGATTTTGAAGCACATATGACTCAATTAGAGAGAGAACCGGACGAGTATGTTGGAAGGAAAATATGGAATGAAATAGGAGATCCGAATAGTGTTGCACCTTATAAAGAAAGGGACATTCAATCACCGCTAGCCCTACATCTACACAAAATCATTGTGAATTCGTTTGTGCATAGGGGGCATAGTAATCATAAAGTTCATGCGATAGATTTGTGGATAATAGAAATGCTTATGGATCCAGATAAAAATATGAATGTTCTGTTGACTTTGGCGGTATATTTGTCAAAAAGAGCGACTATCATGTCTGAACATGGTTATATAAATAGTGGACACTATGTGACTAGGATTGGAAAAACTTTAGGATATGATACGGAGGAAGAGTTGAGTAAGATAACAGTGATAAAAGAATGCGAGAAGCTTGACAAGAAGGTGTTAAAAGATTTACTTGATGATGAAAGGATGTCACACCCCAAAAATGGCGCAGCGGAATGACATTTACGGGGTATGACTTCATAGTTAAGAACACAAGGTGTCACAATAGAGAAACACTAAATTCATAACATACGATAGATAATAGTCGCAAACTCCCACAACCGGGATTGGTACAAAGATCCAAAATAAACATAAGTCTCAAAGTTAAACAACGTCACTAAGGAATATCAAATGCAACTCCACGAGATATAACCCGGGAGGGTCTTGTCTTAAGTCTTGCTAAGCCAGTCAATACTCTACCTTCTAAGCAGCTTCAATAACACCTGAAAATGGTACTAGAAAACGTCAACATAATGTTGGTGAGCTCGTAGGTTTGAAAGTAAAACCGCTGAGCTGTGATATCATAGTGTAGGACAAAAGTGAGCATGATAACCAATTATAAGCACATGTCGAAAACAAACAATGTCGAAACCAAATAATGTCACGCCAACTGAACCTGTCACAATGTTGGAACCACAAACAGTACACACAGAGGGGAGCTACCCCGATAGATCTATCATAATGTTTCGGCTCTCGAAAGAGTTAACAGTTGCGCGTCAATGTACACACAGTCAAACAAATTGTAGCACATAATTGTATCAACACACATAATGTCCAAAATCATGAAAACAGTATAATCACAGCATGAAAAACAGTTAAAATATCATTTGAGTACCATTTTCCCCCAAGGAAAACATAATGAAAAAGGGGCTACGAGAACTCACCTCAGTGTAGTGGTAATCAGAATGCAATAGAATCAAATGGTGTGTAGTAACTCCAACGCGTGACCTAGATTAGTATGGCATAATTTAGTTCACCGACTAAGTTTAAGTCTCCATGAATTTAATTCAAAAGTTTTATGTTGTCGTTGCTGGTGTGGCAGCATTTAAGTTTTAAAAATAGTTTTCTAAGTATTGGCTCTTGGAAGTGTGTAAGCGTACGTCGAACAAGATATCGAAGACGAAATGTCTTTGGTTCGAAAATAACCAAAAGACGAATACGGAAAATAATGAAGTCATTTAGAAGTATGGCTAGATATTCATTAATAAAATTGTGTAGCATTCCTATTTTTTTGCAATAGTGTATGAAAAGAGTTCATATTTTAAATTAACTTGCAAGTTATCCATAAGTGTAGGATTTTAGAAAGTCGGACATGACCCTTGTACATGTTTTGGTTTGTACGTGGTGACCAGACATCACGAATAAAAGTAGACCGTGTTATATTATCTTCGAGTATATGAGTTTGTAACATCAAGATAAGTTCATGATATACCACTAATAGTTGAATATAAGTTGAACTTCGTATTTTTTTTATCATTAGTTGATACAAAATTGTGAAGTTATAGTTTTTAACATTTGAAAAGTTAAGTTTAGTTTGGAATTTGTTTATAAAAATACGTGTAGTAGTTTATAATTTATCGCGGTATGTATAAGCATAATAGTTGTAGCATTTGTTTTATAAATATATTAGGAGATTTTCGTTGTTGTGTAGAAGGGAGTGTGTCGAAAAAAAAATAGTTTTGTTCCGAGAACATGTATAAAAATTGTTAAACCTTAGTTGCGCCTAAAATTTCTTGTCGGCTTATTTTCTACATGAAACGTTGCGTACACATTTTATAAAAATTGTCGAGTTGATATTACGCAAGTGATGTGTATATATCAAATATTTTGTCAAGTTAATATTACGTGATTATGTTATGTGACGAGGAGGGGGTTGGGCTGCGGCCCACGTTGAACACATGGGCTTCGGCCCAATATGGTTTTGTGGTTGCTGCGTATTTAGGAGAGCACAACAAGGGATTTTGGGCTTGGCCCATTTAGTGGCCACAACAATCAAAAAGAAAGAGCAGCAGATTCGGAAGGCTCCAAAAACAAAAGGAGCTGCTCTTCAAAAAAAAAAAAAAAAACAACAACAACGAGGCATAACAAAAAAAAAGAGAGCAGCAGAAATGGTATGTACACGTTTAGAAAACATGGCATAATTTTCACAATTACTTTTTGTTGAGTTAACGTGGGAGACGGAAGACTCGACTCCAATATTTGACAGTTTCATGTCCCCACTTCGAGGGTCTTTGGGAGTCCCTATTGGCCGAGTAAATTTACATGCTTTTGAGAGTGACATATATATATATCAAACGGAACACACATGCCTTACGCACCCTATGTGGGTCTTTTCCGAATCAAGAATAAAATTAAACGTAACGCACCACTGTGGTACTACCACAGTGGGTTTCGACACTCGACCAAACCGCACACCGCAAGTATTATTAGACCTCATGGGTTCAAACCAAACGCATCACGTATGAAAACTAGCCGAGGCTAAAACGCGACTAAGGGCTTATCATTCGACTAGGACTCGAAGAGTTTACAACGCGAACCACAATCAAGACGAGTATACTAGGTAGTTTAAAGCGGCAAACGACAAGTTTTGAGGACTAGTTCTACTCGAATCCGGCTTGGCATTTCCACAAACACCTTACGTGCATAATTTTTTTTTTACTACTAAGATTTGTCGAATCCGACTTCTAACATAGCCTCAACCTACCTCACTTCACA
The DNA here is from genome assembly GCA_021014915.2 of Artemisia tridentata subsp. tridentata. Classification (NCBI taxonomy): domain Eukaryota; kingdom Viridiplantae; phylum Streptophyta; class Magnoliopsida; order Asterales; family Asteraceae; genus Artemisia; species Artemisia tridentata. Next base: position 51,847,356 of record CP139509.1, on the reverse strand, counting down.
ATTTTGAGCCAATTACTAGTTTTGAAAATCGTTTTCGAGTCACCACACCAACATAATAATACAACTCGAAGAACCCATTGATTTCACAATAGAACTTTTTGACAGAACTTAAATAAGAACAACATCAAATAGAATGTGTATAGCAACTTAACCCAAATGACATTTAATCAACATCTCATAAACATAACTACGTTCGAATGACAAAATCAAAAGGAAGAAGAATTTAGAACCCTTACAACAAAAAGAGGCGATTAACAGGAGATCGAAACGATCAAACCCGGATCCGACTTCAAGTAAATCCACGTCCTTTCAATAAAATTGAATCTTCACTATGAATCTTTGTTGGAGGAGTTTTGGGAGCGTGTGGATTTACTTGTGGATGGATGGGTCTAATAAGAATAATACAAGGAAGGTTTGCCCCTCCTCATCCACTTGTCAGTCGACCCTGTAGCCAAAAAGGGGTAAAGCTTCATCATCATCTAGTCATCTCTCTTGGACCTTGTGTTGACTTCAAGGGAGTAGCGAGGCAGTTGGTGTTTTGTGAGTGATGGCAGCATCTTGTTTGTTATAAGATGATGTGAGTTTTGTTTTTTTTGTTTTTTGTTTTTTTTGTTTGGTGGAGCAGGAAGCGTACAAGAGCAGCAGTAGAAGCGAAGCAGGAGGGACGCGTAGCAGAGGAAACAGATAAGGGAGAGAAAAAGAAGAGATAAGTGGGGATATAAGGAGTGGTTTTATTTATTTTTAACTTTTCGTTTTAGAGTAGTATTATTATATTTGTTTGTAATTTTTTTTAAGTGTAAGAAATGTGTAAGTAAAGAAAAAAAATGTAATTGTTTTGAATAAAAAGTGAGGGTTGAGTAAAAAGAAGTGAGACGTGGCAACGTTGTTGATTAAACAATCCTTGAGTGAATTTGACGGGTCTTGTATTTGAATAATTATCGATATTAAATTATTAGATATATGCCATACTATCACGGTGTCGGGACGCGTGTGGTATCTTCCTCTTAATTCGTGCAGTTTAGTTACCAGTTATACGCAAAGGGAAAATGTAACTTCTAAAATAAATTATTTTGAGTTTTAAATGTTGAGTAATGATCTGGAAAATTCGTGGTTGCTACATTAAAAGATTTACTAGATGTTGAAAGGATGTGTCTGGTTGATAGACTTAGAAATGAGAATCGCGGACCACCACCACCACGACAAGATCAACAAAATGTTGGAGAGTCTTCGGGATTGAATGCTAGTTGGGGTGATTGGCACGCGAATTTACCACAAGTGGAAAGAAGAGAAGTGTGGAGGGACATGAGCTTGATGAGAATTGGACATCAAATGGATTATTGCGCACCAATTCTCACCCACGTTGGACAAAATTGTGTACCACCTTATACTTTTCCTATGGCGTATGAACCAATTGAAGTTCCACCCTACCCTTACCCTTACACGCCTTATCCTTGGGGACATGTACCCTACCCAACATATAGCACAGGTCCAAGTAATGAAGGGTGCAATGTTAGCGAAGAAGCTTTTGCGGGATATTATTCTAATGTTGGGACGCAAAGTTATGAAGCAGGAACATCATCAGGAGGAGGATATGGTCCTTTGGTTACATATGCAGGAGATGAGACGGATGATGAATGAATTTCATTCATGGCTATGGCGAGTTTTGAACAATATTTATGTTTTTATTCGTACTTTATTATGTTTGTTTAGTAATATTATGTCTTAGACCTCTTATTATTATTATGTGTGGTTAGGATTTTTACTTTGGTTATTGGTATTATTGCATTTTGTGTTTTGTGTTTTGTTTTGCTTACTTTTCAGGTTTGCGATACCATGAGATCATGGCTAGTTCATATGGTTGGTATATTTTGGAGCTTGGAGTTTCCAACTCATGCGTTTTAACACCAAATATGGAATGCGCTTGATTTCTCGGTGATGTCATTTACTACTTTATTTTTCCCTATTTCCTTTACTTTGAAGTTAATTTTTCACATTGAGGACAATGCAAAACTTAAGTGTGGGGGGGGGGGGGGGGAAGTAAATAGTGAAAATGATTCGATTTTTAATTTTTTGTGATTATTTTGGAGTTTGTTTTTATTGCCCTTAAGGAAGTAGTTGTTTTTACAATAGCATAAAATGGCAATTTTGAAATTTTTAACGAATCTCGGTTAAGTGAATAAATCTGTTCTTAGGATTGATAACATTGCTTGAGCATTTTTAGCCGATTCTACCAAATATGTGAGGATTTGAGCCTATTATTTGAAGCATATATTTTATGCTTAAATTCTATTTTCTTGCTAAGAGTTTGCCGGTGATTGAATTGATTCTAGAACTTGTACTTGTCATGCATTACGAATTCCAAAGTGAGGTCACATTTTTGTGATATAAATGAATTTAAATGATAAGAGGCGACTTAGGGTTAAACCAAATGGCCTTCTATTTTGCATCTAATGATATATTAGCTAGCCACATCGGTTAGTTAACCTTCCATATGGACCCATTTGTTAGCACTCATTTTTAGTGCTAGATACCCTTAGTTCAACCCTTTTGAGCCTATCTTTTCATTTCTTGATTCAACCCAGAAAAGAGAAATTTTGCACCTTTAAACCTTAGCCTATTTTTTTTAGTCAAGTTGAATCGATGAATTACTTGTTGTTGATCAGAAGAATTTTTGATGATTATGAGTCTAAACTTTGTATTTCGAATATACCTTTCTGACGAAGACGAAGGTAGCTACTTCTTATTTGTATCTTTTTGAGGTATATGCTCATCCAAAGTGTGGGGGAAGCAAGTTAAAAAAAAATAAAAAAAAAGAAAAAAAAAAGAAAAAAAGAGAAAGCCAATGAGCTATGATCGTAAGAATTAGCCAATGCGCTAAATGATATGATATGAATGTTGATCGATGGATGAATAAAAGAGGAAGGAAGAATTGTGATGAAAGGCTATAATCATTTGAGGATACATGGTTCGATTGTTTTTGCATCAAGTAATTCTGGTATTTAACTTGATTCTTGAAAATTATATTAACCAAATAATCCCATGTCTTATCCTACCCATTTTGCTTTTGTGAAAATAGCGAATGTATGAATATTGTAGTGACCATCCGGTTTTTGAATAGTTGAACAACGTTGCTAGCGAGCTAGAACGTGTTTTAGTGACCATCCGTTATTTGACTATTCAAGAATTCGTTGTTAGCGATCTATTATATTTTGTACAATAGTTATTTGAGCATAAGTTGATATCAACCCTTGAAGCCTTGAACCCAAATGAAAGTCCTCTTTGATAAATTAATTTATTTCTTACATGATTTGGATTAGTTTTGATACTTGTACAAGCTTATGGTATGATATGAATCACGACTGAGCAATTGAGTGAAATATCTTCCCAAACAAAAGAAATGAGTGTGAGTGAATTAAATTATTCTCTTATTTTCGTGTGGAGCTTAGTTGTGTTATCTAGCTTGATCGAGTTAATCGTTTTGATTTCACAAATAAAATAATAGAAATCACTTTTTGACTTTTTACTTCGGTATTAAGGGAAATTAGTGACATTTTAGAAAATAATGGATGATGGCTATTAAAAAAAATAATTTTCCAAATGATTACTTTGCTTGAGGGCAAGCAAAACTTAAGTGTGGGAGATTTGATAACGCTCATTTTGTACATGTTTTTATAGCGTTATTTGTGTGTTTTATGCGAAATTAGTCAAGATTAGTATGATTTTATGCTTAAAAAGTTGTTGAAGATGTGTTTAAGTCTAGGTACAAGGAAATATCAAGAAAGACGAAGAAAAGCTATGAAATTCAAGAAAATATCAAAGAAAATTTCGTCAACAAATACATGGATGCATGATATGATCATTTCCGGTTGTACGTTAGAGGATGAAAGGATTAAGTCAAGATTAGGAGCCAAAAAGTGTGTTAAAAGTTTGAGCTCTATGCTAGCTTGAAGCCAAAATATGTGAAGAAAATTGGTTCCAGACCCAAGGTTTAAGTTTCAAGACCCTAGGTTTGAGAAGGGGGAGCTCATACCTGAGGTATGGGAATTCATACCTGAGGTTTAGCCCATACCCAGGGTTTACATTTTCATACCCGAGGTATGCAGAAAAACTGACATGAAGAGTTGCATTAACTCTCCACTTTAAGCACCATTAAGTATTGAGTCCGATCATTTGCTTCTTAATTATGATTATTGATGAAGAATATCAGTTTTAGGGGTGTCTTACAAGCTTAAATAAGACCCCTAATCACTTGTTTTAGAGACAACACTCATAATCAAACCTTACACCATAAGGATTTGATTATACTACTTTCTAACCCAAAAGAGCTTAAAAATCTCTGCCATTCTCAAGGAAGATAACTAGTAGAAGAGGTGGAAGATTCCCTTGTTCGATTAGTGGCCTCAAAGAGTGCTACAACTCTTTCATTACTCATTGTAATTTTACTATTGGGTAATTTTCTTTATTATTAATCATGTTGAATTGGTTTAAGTTGAATGCAATTTTATGTTTTATTATGATACTTGTTATGGAATGATTCGTGATACTTGTTTGGGAATGATGTGACTAATTGTATGAATGTTGGACGTTTAGTAGGTTGTAAAAAGTGATTAATTTTATGGGTTTGTTTAAATAAATTTGTGTCCTAAAACTTGTTGGTTGAGTAATGTTGGATTTAAAGGATGAAAAGACTTCTAATAATTATTTGATTCCAAGAGTTAGTGACAAACAAATTGGTATTCGATAAGTGACGAATATCGAATATACAAGTTTTAAACGGATTCAAAAATATTTAATCACGAGAATGGGTTGAAAAGACTCGTAAGAACCAATTTAACTAATCAACTTTTTCATACATTTTATTACGAAAGAGCTAGCGTAGTGGGATGAGATTTGGCCGAAAGGACTCACCCGTGAAACTAGTAGAAACATGGATTTCCTTGATATTACCATTTGATTAGAAGTCCTTGTGAATATTGAAATGTTCCTTCTAAGTTTCACCCAAACATGTTCTACATCATATCACAATTAGTCATGATTCCTAAATAAGCATGCTTGATTTTAATTGTTTGTTTGCTCGAGTTACATTGAACCCATTGTTCGTTTAAATCGTTTCTAGTACTTTTGATCGTGACAATCTTAAGTGCTATACCATTAATGTTACTAAAATCACAATTAACTAGTTCGTTGGGACGAACCTTATTTACCATCAACAATACTACAATTGAACGAGTATACTTGCTCGTGTGTGTTTCTTTGAAATGATAATGATAATAAGAATAAAAAAAAAATTAAAATTTGAAGTGAAATTTGGAGATAATAAACTAAATAAGATCCTCTATTATGAAACGCATCAGAGGGCCTTAGTAAATAGATCGGCTAGTTGATATTCAGTCTTCACGAAAAACAATTCAACAGTACCCTCTTCAACGTGCTCTTTTATGAAGTTACAGCGGACACTAATATGCTTGGTCTTCGAGTGTTGCACTGGGTTGCACGAGATGGCTATGGCACTTTTTGAATCGCAATACAAAGGTATGCGGTTGAAAGAGAAACCATAATCTATTAGTTGTGTCCTCATCCATAGAACTTGGGCACAACATGCAGATAGAGACACATACTCGGCTTCTGCTGTTGATAAAGCAGTGCAGTCTTGTTTCCTTGAGGACCAGCCTACTAGATTTTCTCCCCGAAATTGCGCTCCGCCTGATGTACTTTTTGCTGTAACTTGGCAACCGGCGTGATCTGCATTTGAAAATGCTATCAGTGTAAACTCTGAATCCTTCGGATACCAAAGACCCATGTTAATGGTTCTTCGTAGGTATCGAAAGATCCGTTTAACCTGTTGGAGGTGAAGTTCGGTAGGCCTTGCCTGAAACCGTGCATGTAAACAAACAGCAAAATGAATATCTGGTCAGCTTGCAGTTAAGTACATGAGAGACCCAATCATGCTCCGATATTTCTTCGGATCCTTGGGTTTCCCATATAGGTCAGCGCCAGCTTTTGGTGAAGTGACCATTGGAGTACCAATAGAGTCACAATTGTCTATTCCATGTTTTTTCAGAATCTCAATTGTGTATTTATCCTGATTAAGAAAAATACCACGTGGGGATTGATGAATTTGTAAGCCTAAAGAGAATTTTAATTCACCCATCATGGACATTCCAAATTTGCTTTTCATGAGATTTTCAAAATGTTTTGAATGTTGCGGATTAGTGGACCCAAATATTATGTCGTCCACGTAAATCTGAACAATTAAAATGTCATTTTTGAATTTTCTTGTAAACTAGGTTGGATCAATTGTTCCTTTGGTGAAATTATTTGAAAACAAGAAAGATGATAACTCGTCATACCACGCCTGTGGGGCTTGTTTCAAACCATAGATTGCCTTCTTTAGCTTGTAGACGTATTCCGGATGATCTTTGTCAACGAAACCGTCTAGTTGACTCACGTACACTTCTTCTTTCAGAGTTCCATTCAAGAAAGTTGTCTTGATGTCCAACTGATAAACCGTGATGTTCTTGTGAGCCGCATAAGCTAAGAAAATCCTGAGCGCTTCAAGCCTTGCAACTGGTGCGAATGATTCTTCAAAATCTATCCCTTCTTCTTGTCTGTATCCCTTTGCCACCAGACGAGCTTTGTTGCGAATTACCGTCATTTCTTCATCCTTTTTGTTTTTCCATAACCACTTAAGATCAATGACTAGTTTGTCAATTGGTCTTGGAACTAAATCCCAGGTGTCATGGATTTGAAATTGAAGAAGTTCTTCCTGCATCGCTTCAATCCAGGCATTATCTGCCATTGCTTCCCGAATGTTCTTAGGTTCTATGAGACTGACTGAGCAGACATAGATGCACATGTCGCAATCAGTGTGAAGTTGTTTTCTCGTCTGAATTGGTCTTGAGGGTTCACCAATAACCTGTTCAATCGGATGGTCTTTTGTCCACTGTAGTGTTGAAGGGTACCTTGGACTGAACAAATGATGCGTGGTTTTGTAACCTTACAACAGGTTTTACCTCTCGAGGGATCCCAAGAGGCTTACAACCCCACCAGGCAGTGTACCTGACCGATGTAGTATAGTGTAGTGGTAAGTACGGGGGATTGATCATTCTCCACAGGGAATAGTGTTCGTTAGGTATGAAAGGCTACTCTAATAGGTCTAAGGGTTGAGGAAGATTCTTTTTATGTTTTTATATTTTTTATGAAAGCAAGTAAAATCTCGGTTTTGGAGGAGTGGGCGGAATTAGTTGCTAGTCAACTAACCCAAATTACTACGAATGCAAATAAAATAAAATAACAAAAATGAAAATGTGGTGAGAAACTTATGTGTAGAGAAATGTGTTTACTTAGATTTCCTTACTCCCTAACTATCTTTTATCGGTTAATTAGTGTGTATTAGTCGCGTGGATGACGGGTGTATTCCTTAATACCATTCGTGGGGTGGCGTACTTACTTCCCCAACTCTACAAGCTCCTACTTCACTCCTATGTCGAGCCGGCTAGGAAGCTCCTAACATGGGATCACTAGAATTCGCTTGTGCATTAAATACAACCATAAAAACCTTTAGTTCGCATTTGGTTCATGTTTCTTAAGACGTTCAAGCAAGTTACCGAATAGGAAGTTAGCCAGTTTTCTTAAGCCTAACATAGATAAACAATCATCCAATACAACTAACAACACACTAATAACCAATAATCAATAGCTAGGTTTCATTAGATCTAAGCAAACACAAGATAAATTTAGCCTAACATGTTAATCAAAAGACAAGAATAAGATAAAATCAAACAACACATAGACATATTGAATGATTAATTGATAACTTATCTTCAATGTAACATGGAAGATCTCAAGGCAAAAAGCCTTGAAAAAGAAGCTAAAATCGTCCTAGGGTTTTCTCCCAAAATTCCACACACTAAGCTCTCTCCAATGACAAAAAATTAGAAAACTATATATAGACTTTTGCATCTGACGGCGTCACCTTATGGAGTGTGACGCCGTCACCTCGCCGCTTCTAGGGTTCCCGGATGACCTTCTTGACGCCGTCCCTCTTTAGCTCTTCCAAAATCCATTCTGGCTTATCAAGGCTTGACGCCGTCAGCTCGTGAACGTGACGCCGTCCCCTTATGATTTAAGCCGTGACGCCCTTGATCAAGTTAAAGCGTGACGCCGTCAGAATTCACATGCTATTTTCACTGGCCTATCATGAGTAAATTTCACGTCCACTTTTTCTTGCCAAAGCATGACGCCGTCCAGAGTAAAGTCTGACGCCGTCAAGAGTAACTTTTAGCCGATTCTTGAGACTTTTTCGTTTTCTTCACTTTTATGCTCCAAAAACGTCCAAAATGCCTCCTTTTCCAGATTTCTTCTCAAAAGTACCTAAAATGACAAAAGGAACGATTTAGGGCAATATTTGATCAAATAAATACGATTTAGGGCTTAAATGACCCCTTAAAAGCGGTACACTTTTCGCTTCATCAAATACCCTTACACTTGAGATTTGCTTGTCCTCAAGCAAATGCGCTTTTATTCTAATCAAAATACAAGTTAGGGGTCATTTAATGCAAACATAAAAGTAATTACAACAAATAATCGTTCCACTTCAATCATAATAAGCACGGAGATTATAAACTAGCACCTCACAAGTAGTGTTTAGATACTCACATCTCTCAAGTGTCATGAAAAATAAATCTCATAAATGAAAACGGATAATATCTCTCACTACCTGTCATAGCAAATAGATTACCATAGGCTTGGGAAAGGATCGAAAACCTCCTCCACTAGGCGTAAGCACCAAAGATAAACTATCAAAGAGGGCTTTTAAATGGGTTATAACGTTAGGTGTAGGGAAAAGGAAAACACGGTTTTGTTGGATAAAGGATATTTTACTGGTGGCGAGTTAAAGATCTTGATCAATTACATGTACTATACAATGTTGCTAAGCCAAGACTCGACTCGATCTTAAGCTAGAAACAAAATAACAAAATAACAAAAACATAAAAATAAACATAAAATGAAACGGGATGGTAGTCCGTATGTTTTTTCTATTTTTCTTTTTCTCATTTTTTTGTATTTTTCTTGATTTTTCGATTTTTTTTTTTTTTTTTTTTTTTTTTTTTTTTTTTTCATACACTCTTGCCCTACCATCCAAAATAATACATCATAGGGGCATTGCATCCCCCTTACACTTGATCTTTTACATAACTTTACAAATTACTATTCTAATGACTCGAATTAAGATGATTGAAAAACTTGGAGTACTTTTAAAATATTTAGCACATATGGGGGTAATAAATGATGTTCTTCCCCATTACTCCATTACACTAGTACTTTACCCATGAGTCCCAATCGTCCCCAAACAATATGTACAAGGATATGACTCGACTTAGCAACCATGTAATCAACTAGATAATTAACTTGGGTTTAAACAAATGTTGTAACAATAATGCACTAAAAATGAGTGCATACAAGGTAGGCTAAGGCGATTTGGGTGTACATTTAAGTGGGGTGTAACAAATTCTTCCTTTAAGTAAAATGCTTAAAGGTCGAAACGAAAAGATAGGCTCTGAGGGGTGTACTAGGGGTATCGTGTACTAAAAATGAGTACAACGCAAAGGGTGTGGGAGAATTACTTGACCAATGTAGCCAATGTAATTATAACAAAAACACAGGTGTAAAACAATGGGTTAATCCTAATGCCTCTTATCATGTAGTAAATCTAACTACACGAATGTAGTCTCACTTGTGGCCTTGGAATGGTCCTAACGCAAGTTCTAGAATCTAAGTGCTACCGGTACACACATCATAGCATAAATGCTTTTCCTACCAATTCTAGGGGTGAACCTCACATATTTGGGGGTGGAAAAATTTTTTTAGTGGTACGGTTTTTGTGCTAGTCATATAACTCCTATCCGTGAGACGCTCATTAAGATCAAAGTTTCACTCCTAAGTGTTGTAAAAAATTTTAAATTTGGCACTAAAATTACCTTAACAAGTATTTCTCTCAGTTTTATTACACATCTACTATCAAACAAACAAAAATCAAGCGCAATTGTATTCTCAAAAATCGTACTTTTACCCTCCCCTTACACTTAAGATGAACATTGTCCCCAATGTTCAAATAACAAGATGTAAAAGAAAAAAGTAAGAGAATGAAATCAAATACTCCCCTGATTCGCTTGGTGGATAATGAAATTACACGGTTAGATCTTCCTCCAAGGTAATGTTGAAGTTCCATGACTAATGCATCGCCATAATCTTGATCCAAGACATTTCCTTGTCCAAAATAACCTGTTAAACCTGAGAAAACAAACACGAAAACCTGCATAACATCGGCGGGAAAAATCTATATATAAGGATATAATGCTTGTGGAATGATAATTTTGCAGATTCCTGGAGATTATAAGTTGGAGATTTAATAAAAACTTTTTATGAAAACAAAACTTTCAAAAATTTCTGGAAATTAAATCTGACGCCATCAGGTTATAAACCTTGACGCCGTCAGAAATGACCTGACAAAAATTTTCATTTTAAGTTTCCGGAAAATTTCTGGAAAAACCTTTACCTTACTTCCTGGAAATCCTGCAAAACATCATTATGACTCGATACAAGCATTTGACTCAAACAAATACTAATATGTATGCTAATTTATTATTATTATGATTCATATTCATTTGTGTTCTAATAAACCGATTTAGATTTCCCTTACACTTAACTTTTGCAAAATACCTTTATATGTAGTTAAGACGAAGTTAAAAACAAAATAAAGCATTTTCACAAATTACTTTTGAACATGAATCAATAATAATAAAATTTAAACATACATACGGAAACAAATAAAATCAAACAAGCAAATAACTGAATACTCAAAACAAATAAAGCTTGGGTTGCCTCCCAAGAAGCGCTTGTTTTTGTTCGAGTCACGAGCCTGACTCTACCCTTTTTTAACAAAAATAGGGGAGGTTTTCCCTACACTTAGGATTAAGTGCGGGTGATAGTAGCGATACACACCAGCTCGGTAGGAGTATGCCACGTGAGGAAAGAGTGGTGGATGAATTATATACTCAAAGGGGTGTGCTCCTTTCATCATAACCTTACCTAGTTCACTTTGGTCAATGGGTGAATTAAAGTTTTCTCCTAAAAAGGGATCATTTTCTAACAACTTCGAGAGACTCCTAATTGGGAATCCATCTTGACCCAATAGACCTGGTTTAAACCCATAATGTTTCTTGTGATCAATCATGAATGGGTGATGTAGACATGTAAGGTCATTTTTCACTCCTATATTGTCTTCCTCACTACAAGGCTTAATGTCCACTACCTTAAACTTAAGACTACCCGGACTATATGTTTTGATGGGTGGATCGGGACCTAATTCAATTCCTAAATTTTCATCCAAGGATGGAAGATTAGGTAACGGTTTTGGTTGAGGCTCCGGCTCATCAAAACTAGGAACTTCCATAGGACTAAAAGAAAGGTTGTGATCACTAAAAGCATTCAAACCTATTTCTTTTAGTTGTGTTTGGTCCAAGGGCTCTACCTCTATTGGGGTTCCTATAGTCTCCTCAACTTCTTCCGGGTAAGTCACGGGCGGTGTGTGTGCCTCAAATGATGGTAGGACTTGTGGGGTACTTGGTGGGCTTATGTTACTTACCTCATCATTCCTTATGTCAAGATCACCTATATCCTCATCATGTGTTTTAGTAGAATCTAACCCTAACATTTTCCCTAGTATCTCAAGTGCTTCTCTAGGCATCTCAACTTCTATATCCGAATCATAAGGATCATCCTCAATATTCTGACTGCTATATTCAAATTGCCCAAAAGATTCATCATGTGTTTCTTGAGATTCATCATCATCGATCATAAAACCTAGGTCTTTTTGATCAATGTGATCATGCTCGGCTAGATCCTCCCTCACATCAAGATCACCTAAGTGTTCACCCTGTATTATGGTAGTGCCTAACCATGACATGCAGCTAGGTGGCTCAACTCTACCCTCATCCCCAAACAAACTTGTTTCATGATCCTTGAAATTTGTGGTCAATTGACTTGTATTAATGTTTGTTGGGTTGTCTACCATATAATAATATTGGGCACAATTCTCAATAGCTTCCCATGCTTTCTCAGCACTTAATTCCCTAATATCCCTGCCGGCAATATGGTAAATGTCCCTTTGGGCATGTCGGTCGACATGATTGTAAAAGATTTGAGTTAGGGACCAAAAATCAAAGTTATGATGAGGGACTTTTTGGAGTAAATATTTAAAACGAGTCCATGCATCATAGAGAGGTTCATCTTTATGTTGTTTAAACATCAAGATGTCATATGGAGTGGGTGAATTACGTGGTTGGTGGTATGGTGGATTCGCGTTCTCCATAATGGTGAACGGAAGAGTCAATGGAAATCTTATACGAACAAAAGCACGAAGAAAATAGATAGACTAAAGAAAAACCTAGAAAAATAAAATAAAAATCTCACTAGAAAGGAATCTAGTGAGTAGACCTATAAAATAAAAATTCAACCTAAACAATAACTATTCCCCGGCAGCGGCGCCAAAAACTTGATGCGTGGTTTTGTAACCTTACAACAGGTTTTACCTCTCGAGGGATCCCAAGAGGCTTACAACCCCACCAGGCAGTGTACCTGACCGATGTAGTATAGTGTAGTGGTAAGTACGGGGGATTGATCGTTCTCCACAGGGAATAGTGTTCGTTAGGTATGAAAGGCTACTCTAATAGGTCTAAGGGTTGAGGAAGATTCTTTTTATGTTTTTATATTTTTTATGAAAGCAAGTAAAATCTCGGTTTTGGAGGAGTGGGCGGAATTAGTTGCTAGTCAACTAACCCAAATTACTACGAATGCAAATAAAATAAAATAACAAAAATGAAAATGTGGTGAGAAACTTATGTGTAGAGAAATGTGTTTACTTAGATTTCCTTACTCCCTAACTATCTTTTACCGGTTAATTAGTGTGTATTAGTCGTGTGGATGACGGGTGTATTCCTTAATACCATTCGTGGGGTGGCGTACTTACTTCCCCAACTCTACAAGCTCCTACTTCACTCCTATGTCGAGCCGGCTAGGAAGCTCCTAACATGGGATCACTAGAATTCGCTTGTGCATTAAATACAACCATAAAAACCTTTAGTACGCATTTGGTTCATGTTTCTTAAGACGTTCAAGCAAGTTACCGAATAGGAAGTTAGCCAGTTTTCTTAAGCCTAACATAGATAAACAATCATCCAATACAACTAACAACACACTAATAACCAATAATCAATAGCTAGGTTTCATTAGATCTAAGCAAACACAAGATAAATTTAGCCTAACATGTTAATCAAAAGACAAGAATAAGATAAAATCAAACAACACATAGACATATTGAATGATTAATTTTATAACTTATCTTCAATGTAACATGGAAGATCTCAAGGCAAAAAGCCTTGAAAAAGAAGCTAAAATCGTCCTAGGGTTTTCTCCCAAAATTCCACACACTAAGCTCTCTCCAATGACAAAAAATTAGAAAACTATATATAGACTTTTGCATCTGACGGCGTCACCTTATGGAGTGTGACGCCGTCACCTCGCCGCTTCTAGGGTTCCCGGATGACCTTCTTGACGCCGTCCCTCTTTAGCTCTTCCAAAATCCATTCTGGCTTATCAAGGCTTGACGCCGTCAGCTCGTGAACGTGACGCCGTCCCCTTATGATTTAAGCCGTGACGCCCTTGATCAAGTTAAAGCGTGACGCCGTCAGAATTCACATGCTATTTTCACTGGCCTATCATGAGTAAATTTCACGTCCACTTTTTCTTGCCAAAGCATGACGCCGTCCAGAGTAAAGTCTGACGCCGTCAAGAGTAACTTTTAGCCGATTCTTGAGACTTTGTCGTTTTCTTCACTTTTATGCTCCAAAAACGTCCAAAATGCCTCCTTTTCCAGATTTCTTCTCAAAAGTACCTAAAATGACAAAAGGAACGATTTAGGGCAATATTTGATCAAATAAATACGATTTAGGGCTTAAATGACCCCTTAAAAGCGGTACACTTTTCGCTTCATCAACAAATATGTGTTAGACGGTTCATGTAATCTGGAAGATGATTTACCAGATTCCATTCCAAACAGGTTTTCAAAGACTTAATCATCTAACACAGCATTATTTTGTTCTTGCTCATCAATTCTTGGTAGAACAATTTCAATTAATGGAGTTGCTGGAGTAAATGTAGATGATGTTGATGTTGAGGGAGTTGGTGCGCCAGCTTCGAATGTTGTGGATGCATCTGGATGTGGTGGTGGTGGTGGTGGTTGTTGAGTGGGTGCAGCAGAATGTTGGATAGATGCATTTTTCGAAGCGCCACCATAGTATTCATCGTACATGAACTCGAAGAAATTATCCAGTTCTTGAGTTGTGGGTTGTTCGTCATGAATTGATTGAGCTCCTTGAGGTGCGAGTCCCAAACTGATATGTCCGAAAGTCATCGGGTTAAGCGCGTGTTCTAGAGCGAGTCTCTCAGAAGCCATTTGTGAAATTTCATCAAACTTCACATTCATCGTCTCGAAGATCTTTTTCGTTCTCCTGTTATACACCCTGAATGCCCTCGAGTTTTGAGAATAACCAATGAAGATTCCAATATCACCCTTAGCCTTCAACTTTCCCAGATCTTCCCTGTCATTTGTTGGATAGCATAAAGCACCAAATACATGAAGATAAGAAATATCCGGTTTTCGGTTGTTGATTAGTTCATATGCGGTTTTATTGAATCTTGGATGGATTAGGGATCGGTTTTGAGTAAAACAAGCAGTAGAAACAGCATCAGCCCATAAGAATAATGGAGCACTGGAATAAATCAGCATTGTGCGAGCAGCTTCCACAAGAGTTCTGTTTCTTCCTTCAACTACTCCATTCTGCTGTAGAGTTCTGACAGCTGATGTCTGGTGTGTAATACCAGTTTCTTCAAAGAATGTTCTTAACTCCTGATTTACAAATTCCGTGCCATTGTCAGTTCTTACTATCCTAACTAGAGCTTGAAGTAAAACTTGAATATGCTTAAGAAAGGTGATGATGGTGCTTGGTGCTTCATCTTTTGATCTCAAAAACTTTACCCATGTATATCTTGAATAGTCGTCAACAATTACAAGAATATACTTCTTCCCATTTATGCTTTGAACTCTCATCGGGCCACATAAGTCCATATGCAACAAATGCAACCTATCAACCGAACTAGGTACGGGTTTAGGTTTATATGTTGCTCTTTTGCTCTTTCCTTGCTCACATGATGGACATAGGTGTTCTTTGGTGTATTTGAATTTAGGAATACCGGAGACGATGTTGTCTTTGGCAAGCTTGTTGATCGTGTCAAAGTTAAGATGGGACAAATGTCTATGCCACAACCAGGATTTTGTTTCACCTGCCCTGGTCATGAGACAAATCGGAGATTTGCTTTATGTCAATTGCATAGAGATTGGTGCCACGATTCCTAATTAAGAGATCATTCCCCACCAAATTCCTGACAAAACAAGTGTTTCTCCTAAAAGCAACCTCTAAATCAGCATCACAAAACTGCCCGACTGAGAACAGATTGTGTCCCAACCCTTCGACATAGTAAACCTGAGTGATTAAGTAGTTTCCCAACCGAAGATCTCCATAACCCAGAATAGCTGCAACATGATCATTCCCAAACCGTACAGTCCCCATGAACTGCCACACAAAATTGATCAGCAGCTTCAGATTCCCGGTCATGTACTTGGAGCAACCTGGGTTGACGATCCAAAGGCAAATTTCAATGACCTGCAAAGAACAGATGATTTTGTATATGGAAACCGTTTAACATTTGGTTCTAGTGGGTTAGATGAAACAAGTGAAGTACACTTAGAGATGGTTTCCGTTGATGCATTGGGAACTATTTCTAATGTGCCATTATTAAGTGTGAACATTCTACCCGTTGGTTTCCATGCACAAAACTTAGAGTGATCCTTAGGCAATAGGCTACTAGTGGTTTTCCTAGCTTTTGCAATAAGTCTTCGAATATATCTAGACTTAGCCTTAGTTACTAAAGGAACCTTTTTCTATTCAGGCATATCATTCTTTTTCACATCATTAGAAACAATATCATCACAAGCATTTACAGACAAAGTTTTCTTTTGCATTAAACAATCAGAATCATTACATGCATTAGAAACAGGAGTCTTAACATTACAACTAGATGATACATGTTTCTTCTTGGAAAGCGGTAAATTCCTAGGGTGTTCTTCTACTTTCTTGCTTGCATTCTCAGAAACAGGCGGGACACTAGGTTTCTTGTTATTGCTCCTAGACTGTCTTCTGCTCCTAGAGTTGCTTTCTAATCCTATAGAAGGTAAGGCACACTCATTAGAATTTATGTTGTTGTCCTAAGATGTTGTTGTAGCAGTCCTAATCTCTTTTGGATTATCTTTCTTACTTATGTCTATCGCCCTATATGTTTTAGATGTAGAGGCAGACGCAGTAGTGGGACTAATCCTATAAAGGCCAGGTGCTATTACATTAGTGTTCTTGACAACAGCTTTCTCTTTTTGTTTCTCATTAGGCAAGGGGGTTGATGGTGCAATACCCGTAGTTTCCTCACCCTGCCCTTTTTGACTTGCAAGCTGAGACTTCAAAAAATCAATTTGACCTTGCATGTTTTTATAAGAGCGCTCATACGACAGTTTGTCATACTTGCATTCATCCTTTTTCGTATCAAGTTGTTTAAAATATGTAACATTTTGCTTTTCAAGCTTAAAAAGCGCCTTTTCATATTTTGAAACAATTTCAGAAGTCTCATCTCGAAGTCTTTCATCATCTTCCACAGAATATGTTTGGTAAATAATAGACATAATGTCGGTCGATAGAGCTTCTTCAGAGATCATGTCATTTTGTTGTTCCAAAACCGTTATTCGTTCCAAGTATTCATTTGCTTCCTTCACTAAGGATTTTTGATCCTTAACGAATTCTGCGGACTCTTTTAAAAGATTATTTTCCACATTTTGAACAACCACATAGATTGCAGCAATATGTGGATTAATTTCCGTTTCAAAAATCTCTTTAATTTCATCCTGAACACCTGAAAACCATTCAAATTTTTGCCTGTTTGTCTTGGAAGCCACAATACTTTGAAGTGTTTCAATTCTCTGTTTAAGATCCATCAAATATAGTCTAGCTGCACTTGTATCATAAGTGTTTTTAGATGCCATTTGTTGAATGTTAGACAGATGTTTTGAAGCAAATATTCATTTTGTGACAGCCACAGGTTGTTTAAAAAACAATGGTGACTCTTTTTGAACCAAATGAACGTCTGAATCTGCATTAAGTTTGTTATAATCAATTGGTTTAATTTCCAGGTTCATTTGTCTCATTTTGACACGTCTCTTTTCAGTACGCTCAATCGTTTCATCCGAATCATAAATCTCAATCGGATCATGATTATCATTTAGCACACTACCATTATATAACACATTCTGTACACTCTGAGCTTTCTTAAGATAGTAAGGGTTTTCACAACCGATAGTCGTTTTCTTTAATGTATGTAAAATCGGATTTTTATCATTTATTAACAAATTAATCATTTGTGCTGAATGACCCGTTTTTACAAGTAAATCTCCCAACTTTGCAATGGTTTCCTTTTTGTCAGTAATCTCTTTAAGAAGATCCTTTTCACGTTTTGAAAACCTTTCATTCAACTCATTCTTTTCTTTTTCAAGATTAGAATAAGTTGATTTTTGTTTTGAAAGTTGGTTGTTTAGTTCAGAAATTTCTGCGTTTAAGGATTTTATTTTATTGTTCAAATTAACATCAAGAGTGTCAAATTTGATTTACAAATGTTGTTCTCTTAAAACAGAATCTTTTAAACTATGTTCAAGTTCTGACTGTCGATCGTTATGAAAATCAAAAGCTTGTGCATTGACCTTATAACTCTCAAGCTCAGCGGTCAATTTTTCATTCGCGGCCTTAACCTCGCGATTGATCTTTTTGACCTTTTCAATTTCCAAACTACAATTTTGCAATAATGATTCAAACATAGCACGTGTTTCCTCATCATTATCAGTATGCTGTGACTCGAATTCTTCATTAGGATCCATATCTGGAGTTACCAAACTAGTATTACTACAACTTGGTTCGTCCATGTATGTATCATAAATGAGATTAGGAGTATCAGGAAACTGTTCATTTTGAGGTGACATATCAAACATTTCATTATTGTGACATGTAGCATATGGTTGTACCTCAGAAACCTCATTAGTATCAAAAGCAGGAGGTGCTTTCGAGTCCGTGTCGTACTTTGCCTCCTGGAGATTAGCCATGAAAATGCAGTTTGCATCGATGTCCTCTTGATCTTCTGAATTGTCCATAATAGCCATGAAGTCATTCTCTTCTGCACTCAACTGAAGCCCAGCCGTTTCCTTGTTTGCCAACATTAATGCTTTCTGCAAATACGTTGGATCCCTCTTATTCGGCTTGTCTGGACAGTTCCTAGCCATGTGTCCAATACCCTGACAGTTGAAGCACTTCATCACATTACCCTGATTCACATTCCCAGCTCCTTGAGCAACATTCCCAAACTGATTCCCAGTATTCTGAACCCTTTGATTACCAATAGCTGTACCCATCTGATTCTCTGCAAACTGACCCATCTGATTACCAACATATTGCCCTGCATTCTGATTACCCATCTGATATCTTGGAGCATATCCTTGCTGATTCTCATATCCCCCAACCATCTGTCCTTGCTGACCCATGTTGAAATTCAGCTGTGCAATTTGCTTGTTGCGAGTGTTCGATGAGATTCGTTGATTGTTGTTGGTGGGTGTGGAGTAGCGTCCTTGGAATGCTTTTGATAGGTAGGCAAAAGCTTGAGTCAAAGCATTAGTTGACTCATCCTGAGCATTAAACTCTGGTTCTGGGTGTTGCGGGTATTGTTGTTGTGGGATTACCTGTTGTTATTGTGGGTAGAACGGTGATTGAGGATTGTATTGTTGTTGCATGAATTTTTGAGTGGATGATGATGAAGGTTGTGCATTTACTGTTGCAGGTGTAGGTGATTGGACTATGAGTGCAAGAGGATCTTCTTGTTTTGCTTGTTTCTCTTTTCTGACTTCATTTGCCTCTGCTTGGTTTTGTTTTAGGAAGTCATAGAGCTGATCATAGTTCACCTCGTGAAGATTCTTAGTTTGGTTGACAATAGTGACATATCGTCCCCATTCTTCTGGAAGGTTGTTGATGAACTTGATGTTTTGAACAATTTGTTTAGGCGCCAAATTGTGTCTGATCAACTCATTCATTAGAGTACAAAACTGTGTGTAGTAAGATTCAATCTGTTCAGCTGGTGTGGATGTGAACTTCTCCCATTCAGTCAGAAGCTTTTTTTCCATGTCTTGTTTACCGATATCTGTACCATAACAAAGCCGTCTAACTCGATCCCACATTTCATAAGCAGTTTCACAACGTACTATCTACAGCACAGAATATTTCTTGTGGTAAACAGAGTTGGATTAAATGCATTGCCATGTCATCAGCTTCAATTTGCTTCCAGTCAGCTGGCGTATAATCCTTTTCTTCTTGGATTTTGTAAGTTGCTGCGACGGGAGGTTCTGAAGTTCGATCTTCAGCTGTTACTTGAATCCTACGAGGCTTGAATGGACCTTCATCTATGGATTTAATCAAGAGTCTACCTTGACCGTTAGGCTTGGTTTTCATGTATCTTCTCATACGACTCGTCCATGGAAGATAACCACCTTTTTCTAACATCAGAGGTCGGTTTTCTGAACCTGCGGCATGAATGTCTTGTTGTGTAGTCATCTTTGATATTTTGTATGATAAAGTGGATTGAGGATCTTTGCAATAAAATAGGAGATGTTGTTGTTGAAGGTTGAACTTGGTTGTTGTTGTTGTGAAGCCTTGGTTTGTTGTTGATGATCGTTGAAGTTGTAGGTTTAAATGAACGAAACAAATTTAAATAAAGTTACAAAATTTGATTAGAGTATAATTAAGACAAAGTCAAAAGTTTACAAATTTCGACAAAGTTATGTAAATTACAATTTAGATAAAATGACAATTTCTATAGAAATTTCAATTTGACCACATTTTATATAAATTATGGCAAAATGTCAATTTAGATAGAAATATATCCAATTTATATAAAATCTAACACTCTTATACAAGAGAGTAGATATCCGTTTGTCGAAGTATTTTACACTCTTATACAAGGGTTAAGATACCGAGTTCACTTTCGAGTTGACGAAATTACGTTCGAATCAAATCCTTAAAAGTTATTTAACTTTGAAATCGTTTTACACAAGTACGAGGGCCAATTCTGTCAAATCTGAAACTTCCAAAAAGTCTGCTGAAATGAGAGGGACTGAAACTGTCAATATTGAAAACTCAGCTTTGTCCGATATCGCGATTGCTCAAAGATATCGGACAAAACTGAATTCCGATATCTGATAAGTCTGATTCGCGATAAGTCTGATCAGTGCCCAATTGCGATAAAAATATCTCGATTCGAATTGCGATAATTCTTTCAGGCCTGAATTGCGATAAGATTTTTCAGCTACAATTGCGATAAAAACGTGAATTGCGATAGAACGCTTGCAGCTTCCAATTCCGATAAAATTGATGAATTCCGATAATTCGTCTGATGAGGACAATTCCGATAAACTGCAGTAGTCTACCCACTTTCACAAACTTTTTGACTTTTTGCTACTAGCCCATGCTACTCCCATGCTTGTCAGTCTTATCTCTGCCAACTTTTCACTAACTTTCACTGACTTTCAGCAACTCAATAATTGACATAAACAACTAAAAACATAAATCTCAAGGTTGCAAAAATCGCGAATCGGTAGTCGAGCGGTCGACCACCTTGTAGCTTGTAATCGGTCTAGGCGGGATTAATCGGTGATTAATCGGATTGGCATTACTGACAAATTTTAGTTATTTTCGGCAAGTTTTGTGTATTTCTAGTGAGTTTTATGTATTTCCCGCAAGGTATTTTCTAAAAAACAACTTGTAATAGATTTAAACAGTTACTATAAGTGATAAAAATAAGTTTACAATGAGTTTTGGGTTCTTCCAGCAAGATTTATAGGTTTCCGGCAAGTTTTACCACCATTGACAGCCGTTGATCGCCGTTGACCATGGTTGACCTATTTGTTTGACCCAGTTACATAAATCGGCAAGGTCGGTGGCCTTGTAGCACCTAATCGGCGATTAATCGGCCATGTAGACCTTTTTTTGCAACACTGATAAATTTTATACAAGATTTACGATTCAATTCGATCCAAAGAACTAAGAACAAACCCAAATTCAAACTTCCACAAGTGTAAACGAGTGAAAAACTGGAAAATATCACAGAAACCAAGTAGAACAAACTCAAAACAAACACAACTTTCTTGACTTTTGAGTAGATCGAATGGAATAAAACACAAAGTGTTATTTTTCTAGTGAAAGAAAAAATAACAATGGGTATTTTAATCTCTAGGATCAAGCACAAAAATAAAGAAACTCCTACTTTAAAGCTAGGCTCTTGTATACTACTTGTTATGATTGACTTTCCCTTTGAATGAAGAACCGATCACTTCCTCTTTAACATACAACTCGACAAGAACAAGATGATGATTCACAAACACAATAAGAGAACAAGAGAAGTGGTGGATCGTATGAGAGAAATTACTAGTCGAATGTATATTAACTTTGAGAAGAAAAGATACAAAGACAATGGAGAAACACACACACTCTCTATCTAACTATTATGAGACACACTTTACAAATGAGAAGAGTGTGTGTGTTTATACGACTGCTATCAAACCAAATGGGTTTGGATGGGATTTGACTTGGACCTAAAGTGGGCTAATGTTATGCACTACACTTATTATTATGATACAAAAATTACTAATGCCATAAGCCCACTATTCTTAATGCATATTACACTTGACACATAAGTTGTACATAGATAAGGTAACCCTAGTGGTTTAAATCTTTATGTAGAAATCATATGGACAATATTGTACATATTTTAATGCATGTCTTATGACAAGATTATTAATCATGTTTAAATATTTTAATGCATGTCAAGATTATTACAAGATTATTAATCATACTTAAATAATTAACTATGATTGAATATTTTTTTCTAAGCGCATTAAATATACAAAGATGGTAATTGTCATATTTATTTTCATGAATATGAAATTTGACAACGGATTATTAAGCTATTTCTTGTATAATTACTTAAGCGAGGACGGTAAGTAATTTAAGAGTTTTATGAATTCATATAATATTTGAAAGTGTACAAAATGCAAGAATTCAAGTATGGATAAATGCGTGCATCTAGGAGATGAGTCTTATGTTTAAATATTAAATCCAAGTTTTGATTTATAATTTAAAATAAGATAACTTCTAAGTAGTTCTGAAAGTTAGTGGGAGTATTATGTTTACTTTCTTAAATCATATATGTTGGATAACATATAGGAAGTAACATTCCATATAAGTTAAATGTTAAGACTTAATTTGGAATGAAACTTCATATAAAAGATTTAGGAAGAAAAACATATAACCTTGGAATGAATGTTTATTGTTATAAACATGTGCAGTAAATAAATCTAATAGAACATGATATATTATTTAGAATGTCTAAATGAATATATATCTTTTAAATAAGATAGAACATGAATGAAATCTAAGTATGACTCGAAGATTTTTCATGAATATCATGTTACATAAACGAATTGTTATAAGATGTTATGACAATGTTGATATCTAATTGAAAGTTATTAGATAACTAGTGTAATTAATATTCTAATTGGAATATGTTTGGATATAGAAATACATCCTCAGTCTGGAAAAAATTCCAGATTCTATAGATGAACTATTTGTCAATCGTTGTGCAAATTGTCATAGCCAACAAACTTGAAAGTTTGAAAGGCATCAAACATTACACAATAGATATTAAAGTTTACAGAATTTTAAAGAGAATATTGTTGTTTGCATACAATGATGCTAATGAAATTGAGATGACACTCAATACTAATCATGGTAGGATTTCATCCTTGTTAATGACCATGTGTACTAGTTATGTTTAACTAAGAGCATAGTTGCATTATACATTAAAAGAATAAGAATACTTTAAACTTTTAAATTATTTGAAAGTTTGATAATCATAAATTGGTGATTGAAGATGTCACACACTTTATGAAATATTATGTGGCATTATAAAATTATTTGAATGTACACATACAAGAACTTCACCAGTTGAATTCTTGGAATAAGTATTCTCAAAATTCTGATAGTTCAAAGTTGGTTGATTTATGTCTTGTCAACAAGTATGATTGTCATAGCTTGAGACATAATTCATCAACTAGAATTTTCATGCATTGACCTGTTTAGTATTTGGATAAAGGATATTGTAAAAATTTATTATTGTTTAATGAAATAGAGTATTGGTTATGTTTATGTTCATTATTTAATATTGTTGTCCTATATATATTTGCATGTTTAATCCGTGAATAAATTAGTTATTCTAAAACGTCCATTGTCAGTTAATGATATGGGAATATCATTAAATTAAGACAAATCTGATTTTTGGTATAAGTATATTGATGCGTTGACATGCCAAATTCACATGATATTCAATGAATTGAATATATGATATATCCCAAACTACATGATGTTATTTTATGGATGTTGATATTAAGTAAATCATGAATAGTTATCCTCAGAATTGAGATAGATAACTGTTATAAATGTAGTGCATTCTGTGAAATAATTTAACGCTATACGTAACTGGTAGTCATAAGGATTATTTTCGGAACTGTTGCAAAGTTCATGAGTTATGCTTATAGTCAAGATAGAATTTGTTCCTCCAAATTTATTTTGGAGTTCAATACTGTTGAGCCCCTCGTAGGGTTGACAAGATGTTTGCGTGGCCATGCCCAAGATCTCCCCTGAATATGTTCAGAAGATTTGATAATCTTGCTCAAGCACAAACAACGAGAAACATAATATTTGAATAAAGATAAAATCCATATATTTATTTAATGTAGTATTAGAAAAAAAAATGGATAATAATAATGATGAATCATTAAAGGGTTTTTGAGGAGACCTACTCGAATTGTACTAAAGGCATCGGCATGTTGCAAGATGCTAACCGATGTGATCATAACTATTAAGATATGTCTAAGTGGGAGCTGTTAGTTTTGTAGACATAAAATAATAGTTGCGTGTTAGGATCGAACTCGAGATCACGGGATTGCACACTTTACTAATGAAGAATTAACGATTAATAATTATTTATAAAATGTTATATTTAATTATTATATACACAAAACATTTAACGGGTGTTAGTATTTAACGGATAATGACTAACGACCGTCAACCGATAAAAGAAAAAAATTAAAGGGTGAATAATAGGAAAGTCGAGAAGGATCCGGAAGCCCCTAATGGGTGCACTATTATCAAGGTACGCTTACATTTAAATTCGGTTAATTAATTATGTGTTATGTTTCCTACGCTTTCGCATATGTTTTTTGATGATTATTATATTTATATGAATTTCATGATTTTATAATTCCAACATATACTAAAATTAAAAAAGTGTGCATTATTAATTAAAAAGTATGTTATCAAGTAAATCATGCTAATAGACAAACTTGTCAATGCTATAAATCTAATCAAAAGGTTAAAGTGATCAATGTCTCATTCAAGTTAATTTTTTGGATTCTCAATATATATATGAGCTAATTATGCACAGCTGTAACAACTATAGGAACAAGTTTTCTACGGATTATTTCTTCCAAATAATACACTGTAGTTTTCATACGATGTTACTTATCAACACTTTGGGAATTGAAAATGTAAACGACCATAATATATTTCCTTTATTAACTTATTTATACAACAACAACATACTCAATCCCGTCGGGAAGAGTTTATTCATTTATTTATATAGCGAAACAAGACAAAACGAAACAAACATTCTTGAACCGAAGATCCTAAGGTTAATAGTATTAGTCGTACATTTGTAGAGGCCCATTTGTATTATTTATGTATCATGGCCTAAGCCCATTCTCTAGAATAATCTTTGTAACAAATATATTGTGTAGTTGTCTATCAATATCAGTCATGGAATCATGATATTCAATATCAAACCTCTCAACCCACTGCAAACCACCCAACCCACACCAACATTCCTCAACATCAAACCGAATCACCACCCATTACTTCACCTGACCAAACGAATCATACAACAAGCCCAACCGACTCGACCCAAAATAACCATGATGCAAACATCCTGATTCCTCCCTCTACCCAACCCACACAACAGCCCAATACTACTACCCACTCGACCCAAACACAAGCTACCACTACCGAACCCAATCGTTCTCACCGCATGGTCACTCGATCTCAATCGGGCATCGTCAAACCCGTTAATAGTTTATCCTTACATAATTCTTCCATTTCCCCTATTCCTATATCTCCATTTCTTGCTCTCCAAGACCCTCTATGGTCTAATGCTATTTACGATGAATATAATGCGTTGGTCAAAAATGGTACTTGGGTTCTTGTACCGAGACCCCCGGGCGTTAATATGGTTCGATCTATGTGGCTCTTTAAACATAAGTTTCATGCTGACGGAACTTTGAGCCGATATAAGACTCGTTTGGTTGCTAATGGGAGTAGTCAACAGCTTGGTATTGATTGTGACGAGACATTTAGTCCGGTTGTCAAACCGGCAACCATCCGCACTGTTCTCAGTCTTGCGGTGTCTCGCAAGTGGCCTATTCATCAGCTTGACGTTAAGAATGCATTTCTTAACGGTGACTTATCTGAGACTGTCTACATGTATCAGCCTCTAGGATTTGTGGATTCTCGGTACCCTCATCATGTCTGTCTTTTGCAGAAATCTTTATATGGACTGAAACAGGCACCTCGTGCTTGGTTTCAGCGTTTTGCAGGTTATGCTACACGTGTTGGCTTCTATCATAGCCATTGTGACGGCTCATTATTCATACTTCGACAAGGATCTGGGGTTTCCTATTTACTTATATATGTGGATGACATTATTCTCATAGCATCTTCTACAACATTACTTCAGCAGATTATCACCTCCCTACACAGTGAGTTCGACATGACTGACCTTGGTGCACTTAATTATTTCCTTGGTATATCTGCTACTCGACACCCCACAGGCTTGTTTTTATCCCAACGGAAGTATGCTCTTCAGCTCCTTCAGCGTGCTCACATGGCTAACTGTAACCCCTCTCGGACTCCAGTTGACACAGATTCTGAACTGGGTCCCGAAGGGGTTCCAGTCCAGGATCCTACTTTATATCGTAGTCTCTCTCAGGATCCTTGACGCTATCACGTCCAGGTTCATCACATTTACATTCTTACGTATCTATTTATCGTTCAGCAGGATTTGGCTATCATGTGATCTTGACATTTATACTCTCAAATCCTCGATTGTCGGTTATATGCAGATTGGCATTCTTACACGCGTTCCATCAGGTCAGTTTTTCTGGGTTAACTTACTATCTTGGTCTCATTAGCGCAGCAAACCCTCTCTTCGTTGCTAGTGCCGAAGCCGAAATATCGAGGTGTTGCTAACGTTGTGCAGTGGCCGAGACTGCTTGGATACGTAATTTACTACGTGAGTTACACTCTCCATTATCTTCTGCAACTCTAGTGTATTGTGATATGTTAGTGCCATTACTGTCTGCAACATAAAGCGAACATGATTCAGGTTCAACATCAGGACGAAGCATGGAGATTGACATCCATTTTGTTCGTGACATGGTTACAGCTGGTCAGGTTCGTGTGCTAAATGTACCCTCCCGCTATCAGTACGCTGATATCTTCACCAAGGGTCTACCTTCTGCTCTGTTTGAAGAATTTCGATCCAGTTTGAGCGTCCGGCCTCCTCACGCTCCAAATGCGGGGGAGTATTAGTCGTACATTTGTAGAGGCCCATTTGTATTATTTATGTATCATGGCCTAAGCCCATTCTCTAGAATAATCTTTGTAACATATATATTGTGTAGTTGTCTATCAATATCAGTCATGGAATCATGATATTCAATAAATAGATAACCATCCACCTAGATGTTTAGAAATTTGACTGAATTTTATCAATTACTTCTTTGTCAACTTGAAACGCCTTGGCAAGAATATCATCAGAGATTTTGGGGTCGGATCCAAACACGGCATTTGCAATTGTAATAGCACCCGGATTCTGACTACTCAAACCTGCAATCGCAACTGCATAGCCATGCCCAACATTTTGTTGAAAGTGAATAAGACCTTCTCGAAACACGAAAACATCACCCTTCTCAAGACGTTGTGTGAAAAGCTTGTTGTCAGTGTTAGATGTGACAAAACCGACTAAAAGGCTGCCTTCAATTACAACTAAGATTTCAGTGGCGCGAGGGTGAGTGTGTGGAGCGTTTTGACCATATGGAGCATAGTCAATACGAACCATAGAAATACCGAAAGTGTTTAGTCCTGGCAACTGATTAACATTTACCTGTGTCACATTAGACCCAACCGCATTATTTGTATCTCCCATCTTGTTTAACCCTCTGAAAGTAAAATCTTCTGCTTTCACCATCTTTGGATCTTTGCAAACGAAACCATTCACTAGTACTGTGACAACACAAATAGAAGTACTATAAGCACATGTAAGTATAGTATATTTTAATATGATGATGAATGTTATCGAAAATTAATCCTTTACCTTTGCTATCTGTATCAGCCACACAAAAGTCCTGAAGAGGACTAGGGTCCGAAGCCAAAGCAACAAGCGAAAATGTCGCCAACAAGAGACCAACTAAAAGGAAACGGGATGCCATTAGGGATAGGAAAAATTGTATTTCTTGATCAATGCTTGGTAGATCAAGTGATTTGTGAGATTGTACGTAACTTGGTAATGCTTTTATAGTAAAAGAGTTTGAAAATATGAGCTACACCATATGGTACCTCGCTCCCATTATAAAAGTCATGTGGAACGAGTAAACGATGACATAGTCATCAAACACATCCTCAAG
The DNA here is from genome assembly GCA_021014915.2 of Artemisia tridentata subsp. tridentata. Lineage (NCBI taxonomy): Eukaryota > Viridiplantae > Streptophyta > Magnoliopsida > Asterales > Asteraceae > Artemisia > Artemisia tridentata. Next base: position 51,819,311 of record CP139509.1, on the reverse strand, counting down.
TAATAGATGCAACTTTTTTTTCCAACTCTAAATAGTAGATTTAGAAGGCTCCTGCATGCAGGCATGCATGTATGATGCCATCATATCATACAAATTTTATTTATAAATTTCTCTTTGATTAAGTTTTGTGGAACGTTACTGCAACAAATTTCTCATGCGTCCACGCCTTTTCTACATAGATCATAAAAAATAAAAAATAAAAGTCATGTTCGCAATTATGATAATAAATAAAACAGTAACATTTAAAAAAAAGTCTCTGGTCCTAGCTCAACGGTCAGTCACATGGCCAACATTGGAGAGATAAGTAAATCGCATAATAACATGATTAAGGGGATACGTGAAAAGAATTTGAACTCATGGCATCCGCTTTACGATGAATGCCTAACTATATATGGGGACAAATTGTGACATTTAAAAACACATACCAGATTATAATAATTTTTGTTTTTATAATTATAGAAAGTGTATAGATTGTTGAGAAGAGCTTTTCAACGAAAAACTGAAGAATTTCCAGTCCATGAAACAAGCCAAATTCAACTAGTTAGGTCTTTCAAAGACTAATAAATATGATACGACACATATAGGTTGAAATTTGTTGCATGATGAGATGACAAATAAGATAGGTCATTATAGCTTATTCGCATCAGAGAAAAGAGAAAATTGTTTACGACTTTCATTACACGTTTGTAAATGTAAATATCACTTGCACATGTTATAAGTGCAGAAAACATGTCAAGATTATATGTATGTTTTATGTGTGGCTATGTAACCACCTAGCTAGTGGTGAACTGTCATAGAGAAGTCTTGAAACGGCAACAGAATTACCGTTCAGACCGCGTACATTTGAAAATGTTTTACTTCCCCGACTAACGTAAAAATGGATCATTTTTGTTTACCCCTTTCTCTATAAGTGGGTGTGTGCAAACAACACAAATTGTTGTAATGCTTTCAATTAATACATTGATCTTATTCAAAGCTTTCATCTTCAAGTATGTAACCGGATTCCACAAAAACAATGAGCTCGATTTAATTTAAAGCCCAACACACAAAAAACATTATGCATAAGCTCAATAGTTAGCAGGATCTATATATAACCACACAGCAATAATAGTAATATTTAAGGTGTTAGCTTTAATTTTAGTGTAAAAGTGATGGTCATTCAAAGATATTAGAACTTTGTATCATGGGCTTATGTTAGATTTAGTAATATTTGTAAAAGTCCAATCCAATGTACTCAAGCCCAGGAGATCACACAAAAGCCCACTAGGGTATAAACCCTTGTAGTATTTAAAGCACAAAATGCCTCATTTGAGGTGTGGTTCACAGGTGTGTTGTGTGTTTTAATAAGAAAAGCTTTAACATTCATATCTATCTTATATATCATACGATCCAACAACATCATTGTCCCATCTCATCTCTTGTGCTTTAACGCCAAATATATGTGTGATAAAGAGTGATTACCGACTACAACAAGTGGTATCAAAGAGCCAAGCTTCGAGGTAGGAGTTTTTATGTTCAGTTCTTGTTAAAAAGTTCATATCGGTGCGTTCTTGATTTTTTTGTGAAACGGGCTGTTTAGTTTTATGTGGCTATCGAACTCAACATCAAAGATCAAAGGTAGTATTTTGTGCGTGTTTTTTATCTACTCGATCTATACACAAAAAATCAAGGCAGTAAGTTTGTGGTTGTTTTTATGTTCTTATCTTCCTAGATCTACTTTTTCAAAAAATCTTGAATAAGATTTGTCATTGAAAAGATTGTGTTAGATAGTGATTGATTGGATTGAAAAAGTTAGTAGAAGTGGGTGGGAGAAGTTCTACAAGTTACAAGGAAGTGAAAATTGTCAGTGGAAAGCGTGGGAGTGTAAGGAAAAAGTCAAAAAGTGGTTGAAAAAGGCAAAATATCGAAGTTTGCCTCAATCAGTGCGTTTTATCGCAATTGCAGAAAATCCAGACGTTTTATCGCATTTGACACATTTTATCGCAATTGAGGCTCACAAGATTATCGCAATTGACAATTCAGATACTTATCGCAATTGACTTATCGCGATTCAGACTTATCGCAATTCAAAGTTATCTGATTTCAGGTTTTATCGCAGTTGGCATCAGATATCGCAGTTGGCATCAGATATCGCAATTCAAGCTTTGTCCGAGATATTTGCCTAATTGCGATATCGGACAAAGAAGTTTTCAGATTTGTCAATTTCAGTCCCTGTACTTTCCAGCAGCCTTAGAGAAGTTTCAGATTTGACAGTTTTGGCCCTTGTACTTCTGTGAAACGATTTCAAAGTTAAATAACTTTTAAGGATTTGATTCGAACGTAATTTCGTCAACTCAAAAGTGAACTTGGTATTTTAACTCTTGTATAAGAGTGTGAAATACTTCGACAAACGGATATCTACCCCCTTGTATAAGAGTGTTAGATTTTTATATAAATTGCCAATTTATATAAATTGGATATATTTCTATCTAAATTTACATTTTGCCATAATTTATATAAATTCTGGTCAAATTGAAATTTCTACAGAAATTGTCATTTTATCTAAATTACAATTTACATAACCTTTGTCGAAATTGTAAACTTTTGACTTTGTCTTAATTATACTCTAATCAAATTTTGTAACTTTATTTAAATTTGTTTCGTTTATATAAACTGTAACTTCAACGATCACCAACAACACAACAAGACTTCACAACAACAACCAAACTTAACCTTCAACAACAACATCTCCTATTTCGTTGCAAAGATCCTGAATCAACTTTATCACACCGCAAGCAAATGGAATCAAGTTCTCAAGTGGGACATATGTCTCCAGTTGTGCAAAACGTCACGAAGGAACGTTGTCTAATGCACTTTCAAGGAGTTAAGAGTCAATGTGTGACAATCTCTAAAGCAACGTCACCAATGTTGAGTCCATATTTATTCCATCGAATATCTGGAAGACTCTTCGGATCTGAAATGAATTTTGAAAAATTCAGAGAGAAACTCCTGCACAACATATCTCAAATAGAGAACCAAATAGAACAAGGAAGTGACTGCATTGAAGCCTTTCAAGCGCTCCAGACGCAGCTTTAATGGTTTCTAGACTTTCATATCAGAGGAATCAAAAATTCTTCAGATTATGAATCAACAAAAGAAATATGGAGTAAATGCGTCAGCAGATACGTGGACGTGGAAACGTTTAGAAATCAGTTGTTTAGTCGAATGCGAACACTGGAATTGGTGCTTACTAAAAGATCACTTCATCTAATAGAGATGCGGGAAGAAATGAAAGTGAAAGAACAGGAAAGAATTGAAATGGAGAAGCTGAAGCAGGAAAGAGAGCAGATTGAAAAAGAAGTGCTATTAAAGGAAACAGAGGTGAATGAGAAAGAGGCAAACAAAGAAGAAGAAAAGGTCGATGAGGGTACAACATCTGATGCTAGCTTGGTCTTCACGGAAACAGACACATCTTCAGAATAGCATGTTGAAAGCAACAATCCAAGATACGATTCGGATGCTGATGGTACACGCAGGAATGAAGCTGTGTGGGATACTGAAGCTGACAATATCAGATCTTCATCTGACATAGCAATATTGGCTACGGTACAACATTCACATGATAATGATAATGTTAATTTGTTCGAGAATATGTTTGTTCATGACAAGACAGATCCTGCGCATCCTGAGTCCATCAGTGACACATATGTGGAGCAAAGGTTTGATAGTAATATCACTCCCAAAACCCCAGATATGGATCCTAATGGAGGTGAGCCTGCCCAGGATGGATCGTCTCATGATCAAGATCATGCCATATTTGCTTCTTTAATCGATAATTTCAAAAATGAACTTGAAAAATGCAAAGAGGACAATTTTAAAGCTAAGCAAACGAATGCCTCATTGTCCAAAGAACTTGAGGGATTTAAAGAAATGGAAAAAGATTTTGAGAAAATAACACATTACAAAGACGTTCAAATCTCAGAACTTAAATCTCAAGCTCAGAAATTAAATGAAGATGTTCTCAAACGAAATAAAGAACTTGAAGTTGAGTGTCGCGAGGCCCTTTCACATGAAAAACTTTCCATTAAAAATCTGAATGCAAATATGGGCCTCGCCAACTGAAAGATCGAAGCTCTTTTAAAAGAGAATGTTGAATTAAAAATGAGGTACTCAATGCTTCAGGAAACCACTTCAAATTTTAAGATTGTTAATACAAAACTTGAAAATGAAAATCAAGAGGTTTTAAAACGTGCAAACAATCTTGAAGAAAAACTTCGAAAAACAGACCAAAGTGCTCAAACTCTTCAAATGATGATTCCTAAAGCTGAGAAAGTCCATAAGGGAAAATGAGGAATTGGTTTTGAAAATACAGATCAGGTTGAACATAAATTTTTGCCGACTGATGCTCTGTTCATGTCAGAAGAAGATGAAAAATTGGCAGAGAAAAAACGCTTAAAAGTCAAAAAAACAAAAAGCCCACTCTCATACCAAGGCTTTGTGTATGGTTGTATACAATTGTCAGAAATACCAAAATCACCTTTAAAAAGAAAAGAAACAAATGTGAAAAGATTTTTCAAAGAAGCTCAACTTGCTACTTATGATGCTAATTTATGGCAAAATAAAGCAAGGAAACAATTTTGTAATCTTAAAAATCACATTGAGCACACGTTAAAGGTCATTTGGTCGAAACAACAATACACCGATCGTGACTACAGTCGTCTCATGTTATCAGACTCTTGGCTAAAAAGTGAAGTCTATAAGTTACTAAAAGATGAGATTGAACCTCTCGTGAAAAATATCAATTTCAGTTTTGAACACTTTGAAAAATTTCTTGTCGCTGAAATGAGAGAAGATTTAAAGTACGTTCATTCTCTTGAAGATGAATTTGATGAAAAATGCTTAAAACTTGACATTCAAAAAGAATTTTTCACAAATCAAATTGAGTCACTCAAGTCGGTGTCTGTCAATCATGAGCATGAGAATGTGGATTCTGAACATACATATTTTTTGAAATCTGAAAATCTTTGTTTCAAAAGGAAAATCACCGAACTTTCAAAAGAAGTAGCTGAAGTCAAAGAAGAATTGTCAAAAAGAATTGCTTCTTCTGAAAAGGAAAAGATTTTTGAAGAAAATTGTGATGATGCCAATATCAAGTTTGATTTGGATGAACTTGATACAAAAAATATTGAATTGGAACATGTTGTAGCATCATTACAAAAAGAAAATGAGCATTTGAAACAGACTTACAAAAACCTGTTTGATTCAATCAAACGTTCACGTGTTCTGAATCAAAAATCAAACACGAAACAATAGTAGTCTGAAGTATTGAAGCCTCAAGTTACAAAAGTTTCATATCCAAATCCTCTTTTTGATTCTAATTCTTCAGATTTTGAAATGGAAAACGCAAATCATGTGCTTCAAACAAAAGTACTTGAGCTTGAAACTCTTTTAGCTCAAAGAACAAACGATCTTGAGGATGTCAAAACTGATCTTTTCAACAAAACAAACAAATTCGAAACATATTTTGAAAGGCTTGAAAAAGAAAATATTGTTTTCGAACGGAAATTGGCACGTAAAATAGATGATTCAAAAGCTGAAAAAGATCAATTTTTGAAACAAATTGCCTCTTTGGAATCTAAATTGACATCTCAAGATCATCTTCAAAAAGAATACAGTGATTTGCGAACTTCATACAATGCTTTAAAAGTGAAGTTTGATTCTCTTAACCATTCAAAAGGAAAATCTCCCATTTCAAATCTTTCAACACCAAAAGTGAGTGTTTCAAAGAAGGTTTACACGGGTGAATCTTCAAAACCATTTTTTGAAAAAGGTTTCCCAGTTTACAACCTATTCTTTGCAAAAAGGAAGGAAGTTTTCAAAGAAACCAAGATTTTCTGAAACGCTCACTCCTCAAAAGCTTTCAAGGTCAAATCTGTCTCATGAAGAGACTCAAAGATTTCAAACTCCACGCTCTCACTTTACACGGGTAAAGCAAGTGTGGAAACCAAAGCAAAGTCCTTCAAACTCTGAAATGCTTCCGCTACAACACAAAAATGACTCTGCTTTGAAAAACGATTTTATATCACCGTTGATTCTGCGAGTGTTATTTCCAGATGAAAAACTAGTTTTCGGTCCTCGTTGGAATTCAACTTATTTGAACCAGATTGACACACCTTACAAATGGATTGCAAAACATGCTAAACCCGTTGGTGCAATGCTCAAATGGGTTCCAAAAGTTGTTGTCTAATCCGGTCAAAATGGCTTTCGTGCATTTCAGTACGAAACCCACACTTAATTTAATGGCTTCAGAACATCTCAGTTTCGGACCCGAGCTTCAAAGAAAGGAAAGTGCTTATTCAAAAATTTCGAGCACTTATCCTAAAAATCAATGGCTTGTAAGTATTTCAGCTTACAACCCGAGCTTCAACGTTTTGGCTTATGCGCACATAACAGTGCATAACCCGTTTTTCAAAGAAAGGACCCTGTTGTACACTTTAATTGCAACAATCCTAAAAGAAAAAGAAGTTTTCATGCAAAGTTTATCAAACCAAACTTCTTAATCTTAAGGAAAATTTTATTCAAATATTCTTCAAAAGGTTTTTCAAATCTTTTCAAAAATTTTGCTTAAGATTTTCGAATCGTTACTCCCCACTTGCTCCAAAGTTCTCAAAAATGTCAAAACCAATGCAAGTTTTGAGGGGGAGTATTCAAAAAACAATTTTGGTTCCAAAAAGTTCATGCATGATCGTTTCTCCCTATTAGCTTTCTAAAAACAATGATTTTAATCAAACGGTATCAAAAATACCATTGAAATGCTATTTTTGAGGGGGAGAAATGTGATTAAAATGTGATCGTGAGTCGAGCTCTACAAAAAGACTCAGAAAATACCATCGAATTGACGAAGCTTAAATGTCAGTAATCGAAAAGACTAGTCCAGGACGGGTAATATTTCAAGCTGGTTTACCAGTGATGTAAGCGTATCTCGCAAAGGACTTTTCTGAGTAGAATGTACCAATTCGAGAGATGATCATTGAATATGACCGGGACGGGTAATAATTTCAAGATAGTGTAACTAGTGATGTAAGCGTGTCTCGCGAAGGTCATGTTCATTGAAAATTGATCATTTCAAATGTGCGAACTCTACCCATCATGTGCAATTTATTCCAAAATGCATGAGCATATGTGAAGGGGGAGTATTTCAGAAAATGCAAAACTCTTGAAGTGATAACCAAAATGTGTTTTATACATAAACGCTTTGAGAGATTTTCACAAAATGGTTTTATGTCATGCGATCAACAAATCTAGGATAATCATGGAGTAATAAGGTGATTATGGTTAGGTAATGTCTAATGATCCGCCAGAACCGGAGGGATCTACCCAAGGACAATTCCAATAGTTTAGAATTAGAAGTCCTTAGGTATGATTGAAAAAAAGGAGCAAATGAGAAAGGAGAAAGAAGGGGTTGAAGAATGAAAAAGAAAAGTTTAATGAAAGGGTGGAAAGAAATAGCCCTCCATGAAAACTTAGGAAAGAAACCGGGTCAATACATATGCTATCGGTTGATGAACTCAAATAAGTACATTTTATTACTATCATTTATCCTATTAAATTGACTTGTTTTACTATATTATGTATGAGGATTGATACTTAATCGTTTACTTTTGTAATTCTCAGGTAAAAACAAGCATTTGGTGAAACTTAGCGATTTTGGACTAATAATGGAGCAAAACATGCATAAAGTAAAGAGTCTACTGAAATGAAGAAGATCAAGACTAATCTGCTCCAGATGCGCCGCATCTCACTCATGACATGCGCCGCATCTCTATCAAGATATCACCAGATACGATCCAAGATACAAGAGGACATGCGCCGCATCTAATCATGGAGTTACGCCGCATCTTCTGGCGGTGTACGAATATTCCTGAATATTATAATCTTGGACCCCACGCGAAGTTAAGTCAATGCGCCGCATCTACTCCTTAGATACGCCGCATCTTCCCTCAGACAGAAACTATAAATACCCCAAGACCAGACGAATTTCGTACACGCATTATATTAGATTCGAAGACCGAACAGGAGAAACCTAGGACGAATTCAGTCAAGGGGGCAGCACAAGACACACCCAAATCAAAGATACAAGAGCTGTAAGAAGGTGCTGCATGTGTTTAATTCATTAAGTAGTTTTGTTTTATTGTGTTAGCAAACTTTAATTAATCAGGATTGGTAGCTTGTGTAATGTGACAACGAAAGATTGCACTCCCTTTAATACTTGCTTTCCCATCAATTAAAGTTTATATGTTGATGTCTTTGGTTACTACTTATTAGTGCATTGATAACCTCTGTGTCTATTAGTGGCTTGCGGGCATTTGACTGCGGGACATAATGTGGCTCCCACGGTTATTACTAAATTGATCACTTAGGAATAACTTTTAGACATAAGTAATCATTAAGGGTTTACTCGCCGATAAGATTAGGACCAACGAGAAAGGGTTAACTACATACACTTCATATAAGGCTATCAATAAAACAAGTGACAATCTACTTAATCATAAGGACAGCCCTCTTATTGTCTCGAGTATTTATCTGTGTACGTGTGTGCTACTTGCTGATTCGTGCCTATTGGTTTATTTTATTATTTAATTGCAAACAAATCGTGCCAGTCTCTCAGGCTGAAACCCCCTTGCGTTAGGATATTAAAATACTAATTAGAATAACGAGATAATACGTTCCACTCCTAGTGATCGACACTCTACTTACCATTATATTCATACTGACCGGGTACACTGCTCGTTAAGTGTGTGTGTTATTGATAAGTCGGCTAAATATAAATTTAAAACTTGAGTAGGCATTAAAACTGCTAAAACTATACTACGACCCGCATACGCATCATCGGTACTCACTAAGGTGATACTGATATTGAAGACAAGACGTCATGGACCCAGTGACGCGGTGCACAAACCCCTCCTAGCCACTCAGATATCTCTTAAAAGATATTTGTTTCATTTCTCACGGAGATCAATGCATAATCTATCGACCTCTCACTCCGAGATGTGTTGATATTGAAAAGGTGGCACTCTGCTCCATGCCTCCGACGTCTAAAACCACAGCGCACATAATTGAGTCTAGAGCCATGAGATTCATTAAAGATCTCTTAGGAACACTTCCAATAAAATACACTTGTGTTCGCCAAAAAGGACATAAGTTGTAAGTGTTATAATGAGATCTGAACCTGGAAGAGTTGGACGATTTATTGCTAACTGTTTTATGCAGGTACTGAAGAAAGTCCATCGATCATCGTATGTCTCAACATTTAAATTGGAAGAATAAACGCTGTGAATACATGAAGATGTTGATCAAGGCAAAGTTCAATCCAAAAGACGATACGATGAAGATCACAATGCATGAAGGAACAAAGAATCACAAAGTTCAAGACCCTGAAGTCTAAAGATCTAATCACGTAGTGCATCTTTTGAATGACCATCCCTTAGGGGGAGATTGTTAGCTTTAATTTTAGTGTAAAAGTGATGGTCATTCAAAGATATTAGAACTTTGTATCATGGGCTTATGTTAGATTTAGTAATATTTGTAAAAGTCCAATCCAATGGACTCAAGCCCAAGAGATCACACAAAAGCCCACTAGGGTATAATCCCTTGTAGTATTTAAAGCACAAAATGCCTCATTTGAGGTGTGGTTCACAGGTGTGTTGTGTGTTTTAATAAGAAAAGCTTTAACATTCATATCTATCTTATATATCATACGATCCAACAACATCATTGTCCCATCTCATCTCTTGTGCTTTAACGCCAAATATATGTGTGATAAAGAGTGATTATCGACTACAACATAAGGAAACGTACTATAATGAAATTATTTACATCAAACTAGTACAGTAGAACGAGTAAAGAAAGAAGAGCAGTTGATTTTTGTTTTCCAAATTAGTAGTTAATTAAGACAAAGATTGAACAATTTGGCCTATTCCTTTTACCAAATCAATTTTTAATCAGTGATTAGATGTTTAGGGCCTTTGTCATGATATTGTCAAAGATTATAAACACGTTTTTTACGTTTGACTCTTATTATAGTTTTGTGGATTGATAAATCCGTTACTTGTATTATAATTATCATAGAAATATAACCATTAAAAAACAGATAACAAACTCTTATCATGATATTTATATCACTTGCAATGTAATAAGGTCTTGTATGATCGTTCAATTACAGTTAGATGTCGTGATAACTATTTGATACTACTTCTCGAGCAAGGAGGAGGTATGAAGGAACTATGGAGGGTGGTGGCCCCCCAAACTTTGGTCCATTATTGTATTGTTTTTCATGTATGTGTAAAAATTTTGTTTTTATACGATTTAGCCCTCCCTTAAAAGACTTTGATTTTTTTTGGCCCTCTCATGAAAACCTTTCAAACTCCGCCACTGTTATCGAGTACATATATCGCATGTAGTTGTGTGTGCCTACCTTATACATACATTGATTCAAAGTAACATACAAAATTTAAAAAAATAAAAAATAAATATAGTAAGGTCTTGTATAATCGTTCAAATTACGGTTAGGTGTCGTGATAACTATTTGATAATACTTCTCGAGCAAGGCGGAGGTATGAAGGGACTATGGAGGGTGGTGGCCCCCTAAACTTTGGACCATTATTTTAAAAGACTTCGATTATTTTTTGACTTCTCACGAAAACCTTTCAAGCTCCACAACTATTCTCGATTACATATATTGCATGCTACTTTGAATCAATGTAGAAAAATACGTTTGAGTGGGGCTTATCGATGATCCCACATTCAGATGATGCGATTCAAGTTACTCAACATTTTGCCAACTGTTTTGTTAGGTACCGTTGTATTATTATTGTTACTAATCAAAGATTTTAAGATTTATTATGGCCGGTTTTCTTACCACAATTTGTATATTTAGTGAGGCGAGAAAGTCTACAAAAAGACCGCCTGTTCGTGATGTGTTGGATAATCTTATTTACAATCACACTCCCACTTATTGTGGGAAGGCTGGGTAAGGCTCAGTTACTATAGTTTCAATATTACATATGTTTTTTTTTTTAATTTTTCGATCTTATTTCATGTTCGTTTTTTTGGATTTTGCAGGAAGAGATATGACGAAGTATACATCTTTACTGAAAACCTTGCACGGATTTAGTATGTATATTTTGTAATGCGCAAACAATGAAAGATTTGTAAATATTGGAGTGCAACTATTTCGATTTCAAGTATAACATTTCTGGGTTGCGCTTGGGCTTGGGCTTCTTGAGGTTTTCGGGGTTCAAATTTCAGCCCAATTCCTAAATGGATATTTAGAATTCAGTTCCAACTGCCAATTTTAAACAGATTCAGTTAAACATTTCAAGCTTGCAACTAATTTGCTTGATTTACTCTAAAGTCCAAACTGAACTCAGAAAAAGATATCTTCAGAAATTGCAATTTTAGATAAACTAAAGTACAATTTTTTATGTTCCAATTAAGTTTGTATAAACCTCCATAAAAAAGTCATAAAATACTATGACGGACAATCTTACGGTAGCCGGAAGTGGACATGAAGTTTAAAGCAACCGTTGTGAGATCAAATTCTATTCATTTGTTTGTTTAATCATGGTGTTACGCCATTTACATTGTTAGCTTTAAAAGGGTTGGATTTCATCAAAACTAGTAAACAAATTAAGAAGAAATATATTTCTAACTAAACATGTCATGTATTTGTGTGACAAAAAATTTTGAGATCAAGTTTATGAAAAAAATATTTGGGATTTTTAACGAAAATTAACACTAGGCGACAAACATTCATCGGGTTACCGTGAACCCCCGAGAAGCCCTCCTAAGTCCGCCCCTGATTATGACACCCTAACTGTAATTGAACGATTACACAACTCCTTATTATATTGCAAGTGACATAAATATCATGATAAGAGTTGTTTTTCTAAAGGTTATATAGTGTGACACAAAATATCATAGTACAGTATACAAGTAACAGATTTATCAATTCACAAAACTAGAAGAGTCAAACGTAACAATTTGGGTTTTTAAAGTGAAAAACGTTTTTATAGTATTTGACAATATCATGACAAAGACCCCGAAACATCTAAACACTGTAATTCTGGATGCTTAATCTTTGTTTATTAATTAAAATTGATTTGGTAAAACTCATAGGCCAAATTGTTAAATCTTTTTTTATTAATTATTAATTTGGTAAACAGCAATCAACTGCTCTTCTTTGTTTACTCGTTATACTGTACTATGCTGGTTTGATGTAAATAATTTCATTACAGTTTCCTACAATATTATTACTGTTGTGTGGTTATAGATCCTGCCAACTAGCTCTTATGCATAATGTTTTTTTATGTGTCGGGCTTTAAATTAAATCGAGTTCGCTATTTTTGTTACATACTTCAAGATGAAACCTTTGGAATAAAATGAATGCATTGTAAGCATTAAAGTTTACAACAATTTGTGTTGCTTGCACACACCCATTTATAAAAAAAGAGGTAAATGGATAAACGGAAAATGATCCATTTTTAAATGGGAGGTCAAACATTTCTTTTCAGATGTACGCGGCTTAAACGGTAATCCGTGACCATTTCCAGACTTCTCTCTGACCATTCACCGCTAGCTATGTGGTTGCATACCCATTTATAAAACATACATTCAATTTTGACATGTTTTCCGCACTTATATAAAGAGATATTTAAATCTACAAACATGTAACTATACGAGTCATATATAAATTTCATCAATGCAACAAATTCCAAACTAAATGTGTGCACTACACCAAATTCCACTTATAGTGACATATGTCGTTGTTATAGGTCCACTATACGACAAAAATCTCACTATCTTTGACCCAAACTTTTAGTGATGACATATCATCGGTTGATCGTCGCTAAAGATTCGCTAGATGACAAATAACGAATTTTTGCTCGTGGTCAACATAAAATTTCCCGCCGAGATGAAATGAACTTGCCAAACCTTTTGCGACGACAATGCCGTCTCTGTAGGTTTAAGTTATTAAAAAAATTGTTTAAAAAGTTTAAAGTATTTAAGTTAATTATTTAAATTATTTAAAAATACAAGTTATTTAAATTACTTATTTAAATGAATTTAAATTAATGATAAATTATTTAAAATTTAATTATATAAATTAGTTAAATTAATATAAATTTTTTAAGTTAATTATTAAAAAAAATGCTTCAAAAATACAATTTAAATTAATTTATATATATTATTTAAGATCCTACTTCAATATCTCGGAGATGGGCTTAGGAATGAGATACTTACATATTTGACTTACGTAATTCAAAAGATATAGATTTGTATGTGTGTTGTCGATGCAATCAATGATATGCAAATTACTCCTCTCGATTGAATAGCAAGAGACACTTCATTCCATATGAAAACCGGTATACTATTAGATGTGATAACACTTGCTTAGTTAGACGATACTTTCATGTTTGACTTTTGGAGTTCTAAAGATATTGAGTCGTATGTGCGCTCCCGATACAATCAAAGAAATTTCAATTTTTTGTCACGATTGAATAGCTAGCAAGACAATTTGTTTTATAAGAATCAACTGAATAGTCTCGCATGCGATAACATTTACTTTGAAAGACAATACTTACGTAGTTATAAAGATATTCCGCTATCAATACAATCAATGAAATGAAAATTATTCCTCTCGATTGAATAACAGTAGACACTTCATTCTATATGAAACACTGGTAGATGTGATAACGCTTGCTTAGTTAGACAATACTTTCATATTTGACTTGCATAGTTCAAAAGATATTGATTTGCATTTGCGATTTCGATACAATTAATGAAATGCAACGATTCCTCTAGATCAAATAGCTACCAATACACTTCATTCCATATAAAACACCGGTATAGTATCGGATATGCTAACACTTGCTTAGCTATACAATGCTTTTTTATTTGACTTACGTAATTTAAACGATATTAATTCGCATGTGTGCTATCAATGGAGTTGCAAATTATTCCTCTCATTTAAATAACAATAGAAAATTCATTCCATATGAAACACAAGTATAGTATCGGAGGTGATAATACTTGCTTAGTCATACAATACTTTCCTATTTGACTTAGGTAGTTAAAAAACATGCGCTCTCAATACAATAACTGAAATCCAATGATTCCTCTAGATCGAATTGCTACCAAGACACTTCATTCCATATAAAACACCGGTATAGTATTAGATGTGGCAAGACTTGCTTAGCTATACAATACTTTCATATTTGACTTACGTAGTTTAAAAGATATTGATTTGTATGTGCGCTCTCGATACAATCAATGAAATGCAAATTGTTCCTCTTCATTGAATAGCAAGAGACACTTAATTTCATATGAAACACCGGTATAGTGCCAGATGTGGTAACACTTTCTTAGTTAGACGGTACTTTCATATTTGACTTACTTAGTTCAAAAGATATTGATTTGTATGTGCACTCTCGATACTATTAATGAAATGAAATTATTTCTCTAGATCGAATAGCTAGCAAGAAATTTCATTTCATATGAATCACTTGAATAGTCTCAAATATGATAATATTTACTTAGTAAGATGATGCGTGGTTTTGCGACCTTACAACAGGTTTTACCTCTCAAGGGATCTCGAGAGGCTTACAACCCCACCAGGCAGTGTACCTGACCGATGTAGTATAGTGTAGTGGTAAGTACGGGGGATTTATCGTTCTCCACAGGGAATAGTGTTCGTTAGGATTGAAAAACTACTCTAATAGGTCTAAGGGTGAGAGAAGATTCTTTTTGTATTTTTATAATTTTTTATGAAAGCAAGTAAAATCTCGGGTTTGAAAGAGTGGGCGGAATTAGTTGCTAGTCAACTAACCCAAATAACTACGAATGCAAATAAAATAAAATAACAGAAAATGAAAAGGTGGTAAAACTTATGTGGAGAGAAATGTGTTTACTCAGATTTCCTTACTCCCTAACTATCTTTTACCGGTTGATTAGTGTGTATTAATTGCGTGGATGACGGGTGTATTCCTTAATATCAATCGTGGGGTGGCGTACGTACTTCCCCAACTCCACAAGCTCCTACTTCACTCCTATGTCGAGCCGGCTAGGAAGCTCCTAACATGGGATCACTAGAATTCGCTTGTGCATTAAATACAACCATAAAAACCTTAGTACGCATTGGTTCATGTTTCTTAAGACGTTCAAGCAAGTTACCGAATAGGAAGTTAGCCAGTTTTCTTAAGCCTAACATGGATGAACAATCATCCAATACAACTAATAACACACTAATAACCAATAATCAATAGCTAGGTTTCATTAGATCTAAGCAAACACAAGATAAATCTAGCCTAGCATGTTAAACAAAAGACAAGAACAAGATAGAATCAAACAACACATAGACATATTGAATGATTAATTGATAACTTATCTTCAATGTAACATGGAAGATCTCAAGGCAAAAAGCCTTGAAAAAGCTGCTAAAATCGTCTTAGGGTTTTCACACACAAAGTTCCCCAATAAGTTCCACCCCAATGACAAAAAATTGCAAAACTATATATAGACTTTCAGATCTGACGGCGTCACGTTATGGAGTGTGACGCCGTCACCTCGCCGCTTTTAGGGTTCCCGGATGGCCTTCTTGACGCCGTCCCTCTTTAGCTCTCCAAAATCCGTTCTGGCTTATCAAGGCTTGACGCCGTCAGAATTAGGGGTGACGCCGTCCCTCTTTAAATTAAGCCGTGACGACCTTGGTCAGATTAAAGGGTGACGCCGTCAGAATTTCATGCAAATTTCTCTGGCTTATCATGAGTAATTTTCACATCCACCACTTTTTCCAAGCCATGACGCCGTCCAGAACAAATCCTGACGCCGTCAAAGGTAATTTCCAGCACAATTTTGAGACTTTGTCGTTTTCTTCACTTTTATGCTCCAAAAACGTCCAAAATGCCTCCTTTTCCAGATTTCTCCTCAAAAGTACCTAAAATGACTAAAGGAACGATTTAGGGCAATATTTGATCAAATAAATACGATTTAGGGCTTAAATGACCCCTTAAAAGTGGTACACTTTTCGCTTCATCAAATACCCTTACACTTGAGATTTGCTTGTCCTCAAGCAAATGCGCTTTTATTCTAATCAAAATACAAGTTAGGGGTCATTTAACACTAATATAAAAGTAATTACAACAAATAATCGTTCCACTTTAATCATAATAAGCACGGAGATTACAAACTAGCACCTCACAAGTAGTGTTTAGATACTCACATCTCTCAAGTGTCATCAAAATAAATCTTATAAATGAAAACGGATAATATCTCTCACTACCTGTCATAGCAAATAGATTACCATAGGCTTGGGAAAGGATCGAAAACCTCCTCCACTAGGCGTAAGCACCTAAGATAAACTATCAAAGAGGGCTTTTAAATGGGTTATAACGTTAGGTGTAGGGAAAAGGAAAACACGATTTTGTTGGATAAAGGATATTTTACTGGTGGCGAGTTAAAGATCTTGATTAATTACATGTACTATACAATGTTGCTAAGCCAAGACTCGACTCAATCTTAAGCTAAAAAACAAAATAACAAAAACATAAAACAAACATAAAATAAAACGGGATGGTAGTCCGTATGTTTTTTTTTTTTTTTTTTTTTTTTTTTTTTTTTCCCATTTTTTTTTTTTTTTTGTATTTTTCTTGATTTTTTTTTTTTTTTTTTTTTTTTTTTTTTTTTTTTTGACATACACTCTTGCCCTACCATCCAAAATAATACATCATAGGGGCGTTGCATTCCCCTTACACTTGAACTTTTACATAACTTTACAAATTACTATTCTAATGACTCGAATTAAGATAATCAAAACACTTGGAGTACTTTTAAAATATTTAGCACATATGGGGGTAATAAATGATGTTCTTCCCCATTACTCCATTACACTAGTACTTCACCCATGAGTCCCAATCGTCCCAAAACAATATGTACAAGGATATGACTCGACTTAGCAACCATGTAATCAACTAGATAATTAACTTGGGTTTAAAAAAATGTTTTCACAATAATGCACTAAAGATGAGTGCATACAAGGTAGGCTAAGGCGATTTGGGTGTACATTTAAGTGGGGTGTAACAAATTCTTCCTTTAAGTAAAATGCTTAAAGGTCGAAACAAAAAGATAGGCTCTGAGGGGTGTACTAGGGGTATCGTGTACTAAAAATGAGTACAACGCAAAGGGTGTGGGAGAATTACTTGACCAATGTAGCCAATGTAATTAAAACAAAAACACAGGTGTAAAACAATGGGTTAATCCTAATGCCTCTTATCATGTAGTAAATCTAACTACACGAATGTAGTCTCACTTGTGGTCTTGGAATGGTCCTAACGCAAGTTCTAGAATCTAAGTGCTACCGGTACACACATCATAGCATAAATGCTTTTCCTACCAATTCTAGGGGCGAACCTCACATATTTGGGGTGGAAAATTTTTTAGTGGTACGGTTTTTGTGCTTGTCATATAATTCCTATCCATGAGACGCTCATTAAGATCAAAGTTTCACTCCTAAATGTTGTAAAAAATTTTAAATTTGGCACTAAAATTGCCCTAACAAGTATTTATCTCAGTTTTATTACACATCTGCCATTAAACAAACAAAAATCAAGCGTAATAGCATTCTCTAATCGTACTTTTACCCCCCCCCCCCCTTACACTTAAGATGAACATTGTCCCCAATGTTCAAATAACAAGATGTAAAAGCATAAAGTAAAAGAATGAAATCAAATACTCCCCTGATTCGCTCGGTGGATAATGAAGTAACACGGTTAGATCTTCTTCCAAAAGAATGTTGAAGCTCCATGACTAATGCATCGCCATAAGCTTGATTCCACATACATTTCCTTGTCCAAAATAACCTGTTAAACCTGAGAAAACAAACACGAAAACCTGCATAACATCGGCGGGATAAATCTATATATAAGGATATAATGCTTGTGGAATGATTATTTTGCAGATTCCTGGAGATTATAAGTTAGAGATTTAATAAAAACTTTTTATGAAAACAAAACTTTCAAAAATTTTCAGAAAATTAAACCTGACGCCGTCAGGTTGTAGATCCTGACGCCGTCAGAAATAATCTGACAGAATTCTCATGTTATGTTTCCGGAAAATTTTTGGAAAAACCTATACCTTACTTCCTGGAGATCCTGCAAAACATCATTATGACTCGATACAAGCATTTGACTCAAACAAATACTAATATGTATGTTCATTTATTATTATTATGATTCATGTTTATTTGTGTTCTAATAAACCGATTTAGATTTCCCTTACACTTAACTTTTGCAAAATACCTTTATATGTAGTTAAGACGAAGTTAAAAACAAGATAAAGCATTTTCACAAATTAGTTTTTGAACATGAATCAATAATAATAAAACTTAAACACACATACGGAAACAAATAAAATCAAACAAACAAATAAATAAACACACAAAGCAAATAAAACTTGGGTTGCCTCCCAAGAAGCGCTTTTCTTTATTAACGAGTCTTGTAGCTAGACTCAAAGTCACGGGTTCTACGTTTTTCCGTTTTGCTTCTCAATTGCCCCTCTAATCATCCTAACAACCTCCATATCAATTTTGTATTTAGGTCCAAGGTTTAAGCAATCTTTATAATAAAGGCTTCTCTTATTCCAAACATAGTCCATGCCTTTTTCTTTATCCTCTTCATTGATGTCCTCAATCGCACCAATGTTGTCCTTGTCAAATCGAGGCACAAAACGAAATTCATTTACCCGATAAGGCATCCTATATGTGATCCTATCTATGTGATTAGAAAACTGAACCGTGCCTCTCAAACGATCATACCTTAAATTGGATGCTTCAATAAATGGCTTACCTAACACCACGCGAGATAGGCGGCAGTCAACAACACTTGCCAAATCTTCTAAGATCATGAAGTTGGTGACAAAGGTAAAATTCCCAACAAGGATATGCATATCCTTAATCCTTCCAACGAAGTTGCAAACTCCGCCTGGGCACTTGGGGTCTTTCCTAGGCTCAAGTGGTGTATTTATGATCTGGCTGTAAAGGCCTGAGGACATCACGTTGATTGGGGATTCACAGTCAATGTAAGCATGCTCAACGTATTGGTACCCAATCATACATGGTATCTTCACATTCCCGGGATCACCTCTCTTAATCTTCGGGTCAATTCTAACAAAAGGTGGTCGAGGGTTATCAACTAGGTTGTTATAGTAAGCAATCTCCTCCTTAGTGGGGTATTCATTGAAATAATCATCCAACCTAGGATCTACCTTTACTTCATCAATTTTCTCAGTCAACTTCTCAACCGTAAGATTATTACGTTCTAAGTAATTATCTGAGTATATGGCGGTCTCTAAGTTGTTCAAGGTATAATCAAGCTCTATGTCAATCATTCTACTGAGCTCTCTGAGCTCACTAATCTCATTCTCAAGTTGGCTACGCAACAAAGCTACTTCGCCAGGTGTAAGGGGCGGATTCGCGTTTTCCATAATGGCAAACTGAATAGTCAATGAAAATCTTATACGAACAAAAGCACGAAGAAAATAGATAGACTAAA
The DNA here is from genome assembly GCA_021014915.2 of Artemisia tridentata subsp. tridentata. Classification (NCBI taxonomy): domain Eukaryota; kingdom Viridiplantae; phylum Streptophyta; class Magnoliopsida; order Asterales; family Asteraceae; genus Artemisia; species Artemisia tridentata. Next base: position 51,799,728 of record CP139509.1, on the reverse strand, counting down.
GAAAACCTAGAAAAATAAAATAAAAATCTCACTAGAAAGGAATCTAGTGAGTAGACCTGTAAAATAAAAATTCAACCTAAACAATAACTATTCCCCGGCAGCGGCGCCAAAAGCTTGATGCGTGGTTTTGCAACCTTACAACAGGTTTTACCTCTCGAGGGATCTCAAGAGGCTTACAACCCCACCAGGCAGTGTACCTGACCGATGTAGTATAGTGTAGTGGTAAGTACGGGGGATTGATCGTTCTCCACAGGGAATAGTGTTCGTTAGGTATGAAAAACTACTCTAATAGGTCTAAGGGTGAGAGAAGATTCTTTTTATGTTTTTATAATTTTTTATGAAAGCAAGTAAAATCTCGGGTTTGAAAGAGTGGGCGGAATTAGTTGCTAGTCAACTAACCCAAGTTACTACAAATGCAAATAAAATAAAATAACAGAAAATGAAAAGGTGGTAAAACTTAAGTGGAGAGAAATGTGTTTACTTAGATTTCCTTACTCCCTAACTATCTTTTACCGGTTGATTAGTGTGTATTAATTGCGTGGATGACGGGTGTATTCCTTAATACCAATCGTGGGGTGGCGTACGTACTTCCCCAACTCTACAAGCTCCTACTTCACTCCTATGTCGAGCCGGCTAGGAAGCTCCTAACATGGGATCACTAGAATTCGCTTGTGCATTAAATACAACCATAAAAACCTTAGTACGCATTGGTTCATGTTTCTTAAGACGTTCAAGCAAGTTACCGAATAGGAAGTTAGCCAGTTTTCTTAAGCCTAACATAGATGAACAATCATCCAATACAACTAATAACACACTAATAACCAATAATCAATAGCTAGGTTTCATTAGATCTAAGCAAACACAAGATAAATCCAGCCTAGCATGTTAAACAAAAGACAAGAACAAGATAGAATCAAACAACACATAGACATATTGAATGATTAATTGATATCTTATCTTCAATGTAACATGGAAGATCTCAGGGCAAAAAGCCTTGAAAAAGCTGCTAAAATCGTCTTAGGGTTTTCACACACAAAGTTCCCCAATAAGTTCCACCCCAATGACAAAAAATTGCAAAACTATATATAGACTTTCAGATCTGACGGCGTCACGTTATGGAGTGTGACGCCGTCACCTCGCCGCTTTTAGGGTTCCCGGATGGCCTTCTTGACGCCGTCCCTCTTTAGCTCTCCAAAATCCGTTCTGGCTTATCAAGGCTTGACGCCGTCAGAATTAGGGGTGACGCCGTCCCTCTTTAAATTAAGCCGTGACGACCTTGATCAGATTAAAGGGTGACACCGTCAGAATTTCATGCAAATTTCTCTGGCTTATCATGAGTAATTTTCATATCCACCACTTTTGCCAAGCCATGACGCCGTCTAGACCAAATCCTGATGCCGTCAAAGGTAATTTCCAGCCGAATTTTGAGACTTTGCCGTTTTCTTCACTTTTATGCTCCAAAAACGTCCAAAATGCTTTCTTTTCCAGATTTCTTCTCAAAAGTACCTAAAATGACAAAAGGAACGATTTAGGGCAATATTTGATCAAATAAATACGATTTAGGGTTTAAATGACCCCCTAAAAGCGGTACACTTTTCGCTTCATCATAAGACGATACTAGCGATACAATCAATGAAATGCAATGATTCATATTGATTGAATAACACTATTTGCTAAAAGCAAATCTTATGGTCAAAACGAAAGGCGCTAAGAACGTTCGTGGTTTAAAATGTTTGGTATTTAATTACGTTTTTTTAAACATATGTGGTATTTTTCTAATTAATATAATATTTTTTTATTTTAATTAATTTATTATTTAAACTTTCTAATTGATATTAGATTCATATTTAATTACATATATGTACAAATTGGGGCTAAAATGGGTCAAAGCGGCTAAAATGGGTCAAAATGGGTGAATAGGTGTAACATAAATGACAAAGTTAACATAAACGATAAAGTTACTTATTAGTACATGTGTGGCTAAAACGGGTGAAATGGGTCAAAACATGGTGTAATATAAACGATAAAGTTGCTTATTAGTACAGGTTTGAGCTAAAATGGGTCAACTTAGTTCTTTTTCATTTTTGTGAAATTAATTTCCTTGTTTTGTGACTTTACACCTATATATGATTAAATTGCGGGAGAGCCAAGCAGGTCTAGATGCAAGGATGACTGACAAGGAGATTTTGGCCCAAGTCTTGAGAACAAGCCGTGTTCATCATCTTCTTCTTCTAAGACGGGGTAGAAGGTTGTCGGGGAGTTCATCATCTTCTTCTTCAGCACATTTCCCACCCCCAACTGGTGATAACCCACCAACAAATGGTGAGGTATGTGGCGGCTAAAAATTAACGGTTCGAAGATTTATATCGCTAGTTGATTGATAATAACCTTCGTGTAAACCTATCAGCCGCTCAAACCAAGTAAATTCATGAATGATGACGAATGTAATGACCACCCCGGAGATGAGTAGGTCGGAATGTATTTGTTGAAGTTGGTTGTTGAGCAATTTATGCTTTTGAACTACGTCGTTGAACAATTTACGTTTTTGTTTAACTTTGTGTGTGACAAAAATAATGACTTTGAACGATTATTAGTTTCAAATGTGATTCGTATGTTTTAGTTATCATTTTTGTTGATTTGGAAAATCTGGAAATTTTGAAAAAATTTGCTTGCGAAAATGGGTTGGAAAATCAAGAAAAACTGCTCGCAGTAGCCTGCATTTTAAAAAGTGCATGTCACCTATAGCGATCACATGTGGTTGCTATAGGGCGTCATTATAGGTTAAGGTCAAATAGTCAAGAGACCTGTAGTGACCACATGTGGTTCCTATAGGTCGTCCCTATAGGTTGCGGTCAATGAGTTAATAAGTCAAAAAGTCAAGGTCAAGTCAATGATACATATAGCGACGACATGTCGTCTCTATAGTTTTGTCATAAAGGTTTAGCCAGAAAGTCAAAAAATTAAACATTCAAGTCAAATGTGTAGTCGCAATAAGTGAAATCCGTCGTTGCTAAAAGTTATAGTGACAGTTCTTCTATCTTTCATTGGAAAGCTCTTCTCAACAACCTACACACTTTTTATAATTATAAGAGCGAAAATTATTACTCCCTCCGTCTCAATTTATTTGTCAGGAGAGAGAAAACACAAAGTTTAATAAAAGTGGGGCCACTTTAATTTTCAACCACTAAAATAGAATATTCCTTCACTAGATTCTCTAGTTTTTAGTAAATAAGGAAAGTGGACAATTAATTTGAGACATCCATAAAAGGAAATATGGACAATTAAATTGAGACGGAGGGAGTATAGTTTTTGTATAAAAATTGTCCCCGTAATACAGTTAGGCATGCATCACAAAACGGACATCATGAGTTCAAATCCTTTTCTCGTGCCCCCTTAATCATGTTATTACACGGTTTACTTATCTCTCCATTGTTGGTCGAGTGACTGGTTGTAGAAGGGTCGGGGACTTCTATATTTTTAAATGTAACTGTTTTATTCATTTTCATAATGGAACATGTGGAAAACTAGAAGGGGGGTTGAATAGTTTTACGTCTTTTTAATTTATGAAAACTTTTGTTTACTTTTTAAAACTTCGATTCTATCTTATGTGAATTCAACTCTTGATCAATATGAACATATATAGGCAAATATAGATAAGTAATGCAAGTAAGGTAAATATAATGAAATAAGAGAGAGAGATGGAAAGATCAAACCACAACACGGAGATTTATAGTGGTTCGGCTACAAGGACACCTTCCTTGCCCTACTCCACTCCTCGAGTCACCTACTCGAGAGTTTTCTTCACTATGTGAACAAACTCCCTTATGGCGGAGAAACCTTACACAACTTTAGCTTACACCGGCTTAACGACACAAACCTAGATGTCAAGTCCTAATCGTAGCTAGAACCAATCTCACAACTTATACAGAACTTCTACACGACTTAATCACGACTTCTTCACGACTTCTTCACAACGGCTTCACGACTTCTTCACGGCTTCTTCACAACTTCTTCACGACTTCTTCTTCACGACTACTTCACAACTACTTCTTCACAACTACTTATTCACAACTACTTCACAACTAATTTACAACACCACTACGTAATAACACTTAGATCTACTTATCACAACTACACAACACTTTACACAACAACACAATTGAATGAGGTAAGTAATAACACTTCTTCACTAGTTGAAGTAGAGTTCTTCTTTTGCACTTTTGGTGGTGGAAGCTTGGATCACTTAGAAACCAATGCTTAAGAAAATATGATCAAAGGATTTACAATGTTTAGAATGAATTTAGAACAGAAAGTTTTAGTGTGCAAAAGGTGAGTAAAAGTCCAGGAGAAGGCTGGTATTTATAGGAGAAAAATTGGACAGCTGGAGGTCTACTGGAGCGGGGGCGGTCCCCTTAATAATTAAGGGGGCCGCATAGCAAAATTAAGGGGGCCGCCCCTTCTGTCCGTTGGCCAATTTTGTCCTTTTGTGGGGAAGGTTTTTCTGGACAATTTTAACTGATTTGGGTTAAATTTTTGAATTCATATTTTTATAAAAGATTAAACATTTTTATTTAATACCAAAAATATTTTTCAAAAATATATAAAATGTTTTTGATGTTTTATAAAAATTCTAGTTATTAAGAAAATGTTCCTTTGATCATATAATGCATTAAGCATTAGTTCATTCATACCTTAAGTGATTTGAGTTGTAGAAATAGATATTTACAACTAAATACTTGTTTACGTCATAATTTTCCGATTAATGATTTTACATTTTATGATTATCAAAACGTAGAGATATCGAAAAATATTAATAACGTGTTTAGGCATTATTTATATCAACAATCTCCCCCTTTTTGATGATTACAAAATCTAAACTCATTAAATCTAAAAATTAGTTTTTAGACAAGTATTTAGTGAGTTTACATCTATTTCTCCCCCTTTTTGTAGAATCAAAAAGGTTAAGCCGACAATTTTTAGAATCAAATTTGTCGGGACGAGAACTCCCCCTTGATGTGTACTCCCCCTCGTTTGGGGGCACCAAGGAAACGAGCTATGGAACGCTTGCAAAAAAAATGTTAGAAGCACAAGTATATGTAACAACAATAAGCAAGCATATAGAATAAAATCATTCATTTAATAAAGGTGTTGTGTATAAATACACAACCAAAAGATTACAACATGAAGCATGCAAGCATACAAACAAAAACTACTAATTAAACTACATAATCATCTTAGAGGTACATGGTCTTCCATGGAGCTTGCTTGCAAGAAGGGTTTGAAAAATTATTTTTAAGCATTGCATATGCTTAATTGGGTGAAAATGGAGGTGGTGGTGGTGTAATGGGTGAAGGAGGTAGAGGAGGTGGTGGTTGTGGGTTGGCAATCATGTGTTCAAGAGATGAAAACATGTAGTGTATCTCATCTCTAAGACCAAAGATTAAGGTCCGGTTATGGACGCAACAAAGACAATTATCACCATGGGCTTCAAGCATTGCCCAAGGTATAGGAAAGAATGGTGGTGGGGTTGGTGATGGTGAAAAGGAAATGGCAAGTTGGGTGTATGAAGGTTCTTGAGTGGATGGTGGTGATGATGCTCTTGGTGATGATGTTAGGTGAGTGTGGATGTAGTCATTTATGGATGAGGTGGATGGAATGGAGGAAGATGAAGCTCCATGGGTGGATGGTGTTTTTGATGGTGCATTTGGTGCACTTGGGGATGAATTTTGAGGTGGTGGTGATGGAGTTTTGATGTCATCTTGGGTTAGGTCTATGAAAGGTTGTTTTGGTGGTATGATAACAAGTCTTTGTTTCCTTGAAGTCTTAGAGATGGAGGATTTTGGTGATAGCATTGTGGATGAAAATGGGTGTTTGATGAAGGTGATGGTTGATGGAGTGAAAGGTAATTGTAAGGAGGGTTTTTATATTGTGAAAATGTGGTTGATTTAGGCAAATTGTGGAGGTTTTGTGGTAATATTCCAAGTCCAGTTCATGCATTAAGGGTAATGGTAGCTGGGGCTAGGTAAAAGTGGTCACAAGATGCAAAAGGAAACAGTGAATTTTACTGTCCAGATGGCCGGTCCCCTTAATTGTTGGGCGGCCCCCTTAAAAATTAAGGGGACCGCCTAAGTAATTAAGGGGGCCGCCCATCTGGTGATTTCCCAGGCGACCAAATTTGAAAAATTTCCAGAAAAAGGTCATTTTTAGGGTGTCTTTGCAGCAAGTTTCATTTGGATCATGTACATCAAGAATGATTAAATATTATCAATTGCATATTAAAACAATATACATAAAACAATTATATTAGAAGCATAGTCATATAATTTCAAATAAACTAGTGGCTAGGTTCTAATAAGTTTATCAACTAACATAATAAAAGTCATGGCAAGCAAGTGTCAAGATAATAGTACTACATATAAGTGTCTAATAAAAATCAACTAAACATTCATCAAATATGTTTATTTCTTCTTCTTCCCAAACAACTTTCCAATGGACTTGAAGCCGCCTCGTACTTCATGGTGCATCTGCCGTTGTGAGTTGAGCATCTCGGTTTGCCTTTCGAAGAGTAGTTCGTCTGTCATTTCGGCACGAGGAGGAACTTGATACTCGGTGTAATCAAGATCCGGGAGATTTTCAACGAAAGTCCTTGGTGATGGGGTACTAGCACGTGATGTGCCTTCCTCCGCATCATCATCATCATCATCATCATCATCACCTTGATGAGACGTGGAACCACGAGGTGGAAACGAGACTGACTTACGAGATTTACCCTTGTCACTACGGGGGCGACGGGTACGGACATGAACAAGTGGATTGAGGGTCGGTTGAACAGACTCATAAATTGGACTCCGAAGATGTGGATAGTGTACCATGACATGATTGTAGAGACGAGTGACAAACATACCATATGGTAGATTTGCATTATGAGTGTTTTTGGCGGACATGATACGGTTGACAAAGAGATATGCCAAATTGTACGGCTGTTCAGCAACGATACAATACAACATGTGGACTATGCTTGCCGTGACATGATCACGATGACCACTGGTACCGAACGCATTCTCACGAATGAGTTCTTCCCAACTCTTCATGTCGCGGCCAAGATCTTTGAGAAGGATTTGGTTTTCAGAGATTTCAACATCTTTTGACTTGATCTTTCGACTAGTCGTACCACGAGCTAGCCCAAGATATTGACGAATCTCTTCAGGAGATGGAATCTCGGAGTAGTAAGGACCCTCTTGAGGTCGATTAAGCTCAAGAGAAGAAAGGTCCCACTCATTTGAGAAGACAGCTTGACCGGAGGAGGGAATTCCTAGAATTTGCCCGAATTGAGCAAGAGTAAGAGTGATGAGTTGGTGTTGAATCATGAAGGATATGAGGATAGTGCCAAAGGGATCGGTTTGCAATACCACTTGACTATAGAAGTCAAGGACAAAGCGCGGAATGATTGGCTCATTAATTTTGTAGAGACAATCAAGACTTACATTGGAAAACATACGTTCTATGTAGTCGGATTCATAGAACGATGGATGGACAATTCTCCCCTCATGAATGTTTCTATCCTCAATGTGACGATAGAGACAAGCAACAGAGGGAGCTATCCCTGGAATGGCGGAAACTTTTGGAATGTATGATTTTGATCTTGAGACATCGCCAACTGTCACTTTGGGCATTTTTACCTATACAGGATTGCAACAAACAAAAAAATAAGAAAATGACATGCATATATTAAATATGCTACTTATGTGGAACGTAAATATACTTCGACTCTAAAACTTAAATCCTAAGAAGTAGTTTACAATGTTCCTTAGTTTTAATTTTTAATTCGCTTGAAATGTATTTTATGATGTTAAAGAATAGTTATAGGGACATTATGACAAGAAATCAACAATATCCTAACGTTCTTTTATACGTCATAAGCTACCTTGAAATGTGGCTAGACAAACATTGGATTGTATATCTAGCTATTTCTTACGAGTGTTTATATTAAGTAACTTAGATTTTGACTCAAAAATTTCTTTCAAAATGTTGTGCCAAACGCTCCTTTAAATAAGAAGATAACTAGTAAAATTTCAATATACATATGAATTATGTAACTTGACGACTTAAAACAACTAATTTCATGTTTATAAACTTTGAAGAGTAGTTATAAACTTAATTTTGATTAAGTTTTGATGATTCTAGCTCCTAATCCAAACACTCTCTTATATTTAACAAAAACATTTTTTTTTTTATGATTCGAAAAATATATTTTTAGTATTTGTGAGTTGTAACAAACCAATGTGATTAGTTTTAACAAGTGTTTATGGCACAATTCAACAATATGATTAGTTTTGAAAAAAGAGTGATTAGTTTGACATAATGGTTTTTTAATTACTTAGTTTCTAGGTTGATTAATCATTCTAATCCTATGGGGAGCATTTGATTACAACATTCTTAGACTTAATTTCAATAAAATTTAAGTTTGGAAAAATTTAGCAAAAGACCTAATTAAGATTAGACTCAAAATTGAATGAAATTAGATGAAATGTGTTTTGGAAAACTTACAAAATGTGTTGCTAATCGATGTATAGATGTTTGCCCTTTGTGAAATTGACCCGAATTGATGATAAGATGATGGATTTGGGATGGCAGTTCGTATACAGCAGAGTGGGAGTGAAGTGAGTTTGAAAAATGGGGTGTTTGGCAAAGTTTTCAAGGAGAAAATTCATTTTGGCAGCAACAGTAGGCCGGCCCCCTTAAACATTAAGGGGACCGCCCCCGCTTACTAGCCGGTCCCCTTAAACATTAAGGGGGCCGCCTGCCAAATTTTCGAATTACTTGATTTTTGTTTCTGACGGCAAAATATTTATATGTATATATTTATAATATATCAAAAATACGTTTATTTGGCACGAAGAAGGAATACTTGACACATTTTATTAACATTTTGTTAATAAACTTAATCTTGATAATTTTGGACAAAATGCTCAAGACGTCAAGTCGACAAGTGGTTTAAGGATTGGGAAGAAATGTGCGTATATATAGATATATATATTAGTATTATGTGTAAGTGTGGGATGTTGACTGGAGTTAAGAAATGATGAGGTAATGACGGAGATAGGTGCTGGCGATGACGGGAGTTTGTTTCATCCATAGTTTACTTGACTCGACGGTCAAAGTGCTACTTCTACGTTAATCCACTTAACTCACTTCTCTTCATCACCATGAGTTATGTAACAGTGGACACGGAAGATTTTCGTGTTGAACGTTAAAGTTCAAAAGAGGCAAAGGGGGAAGAAAAGGTTCGAGGACGAACAATTTCTTTTAGTTCTAGATGGTCAACAAATGACGTATCTAGGTTATGTGCGTATATATTTATATGTATATATATATATATATAGTATGTATAAATAGTAGTATAGGTATATATATGTATATATGTATAAGGAAAAATCTACTAACTAACATACTAAGCATAAAAGATTAATGGGGCAAGCAATTGGCTAGTTCATTTATCTACGCATATAATGGTGAGCATGAAAGATCGGCGTACCTTGTGGTCTTCAACATGTGGTCTTCAAGTTCTTCAAAGCATATTAACTTATAAAAGTCAATTACGAAAGAGATAACGCCTTTCCCGATGAGTATGCAATCTAGCCACTTGGTCCCCATGATCTCATTTGTCCATAGTTGTTTGGCCCAAACATGGTTTGCAATTGACTCGGATGCATATATGGTGGAAGTATTCCCCAAGGATTGTAGCTTGGTGGATTTGGGTAATTCCATATTGGGTAACTATTATTATGACGGTTTGGTATATTTTGGTTTCTTTTAGGTTGAGGAGTTTTAGGCCGAGGGTGAGGACTAGGTGGTCTTCTAGGTGGAGGTGTTTTTTACCTTAACCTTGGTTTAGAGTATTTTACTTCATTTTTTAAGGATGGTTTATAAAAGGTTTTTACTTCCTCATTACTAGCTATGGGTATTTTTCTATCTTTTATAAGTATATACTTAGGTTTTGACTCTAAAGGTTTTTGCTCACTAGTTTCACATTCAAACTTTACATTTTTAGTTTGACTATTTGAATCCTTAGTTGAATTAAATCCTAGTCCGGTTTTATCACTTGATACTCTTTGAATACTTATTATTTCCCTAAGAGAATGACTACTATTTTCGAATTTGTTAAGCCTACAAATTTCCTCCTTAAGTATTTCATTTTCATTTTTTGTTTCTTGACATGTTTTACATTCAAGAATTTCTTTTCCCTTTTCTAAGTTATGTAGTTTAATTTTTAATTCTAGTATTTCTTTTTCTAATTGATTATTAAAGTGTTTTAGTGATTTATTTTTAGTCATTACTTTTTGGCCTAATATACATAACCTATTATATTCGTTATCTAGGTCTTTTTCATCTAATGATAAATTTTCATCACTAAAGTATTCGGTTTCGGAACGTACCTCACTTGATGTCTTAGCCATAAGACACTTCTCCTCTTTTGTGGTTTCTTTTTCGTCTTCTTCACTGTCACTCCATGCTCCTCCAATGAACGCCTTTTGGTTTTGCTCCTTTGACATCATAGGGCATCTTCCAATGAGATGATTTGGATCACCGCATTTGAAGCACTTCCTCTCGCTCTTGCTACCTTTGTCGTCTTTGTTTCTTTGGAGTGTTTTCCTTTCGTCATGTGGTTGTCTAACGAATCTTCCTCGTCTTTTGAAAAACTTCTTGAAGTCTCTTACGACCATGGCATATTCTTCATTATCACTTTCGGAGGTTGAGCTATCCTCGTCACTTGATGCTTTCCTAGCTTTCAACGCGATTGACTTGCTTTGCACTTTCTTTCCTTTGACCATCTCGAAGTCTTTCTTGATTATTGCTTCGTAGACTTTCAAGTTGCCAATCAACTCGTCAAGTTGAAGAGTTGACAAGTTCTTTGATTCTTCAATCGCCGTAACTTTAGCCCGCCATTTTGGATGAAGAGCCTTAAGAAATTTCCTGACAAAATTCTTACTAGAAAAACTCTCATCAAGTGCCTTTAAACTTGTGATGATTGTGTTAAACCAAGCAAATGCATTATCAATTGATTCCTCTTCCGGAATCGTGAATTGTTCATATTGTTGAACAAGAAGATCTATTTTATTATCTTTGACTTGACTATTACCTTGGTGAGTTATTAGTAAAGAGTTCCAAATTTCTTTTGCGGTTTCGCACATAAAGATTCTTTCGTATTCTTTACGTGGTAGCGCATTATAAATAACCATTTTAGCCTCATTATTTTTAGAAAGTTTTCTTTTTAAATTATCACTTTGTTTTTCAAAAGGTACAATTTCATCCTTTTTAGTTTCAAGATTATGCTGAATAGGTAAAAAATCACCATTAGTAATAACATGCTAAAGATCTAGATCTTTTGACTTCACATAAGTTTCGAATCGATTTTTCCAATATAAAAATCCATCACTTTCAAATAGTGGTGGTCTTTGCATAGATTGCCCTTCTAAATATTTTTCAGATTCCATAGATCGTTTCAAGTTTTAAAATACAGTTAATTTTATAAATCTTGTTTGACGTGGCTCTTGATACCAATTGTGGAAAACTAGAAGGGGGGTTGAATAGTTTTATGTCTTTTTAATTTATGAAAACTTTTGTTCACTTTTTAAAACTTCGATTCTATCTTATGTGAATTCAACTCTTGATCAATATGAACATATATAGGCAAATATAGATAAGTAATGCAAGTAAGGTAAATATAATGAAATAAGAGAGAGAGATGGAAAGATCAAACCACAACACGGAGATTTATAGTGGTTCGGCTACAAGGACACCTTCCTTGCCCTACTCCACTCCTCGAGTCACCTACTCGAGAGTTTTCTTCACTATGTCAACAAACTCCCTTATGGCGGAGAAACCTTACACAACTTTAGCTTACACCGGCTTAACGACACAAAGCTAGATGTCGAGTCCTAATCGTAGCTAGAACCAATCTCACAACTTATACACAACTTCTACACGACTTCTTCACGACTTCTTCACAACGGCTTCACGACTTCTTCACGGCTTCTTCACAACTTCTTCACGACTTCTTCTTCACGACTACTTCACAACTACTTCTTCACAACTACTTATTCACAACTACTTCACAACTAATTTACAACACCACTACGTAATAACACTTAGATCTACTTATCACAACTACACAACACTTTACACAACAACACAATTGAATGAGGTAAGTAATAACACTTCTTCACTAGTTGAAGTAGAGTTCTTCTTTTGCACTTTTGGTGGTGGAAGCTTGGATCACTTAGAAACCAATGCTTAAGAAAATATGATCAAAGGATTTACAATGTTTAGAATGAATTTAGAACAGAAAGTTTTAGTGTGCAAAAGGTGAGTAAAAGTCCAGGAGAAGGCTGGTATTTATAGGAGAAAAATTGGACAGCTGGAGGTCAACTGGAGCGGGGGCGGTCCCCTTAATAATTAAGGGGGCCGCATAGCAAAATTAAGGGGGCCGCCCCTTCTGTCCGTTGGCCAATTTTGTCCTTTTGTGGGGAAGGTTTTTCTGGAACATTTTAACTGATTTGGGTTAAAATTTTGAATTCATATTTTTATAAAAGATTAAACATTTTTATTTAATACCAAAAATGTTTTTCAAAAATATATAAAATGTTTTTGATGTTTTATAAAAATTCTAGTTATTAAGAAAATGTTCCTTTGATCATATAATGCATTAAGCATTAGTTCATTCATACCTTAAGTGATTTGAGTTGTAGAAATAGATATTTACAACTAAATACTTGTTTACGTCATAATTTTCCGATTAATGATTTTACATTTTGTGATTATCAAAACGTTGAGATATCGAAAAATATTAATAACGTGTTTAGGCTTTATTTATATCAACAGAACAACATGACTTTCTTTGATGATCTATGTAGAAAAGACGCGGACACATGAAAATTTTGTTGCAGTACCGATCCACAGAACTTAATCAAAGAGAAATCTATAAATAAAATGAAATGATGCCATCATACATGCATGCCTGCATGCATGAGCCTTCTAAATCTAATTTAGATTTTGGAAAAAAAAGTTGCATCTATTATTTGAGGATGTGTTTGATGACTATATCATCGTTTACTCGTTCCACATGACTTTTATAATGGGAGCGAGGTACCATATGGTAGCTCGTACGTTCAAACTCTTTTATTATAAAAGCATTACCAAGTTACGTATAATCTCACAAATCACTTGAGCTACCAAGTATTGACCAAGAAATACATTTTTGCCTCCCTAATGGCATCCCGATTCCTTTTAGTTGGTCTCTTGTTGGCGACATTTTCGCTTGTTGCTTTGGCTTCGGACCCTAGTCCTCTTCAGGACTTTTGTGTGGCTGATAAAGATAGCGAAGGTAAAGGATTAATTTTCGATAACATTCATCATCATATTAAAATATACTATACTTATATGTGCTTATAGTACTTCTCTTTGTGTTGTCACAGTACTAGTGAATGGTTTCGTTTGCAAAGATCCAAAGATGGTGAAAGCAGAAGATAAAGATAGCGAAGGTAAAGGATTAATTTTCGATAACATTCATCATCATATTAAAATATACTATACTTATATGTGCTTATAGTACTTCTCTTTGTGTTGTCACAGTACTAGTGAATGGTTTCGTTTGCAAAGATCCAAAGATGGTGAAAGCAGAAGATTTTACTTTCAGAGGGTTAAACAAGATGGGAGATACAAATAATGCGGTTGGGTCTATTGTGACACAGGTAAATGTTAATCAGTTGCCAGGACTCAACACTTTCGGTATTTCTATGGTTCGTATTGACTATGCTCCATATGGTCAAAACGCTCCACACACTCACCCTCGAGCCACTGAAATCTTAGTTGTAATTGAAGGCAGCCTTTTAGTCGGTTTTGTCACATCTAACACTGACAACAAGCTCTTCACACAACGTCTTGAGAAGGGTGATGTTTTCGTGTTTCCAGAAGGTCTGATTCACTTTCAACAAAATGTTGGGTATGGCAATGCAGTTGCTATTGCAGCTTTGAGTAGTCAAAATCCTGGTGCTATTACAATTGCAAATGCCGTGTTTGGATCCGACCCCAAAATCTCTGATGATATTCTTGCCAAGGCGTTTCAAGTTGACAAAGAAGTGATTGATAAAATTCAGTCAAATTTCTAAACATCCAGGTGGATGGTTATCTATTCACCTCAGGATCTTCTTGCCAAGGCGTTTCAAGTTGACAAAGAAGTGATTGACAAAATCTCTGATGATATTCTTGCCAAGGCGTTTCAAGGTGACAAAGAAGTGATTGATAAAATTCAGTCAAATTTCTAAACATCCAGGTGGATGGTTATCTATTCACCTCAGGATCTTCGGTTCAAGAATGTTTGTTTCGTTTTGTCTTGTTTTAGTTGAAATTAAGTGTTTATTCGAGTTTAATGTTTTTCTTTTAATGTGATTCTGTAATAACTGAGAGATAGTACTGTAACTGTTGGAGCTGCTTGTCTCCTTCAGTAAGTATTGGTCTCTTGAGGTCATGGTTTGGGTGTTTGGTCTTCCTTTCTTTCTTGTTCTCAGCCTATATATAAAGGCTCTCTTTTTATGCTAAGTATCAATAAAGCATCAATAAACATTGATATGTAGTATCAATTTACATATATACTTCCGCTTTCCTTTGTTGTTAATCTCTCAAATAACCAACAGTTTTGCTATATCTATATATAAGTGAATAAAGGGAAATTATTTTCGTCGTTTACATTTTCACTTCCCAAAGTGTTGATAAGTAACGTCATATATAAGCTGAAACCTCCAGTATGTTATTTAGAAGGAATCATCCCCAGAACACTAGTTCCTTTAATTAGTTGTTACAGCTATGCATAATTAACCCATATATAAATTGAGAATACCAAAAAATTAACTTGAATGAGACATTCACTTTAACCTTTTGACAGCATCGACAAGTTTGTCTAATAACATGATTTACTTGATAACATACTTTTTAATAATACACACTCTTTTAATTTTAATTAGTATCTACATATATAGACATTAAAAAGTAATGTATAAGTTTTTGCATGTATATGAGTAATGATAAAATACATAGACGATGATTTATTGCTTTTGAAATATTTACGAGTACGTAAAGTCCTGTTGATTATCATTATTAGTATTATTATTTTTTTCTTTTCTTGTTAAAAGAATTTATTATTATTATTATATTATTATTATTATTAAAAGAATTTATTATTATTATTATATTTTTTCTCTTTCTTTTCTTTTCTTGTTAAAAGCATTTATAAAAGAGAAGATCATAAGCCAATTAAAACGACCAACGATATCAAACAAACTAATGGTTATACCGCTATGGCGCTATAAGTACCTAACAAAGAAAATTGATCTGACTACATGTCCGTAAGAATGTCAAGTATTTTTAAGTGTCTCTTTAAGCTTGGCGGAGCAACAATAAATTTATGTTTCTAGTTTATGAACTTATTACTTCTAAAACAACACGTATTCATATATTATGCTTAGCAGTAGATGTATAGATTCACGTATGGAGGTGGAGGAAACACGATCTAAAGATAACACATTAAAGAACTTTATTGATTGGAGAGGTGTGTATGTTATTTCTAGAGAGAAAGTGAAACAACACACACCTCATAAAACAACCTGTGAATCCTCAACCCTCCAAATGTGGATAAGGAGGGTATTTATACAAAGAATACAAAGTCTAACTTAGCCTAAATGACTAAACTAGTCCTTGTACAAAGAAAGAAGTGCAATTCCCAAATATAACAAACTTTAAGGCTAACAATGCTTAGCATGTCAAGAATGTTTGTTAGAATTGATCATCAACCCATAAATAGTACATATCATTCTCATATAGAACCTTTAACTGTTAACATGCACAGGGACGGACCTACGTACACTGGTGCCGGGTGTGACACAGGCTACACCCGTAGTGCAATTTTTTTAAAAAACTGTCGGGTTTTAGTACGGGCAACGTTCCCCCAATAACATTTTTAAAAACTGTCGGGTTTTAAGCACATGTAAGTATAGTATATTTTAATATGATGATGAATGTTATCGAAAATTAATCCTTTACCTTTGCCATCTGTATCAGCCACACAAAAGTCCTGAAGAGGACTAGGGTCTGAAGCCAAAGCAACAAGCGAAAATGTCGCCAACAAGAGATCAACTAAAAGGAAACGGGATGCCATTAGGGATAGGAAAAATTGTATTTCTTGATCAATGCTTGGTAGATCAAGTGATTTGTGAGATTGTACGTAACTTGGTAATGCTTTTATAGTAAAAGAGTTTGAAAATATGAGCTACACCATATGGTACCTCGCTCCCATTATAAAAGTCATGTGGAACGAGTAAACGATGGCATAGTCACATTTAAAAAAAAAAAGTCATGTTGTTCACAATTATGATAATAAATAAAACAGTAACATTTAAAAAAAAGTCTATGGTCCTAGCTCACGGCCAGTCACATGGCCAACATTGGAGAGATAAGTAAATCGCGTAATAACATGATTAAGGGGATACGTGAAAAGAATTTGAACTCATGGCATCCGATTTACGATGCATGCCCACTACTAGAAAAAGAAGAACTGGCTACGGCAAAAATCCCGACGACAAATTGTCGTCGGTATTTATCACTAAACGACAAAAAAATGGCTTGACTGAGCCAATCATTCGTTGAATTTTCTGGATGTTAAAATCCTGACGACATGTCGTCGGAAACATATTGGTCAAATTTGACTTCTCCAATTATAGTGAAAAATTGGGCGGGAATTTGCCCCGCCAAGATGTTACTGACGACATGTTGTCGGTAACATATAAACTAAAAAAATTATTGTAATTAGCTTTTGATTAGCGTTTGATTATTATTTATTTTTGTCATTAGTGTTATTGTCCCAACGACATGTCGTCGGGACGTATTTAGACCAATTTTTGGCTTGCCCCGCATGTGAATAATAGCGAATAATTGGGCGGGATTTTTTCCCGCCTGTTTTGTACCGATGACATGTCGCCGGGATTCTCTTCCCGCCTCATTTTACCTTTGTCCCACCAATTTTTTACTTATATATAACGAATCATCCTCAACTCGGCAAAACGCACATAACCCAATCGTCAATTCTCACAAAATACACATTGTAAAACCCTAAATTCTAATATCACATTTTTCCGTCTAATTTGAAAATTTAACCTAAGTCGTGAATTATTATCCCATTAATAAAAGGATAATTACTTAAATTATATGTTATATGATGATTAAACCTATTATGTAAATAACCTAAGCTAACTTAACAAAATTTGCTACCTTTCCAAATTTGTCCTAACTATTACACGACATGCTTTCTTTTTGTGCTACCCTTCTACACGTTTCTTGCTTGCCTCTTTGGATTAATATCACACGACTTAAACAAGAGATAAGGACCAATCTATATTTTGTGTATATCACTAAAAAGATACACATTTGACTTACCTAAGATATAATACACGGCTTTCCTAATCATGGCCCAACCAAATCACACGCTTTCCTATTCTTAATATACAGCCTTCCCTTTTATTTTTTTTCCATTCGACACTCAAACACAAACAAACAAAGTTCCAGGTGTTTTTCTCCTCTCAAGTTCAGGTAAGGTGGAAGGTGTGCTGCTGGTGATCGTGGTGGTGATTAGGGCATTCGAGCTTGGGTCTAATCAACTTGTGTTGTCCTTGTTTTGCTCTTTCAATCTGTCTCGTTCCAGCCAAGGTACATATGTACTCCTCCTGTCATTAACTTGTTATACGACACTAAAACTTAACCAGAAACATGCTCTTCCAATCGTTGTGATCTTCTTGTTTTGTTGTTGTTTCGTTAAGGTATTATTAAGCCACATGAAATCATATATATAAAACCTTGTAATCATATGTGTCAACTCAGGTGTTGTTTTGTCATGTCAACCTAATCTTCCAGCCTCCTTTGGTTGTCATTAAAATCTGTTAATGATCATTAATAAGAAGCTACAAAAATCAGAAAACTTTGATAATATGTTGTGTCGATGCTCTTGTGTTATGTCCAGCCCTAATTGCTTGTCGTTAAAACTTGTATTAGATCAGTAATAAGACATTTAATAAGGCTACTAAAATCTGGATACAAACCCTAGCTATTTAATGTGGGGCGTATATATTTAATGTGTGGGTTAGGGCTTGGAGTTGTGTGATTTTATGTGAGGTTTGTGCTGCGTTATTTTGTGTTGAGTGTGGGTAACACATGTTTCATCATGAAGGGCTGTAAACATGTGTGTGTGTGCTGAACTAAACCTATAGAATGTGTGTGTTAATCGGAATCAAAAAGGGTTTAGGTTAGGGTTGTTTCTGTCTCAACTGCATGTTGTCCAGGAGATGGGTCGTATTGCAAGGGGTCAAACTTAATGATAACAACATGATTTTTCATGATTCTTGAGTCTAAAACTAAGTTTATTGAGTCAACTTTCTGCATGTCAAGTTTCATAGCTATTGGAGGTCGAGAAGATGGTCTTTTGATTTTTACAAGGTTAAGTGTCAAAACTGTATTTTGGATGTCTGAAAATCAGTTGGTGTTTTTGATTTTTAGTTTTTAAACCATAAGGAACTAAGAGGTCTCATTTGACAGGGATAATGTTTAAGATGTATATGGCTTACTAGAATTTTTGTGGATTTTTCTAAAGGGTTAAAATGGGTTAATTAAATACAAACTTTCGGGGTATACCTGAAGTGCACTTTCTGGACAGGTTTGGGAAAACGATTTTTGAAATGGTACTTTCACTTAGTAATAAAATTTGGGAAAATTTGGGGACGTTCTTAACTCATGTGGAAGTCTCAGATAAAATTTGTAGAACCTCAAGAGCTCATTTGATAGGTCTATAAATTCATAAGAAACTTAGTCATATTTGCATTCTAAACCTAAAAATCTGTTTTGGCACATATAAACTCTAATTAAGTTAACTAAGGATTTGAAACACATATAAAACCTATATCTAATTAATTATCACTATTAACCCTAAGAACTTGGAATAATTATGAATCTGACCTAATCTGTAAACCCTAAGTTGAGAACGTGATTAATAATAAGCAATAAATCCGTTATGACATTTAATGAGCTAATAAGTATAATATGAACCCTAATCCGTGTAGATTCTTTGAAGAAGACGTGATGTTGTTTCATTGTGATCACCTTTCCGTTTGGTTTCATTTCATTTGCGAAGGTACAGATATTCCGCCCTTTCTCAGTAAGGGTATCTCATGACTTGATTCCTTGATGTTTGATATTCTGATTTATGATCCATTTGATATTCGTTTGGTTGTTTTGTCTGATATGATTCGTTCGTTATCTCCTGTGACTTCAGTATTCGAATCCTTTGATACTTTGTAAATTAAATTGATATTATAATTTCGTGTGAAAACCTTTCTTAAATATATCATGATAATGTTTTGAGAAAAAAAAAACTGTTTTAAAATGATTGCTATGAAACCGATGCGATACCACTTTTATATGAAGGTTTAATGACTTTTATGAAAACTGATTTTAAAAGAATACGTTAATGAAAACAGTGTTTAAATGATTTTCACAATTACTTAACTTATTTGTACTCTATCTTTTCCTTAAAGATTTCTCATGATTTGTACTCTATTTCATTTACCGTTTTGTTATTCTGATTTATGATCCACATTTGATTATTATGCATTTGCTATTCTGTTGATATGATCCATTCAGTTGGTATTATCTTTGTTGGATAATTTATAATTATCATTTATGCTTTATTTGTATCATCTGTTTCATTCTATTGCCCGAGCTACTTGTTTTGAACTAGTCATGGAGGTACCATGACCATGTCATAGAGGCACCTATGGCATGAAACTGTTCTGTGTAGGTGTGATTAGTCCATAGCGTTCCCACTTATGCTATATAACAACCATGGCCGCCGTATTTATTATTATATTAACGTACGTATGCATAGTCTCGAACTTGTATTTGTATATCTGTTTTGTAGGGAGTGTATAGATGCATCCTAGGTACTTTGTTCAGTTCAGTTATTTAGTGAATGGATTGTGTGTGTGCCATACACACCATTTCACTTCTAGTACATTGTGAGCAAGCTACTCCATATACACTTTGCTATGACTTTGCTATGATTATGATTATGATTATGTTTATCTGTTTTGGGTCTATTCATGTATCATGACTAGACATATCTGTTTTAGGCTCGTGGGCATTCCTTTGTTATTTCTGATTTCTTATTCATTCATTTATTTTCTCATGACTTATGGTATATTGTTTAGCAGGTTTCCTTAGTTTCGTTTTGTTCGTTCGTTTGCTTATTACCTTTCATTATATATATCTGTTCACTAGGCTTTTTAAGCTCAGCCGCACTTTCTTTTCCTGCGGCAGGTTTTAAAAGGGAAGCTGGGTTTTGAGTGAAGAGTGCTTAGGAGCTTTTAGTGGACTGCATTGTTGATAGCTCCCCATGGATTAGAGTTGGACTTAGAGTTTTCATTTTGAC
Organism: Artemisia tridentata subsp. tridentata; assembly: GCA_021014915.2. Classification (NCBI taxonomy): domain Eukaryota; kingdom Viridiplantae; phylum Streptophyta; class Magnoliopsida; order Asterales; family Asteraceae; genus Artemisia; species Artemisia tridentata. The sequence goes on along the minus strand of CP139509.1, from coordinate 51,779,204 downwards.
TTAGTTGTATCTTAGTTTTGGAAGTTGTTATGTTCAGATTGATTACATTATTATTATCCCTTAGAATACTTTTGTAACCATTGTGTTATTAAAGTCTTCTGCTTGCGTATGATCTGTTTGACGCCATAAATGTGACATTTGACCCGTTCTCTGGTAGGGATGTTACATACATAACAATGGCTGGTTACACGCCGAAAGAGGAGTGGTCAAATGTTTTATCGTCAGAGGGTCTCTTTAATGAAGTTCTTAATACATATGGATACTAAATTTATGATGAATATGGTTCTCATAAGAACATTAGCCTGTGGATGAGAGACCAGATTCTGGAATGGTTGAGGAAAAAGCCGTACTACAGAGAGATGTTGGACGCTCAAGCTGATGATGTTGGAGGAGAAAGCACGTTGGAAACCAAAATTGATGATCTGGGAAATAGGATAACAAATCTTGAAGCTATGTTTGAACATTTCATCAAGCAAAGGAAAGCAAGGAAGGGAAAAGATGGTGCAGGTTCTAGCAAAGTGGGAAGTAGCAGCAAAAAATAAAATGAATGGGCGATGTTTGTTATGGTCTATGTCGTGTGTTTCGTTTGCTTGTCGAGTTGTGTCATTTGCTTGTCGAGTTGTGTCGTTAGCATTTATTTTATGCTATTTAGGAAGTGATGGTCATTTGCCGTTTAGAATTAATGTGTCGTGTATAATATGTATTTTGTTTAGTGGGCTTATAGCATTAGTAATGTTTGTAAGTTAATTATATGTGTAGTGTAATTATTAAGCCCACTTTAAGTCCAAAGTTAAAGCCCACCAAAGGTCCATTTGGTTGGCTGTGTTTCATTTAAACCACACACACTCTTCACAGTTAGGGTGCCTCATTCAAGATAAGAAAAAGAGTGTGTGTGTGTATCCAAGTCCTCCCTAGTCTTTGTATTATCTTTCATATTAATGAATATAATCATTTGACTAGAAATAACCATATGATCCATACAACTCTATTTCTTATTGTTCTTAAGTGATTGTGAGTGTCATCATCTAGAGTGTTTGTGTGATAAAGAGGAGAAGCTTAGGTCCTAACAAGTGGTATACATGAGCCAATCTTCAAGGTAGAAGGTTTGTATGTTTGGTTTGTTTAAAAAATAACCCACTGTTGTGTTATTTGATTCTTCAAAAATCATTTGCAAAGTTTTGTGTGTAATACTCAGTGAGTATTTCTATTTTGGTGAAAGAAAAAGTGCAATATTTTTGATATTCGTACCTTGTTTGATCGAAAAAGTCAAAAGGTTGAAACACTTTTGTGTTTATGAATATTATATGTTTAATATCTTTGATTTGATTGGTTGAAAGTTGGTACAAGAAGTGATAAGTTGTCAGGTATATTAGCAAAGTGGTGAAAAGGTGTAAGGTTTCACGTGTGAAGGTGCTCAAAAGTCAACAAAAGTGGCAAAAAGCAGAAAATTCTCGCAATTCAGCAATTCTGTCGCATTTCAGCAATTCTGTCGCAATTCAGCAACTCTGTCGAATTTGGGATAGTCTCGCAATTGCTGACTCTGTCGCAATTCAGTGTCTCGCAATTCCACTCTTATCGCAATTGGGGTATCGCAAATGCACAATTGTCTCGCAATTCAAGCTTTATCGCAAATGAAGTGCTGATCTCGCATTTGGAGCATTTTATCGCAATTGGCCCTCGCAATTCACATTTTGGACTCGCAATTGATGCAATTTTCGGAATTGGCAACTTTAGTCCTTGTACTTTCAGCTGCCTTAAGATATCTTTCGGATTTGACACTTTTGGCCCTCGCAATTGTGATTAAAAGACTTCAAAGTTAGATAACTTTTAAGGATTTGATTCGAACGTAATTTCGCCAACTCAAAAGTGAACTCGGTATTTTTACTCTTGTATAAGAGTGTAAAATACTTCGACACTCGGTTATCTAACCTTTTGTATAAAAGTGTTAGATTTTATATAAATTACCGATTTATATAAATTAGATTTATTTCTATCTAAATTGATATTTAGCCATAATTTGTATAAATTTTGGTCAAATTTAAATTTCTATAGAAATTGTCGAGTTTATCTAAATTGTAATTTACATAACTTTTGTCGAAACAGTAAACTTTTGACTTTGTCTTAATTATACTTGAATCAAGTTTCGTAACGTTATTTAATTTGTTACAACATCAACGATCATCAACAACAAACCAAAGCATCACATCATCAACCAAGTTCTAGTTCAACCTTCAACGAAAACAACTTCTATTTTGTTGAAACGATCCTCAATCCACTTTATCATACAATAATTTCAAGATGACTACACAACAAGACATTCATGCCGCAGGTTCAGAAAACCGACCTCCAATGTTAGAAAAGGGTGGTTATCTTCCATGGACGAGTCGTATGAAAAGATACATGAAAACCAAGCCTCTAGGACAAGGTAAACTCTTGATCAAATCCATAGAGGAAGGTCCATTCGTGCCTCGCCAGATTCAAGTCACAGCTGGGAATCCTAATGCATCACCTCCAATTAAAGCAACCTTCCGGACACAAACGGAAGAGGAATACACATTGGCAGATCACAAGCAAATTGAAGCAGATGACATGGCAATGCATTTAATCCAACTTGGTTTACCACAAGAAATATTCTGTGCTGTAGACAGTTGTGAAACTGCTTATGCAATGTGGGAACGAGTAAAAAGACTCTGCTATGGTACAGACATTGGCAAACAAGACGTGGAAAACAAGCTTCTGACTGAATGGGAGAAGTTCACATCCACTCCAGCTGAGTAGATTGAATCTTACTACACACGGTTTTGTACTCTAATGAATGAGTTGATCAGACACAATTTGGATCACAAACAAATTGTTCAGAACATCAAGTTCATCAACAACCTTCCAGAAGAATGGGGACGATATGTTACTATTGTCAACCAAACTCAAAACCTTCACGAGGTGAACTATGATCAGCTCTATGACTTCCTAAAACAAAACCAAAAGGAGGCAAATGAAGTCAGAACAGAGAAACAAGCTAAATAACAAGATCCTCTTGCACTCATAGTCCAATCACCTACACCTGCAACAGTCAACGCACAACCATCATCATCTTCATCCCAACAATTCATGCAACAACAATTCAATCCTCAAACACCGTTCTACCCACAACAACAACATGTAATCCCACAACAACCATACCCGCAACACCCAGATCAACATGATCAGGATGAATCAACTGATGCTTTGACTCAAGCTTTTGCCTACCTATCAAAAGCATTCCAAGGACGTTACTCCACACCCACCAACAACAATCAACGAATCTCATCGAACACTCGCAACAAGCAGATTGCACAGCCGAGTTTCAACATGGGACAACAAGGACAGATGGTTGGAGGATATGGGAATCAGCAGGGATATGCTCCAAGATATCAGATGGGTAATCAGAATGTAGGGCAGTATGTTGGTAATCAGATGGGTCAGTTTGCAGGGAATCAGATGGGTAATGCTGTTGGTAATCAAAGGGTACAGAATGCTGGGAATCAGTTTGGGAATGTTGCTCAGGGAGCTGGGAACAGGAATCAGGGTAATATGATGAAGTGCTTCAACTGTCAGGGTATTGGACACATGGCTAGGAACTGTCCAGACAAGCCGAATAAGAGGGATCTAGTTTACTTGAAGAAAGCATTAATGTTGGCAAACAAGGAATCGGCTGGGCTTCAGTTGAGTGCAGAAGAGAATGACTTCATGGCTATTATGGATGCTTCAGAAGATCAAGAGGACATCGATGCAAACTGCATTTTTATGGCTAATCTTCAGGAGGCAAAGTACGACACAGACTCAGAAGCACCTCCTGCTTTTGACACTAATGCGGTTTCTGAGGTACAACCATATGCTACATGTCACAATAATGAAATGTTTGATATGTCACCTCAAAATGAACAGCATCCTGAGACTCCTAATCTCATTTACGATACATATATGGACGAACCAAGTTGTAGTAATACTAATTTGGTAACTCCAGATATGGATCCTAATGATGAATTCGAGTCACAGCATACTGATAATGATGAGGAAACACGTGCTATGTTTGAATCATTATTGCATAATTGTAGTATTGAAATTGAGAAAGTTAAAACGGTCAATCGCGAGGTTAAGGCCGCGAATGAAAAATTGACCGCTGAGCTTGAGAGTTATAAGGTGAATGCAAGAGCTTATGATTTTCATAACGAAAAACAGTCAGAACTTGAGGTTAGCTTAAGAGATTCTGAGTTAAGAGAGAAACATTTGCAAATAAAATTTGACACTCTCGATGTTAATTTGAATTTGCAAATCAAATCTCTTAACAAAGAAAATTTTGAACTAACCAACCAACTTTCAAAACAAAAATCAACTTATTCCAATCTTGAAAAAGAAAAGAAGGAGTTGAATGAAAGGTTTTCAAAATGTGAAAAAGATCTTCAAACAGAGATCACTGACAAAAAGGAAACCATTGCAAAGTTGGAAGATTTACTTGTAAAAACGGGTCATTCTGCACAAACAATTAACTTGTTAATAAACGATCCAAACCCGATTTTACATACATTAAAGAAAATGGCTATCGGTTATGAAAACCCTTATTATCTCAAGAAAGCTCAGCAAAATCAGAATGTGTTATATAATGGTAGTGTGCTAAATGATAATCATGATCCGATTGAGATTTATGATTCGGATGACACGATTGAGCGTACTAAAAAGAGACGTGTCAAAATGAGACAAATGAACCCAGAAATTAAACCAATTGATTATAACAAGCTTAACACAGAATCTGGGGTTCATCTTGTTCAAAAGAAGTCACATCTGTTTTTTCAAAAACCAGTGGTTTTCACAAAACAAAAAACTGTCTCAAAACATCTGTCTAACATCGAACAAATGGCATCTACAAACACTTGTGAAACAAGTGCGGCTAGACTATATTTGGTTGATCTTAAACAGAGAATTGAAACACTTCAAAGTATTGTGGCATCCAAAACAAACAGTAACAACAAAGATTGGCTTTCAAGATTTCAGACTGAACTAAAAGGAATGTTTGAACAAGACATTAATCCACACATTGATGCAATCTATGCGGTTGTTCAAAATGTGGAATACAATCTTTTGAAAGAGTCAGCAGAATTCGTTAAGGACCACAAATCCTTAGTGAATGAAGCAAATGAATACTTGGAACACATAAAAGTTTTGGAAATGCAAAATGACTCTCTCTCTTTCGAAGCTCTATCGACCGATATCATGTCTATTATTTTCCAAACATATTCTGTGGAGGATGATGAAACACTTCGAGCTGAGACTTCTCAAATTGTTGAAAAATATGAAAAGGCACTTTTAAAGCTTGAAAAACAAAATTGCACATATTTTAAACAACTTGATACGAAAAAGGAAGAATGCAAGTATGACAAACTGTCGTATGAGCGTTCTTACAAAAACATGCAAGATCAAATAAATCTTTTGAAGTCTCAGCTTGCAAGTCAAAAAGGGCAGGGTGAGGAAACTACGGGTATTGCACCATTAACCCCCTTGCCTAATGAGAAACAAAAAGGGAAAGTTGTTGTCAAGAACACTAATGTGATGGCACCTGGCCTTTATAGGATTAGTCCCACTACTGCGTCTGCCTCTACATCTAAAACATATAGGGCGATAGACAAAAGTATTAAAGATAATCCAAGCGAGATTAGGAATGCTAAAACAACATCTCAGGACAACAACATAAATTCTAATGAGTGTGCCTTACCTTCTACAGGATTAGAAAGCAACTCTAGGAGCAAACGACAGACTAGGAGCAATAACAAGAAACCTAGTGTCTCGCCTTTTTCTGAGAGTCCAAGCAAGAAAGTAGAAGAACACCCTAGGAATTTAAAGCTTTCCAAGAAGAAACATGTATCATCTAGTTGTAATGATAAGACTCCTGTTTCTAATGCATGTAATGATTCTGATTGTTTAATGCAAAAGAAAACTTTGTCTGTAAATGCTTGTGATGATAATGTTTCTAATGATGTGAAAAAGAATGATATGCCTGAACAGAAAAAGGTTCCTTTAGTAACTAAGGCTAAGTCTAGATATATTCGAAGACTTATTGCAAAAGCTAGAAAAACCACTAGTAGCCTATTGCCTAAGGATCACTCTAAGTTTTATGCATGGAAACCAACAGGTAGAATGTTTACACTCAAGAATGGCACATTAGAAATAATTCCCAATGCATCTAAGGAAACCAGTTCTAAGTGTAATTCACCTGTTTCATCTAACCCACTGGAACCAAATGTTACACGGTTTCCATATACAAATTCTTCTGTTCTTCTCAGGTCATTGAAATCTGTCTTTGGATCGTCGACTCAGGTTGCTCCAAGCACATGACCGGGAATCTGAAGCTGCTGATCAATTTTGTGTGGCAGTTCATGGGGACTGTATGGTTTGGGAATGATCATGTTGCAGCTATTCTGGGTTATGGAGATCTTCGGTTTGGAAATTATCTGATCACTCGGGTTTACTATGTCGAAGGGTTGGGACACAATCTGTTCTCTGTCGGACAGTTTTGTGATGCTGATTTAGAGGTGGCATTTCGGAGAAACACTTGCTTTTTCAGGAATTTGGTTGGGGATGATCTCTTAATTGGGGATCGTAGCACCAATCTTTATGCAATTGACATAAACCAAATGGCCTCTTCATCACCGATTTGTCTCATGACCAGGGCAGGTGAAACAAATCCTGGTTATGGCACAGACGTTTGTCCCATCTGAACTTTGACACGATCAACAAGCTTGCCAAAGACGACATTGTCTCCGGTCTTCCTAAATTCAAATACACCAAAGAACACCTATGTCCATCATGTGAGCAGGGAAAGAGCAAAAGAGCAACATATAAACCTAAACCCGTACCTAGTTCGGTTGATAGGTTGCATCTGTTGCACATGGACTTATGTGGCCCGATGAGAGTTCAAAGCATTAATGGGAAGAAGTATATTCTTGTAATTGTTGACGACTATTCAAGATATACATGGGTGAAGTTTTTGAGATCAAAAGATGAAGCTCCAAACACCATCATCACCTTTCTGAAGCGGATTCAAGTTCTACTTCAAGCTCCAGTTAGGATAGTAAGAACGGATAATGGCACGGAATTTGTCAATCAGGAGTTAAGAACATTCTTTGAAGAAACTGGTATTACTCACCAGACATCAACTGTTAGAACTCCACAGCAGAATGGGGTAGTTGAAAGAAGGAATCGAACCCTTGTTGAAGCTGCTCGCACTATGCTGATTTATTCCAGTGCACCGTTATTCCTATGGGCTGATGCTGTTTCTACTGCTTGTTTTACTCAAAACCGATCCCTAATCCATCCAAGATTCAATAAAACCCCATATGAACTAATCAACAACCGAAAACCGGATATTTCTTATCTTCATGTATTTGGCGCTTTATGCTATCCAACAAATGACAGGGAAGATCTGGGAAAGTTGAAGGCTAAGGGTGATATTGGAATCTTTATTGGGTATTCTGAAAACTCCAGGGCATTCAGGGTGTATAACAGGAGAACGAAAAAGATCATGGAGTCGATGAATGTGAAGTTTGATGAAATTTCACAAATGGCTTCTGAGAGACTCGCTCTAGAACCCGCGCTTAACCCGATGACTTCCGGACATATCAGTTCGGGACTCGCAACTCAAGGAGCTCAATCAATTCATGATGAACAACCCACATCTCAAGAAATGGATAATTTCTTCGAGTTTATGTACGATGAATACTATGGTGGCGCTTCGAAAAATGCATCTAACCAACATTCCGCTGCATCCACTCAACATCAACCACCACCACCACCACCAATTCCAGATGCATCCACATCATTCGAAGCTGGCGCACCACCTCCCTCAACATCAACATCATCTACATCTACTCCTGCAACTCCGTTCATTGAAATTGTTCTACCAAGAATTGATGAGCAAGAACAAAATAATGCTGTGTTAGACGATGAAGTCTTTGAAAACCCATTTGGAACGGAATCTGGTAAATCATCTTCCAGATTACATGAACCGACTAACACGCAGTTATTCAGTCCAAGGTATCCTTCAACATTACAGTGGACAAAAGACCATCCGATTGAACAGGTTATTGGTGAACCCTCAAGACCAATTCAGACGAGAAAACAACTTCATACCGATTGCGACATGTGCATCTATGTCTGCTCAGTCAGTCTCATAGAACCTAAGAACATTCGGGAAGCAATGGCAGATAATGCCTGGATTGAAGCGATGCAGGAAAAACTTCTTCAATTTCAAATCCATGACACCTGGGATTTAGTTCCAAGACCAATTGACAAACTAGTCATTGATCTTAAGTGGTTATGGAAAAACAAAAAAGATGAAGAAATGACTGTGTTTCGCAACAAGGCTCGTCTGGTGGCAAAGGGATTCAGACAAGAAGAAGGGATAGATTTTGAAGAGTCATTCGCACCGGTTGCAAGGCTTGAAGCAGTCAGGATTTTCTTAGCTTATGCCGCTCACAAGAACATCACGGTTTATCAGATGGACATCAAGACGGCGTTCTTGAATGGAACTCTGAAAGAAGAAGTGTACGTGAGTCAACCAGACGGTTTCGTTGACAAAGATCATCCGGAATACGTCTACAAGCTTAAGAAGGCAATCTATGGTTTGAAACAAGCCCCACGGGCGTGGTATGACGAGTTATCATCTTTCCTACTTCATAATAATTTCACCAAAGGAACAATTGATCCGACCTTGTTTACAAGAAAATACAAAAATGACATTTTGATTGTTCAGATTTATGTGGACGACATAATTTTTGGGTCCACTAATCCGACACATTCAAAACATTTTGAAAATCTCATGAAAAGTAAGTTCGAAATGTCCATGATGGGAGAATTAAAATTCTTTTTGGGTTTACAAATTCATCAATCCCCGCGTGGTATTTTTCTAAATCAGGCTAAATACACAATTGAGATTTTGAAAAAACATGGTATGGATAATTGTGACTCTGTTGGAACTCCTATGGTCACTTCACCAAAAATTGGCGCTGACCTATATGGGAAACCCATGGATCCGAAGAAATATCGGAGCATGATTGGTTCTCTCATGTATCTCACTGCAAGCCGACCAGATATTCATTTTGCTGTTTGCTTACTTGCACGCTTTCAGGCAAGGCCTACCGAACTTCACCTCCAAGAGGTTAAACGGATCTTTCGATACCTTCAAAGAACCATTAACATGGGTCTTTGGTATCCGAAGGATTCGGAGTTTACACTAATTGCCTTTTCAGATGCCGATCATGTTGGTTGCCAAGTTACAGCGAAAAGTACATCAGGCGGAGCGCAATTTCTGGGAGAAAAGCTAGTAGGCTGGTCGTCAAGAAAACAAGATTGCACTGCTTTATCAACAGCAGAGGCCGAGTATGTGTCTCTATCTGCGTGTTGTGCTCAAGTCCTTTGGATGAGAACACAACTCACGGATTATGGTTTCTCTTTCAACCGCATACCTTTATATTGCGATTCAAAAAGTGCCATAGCCATCTCGTGCAACCCAGTGCAACACTCCAAGACCAAGCATATTAGAGTCCGCTATCACTTCATAAAAGAGCACGTTGAAGAGGGTACTGTTGAATTGTTTTTCGTTAAGACTGAATACCAGCTCGCCGATCTATTTACTAAGGCCCTCCCAAAAGAGCGGTTTGAAAACTTAGTTCGTCGAATTGGAATGCGAAGCCTAACTCCCGTAGAGTTAGAAAGTCTTCTCGAATCTCATTGATTTACTTCATACAGCTTCGCATGTAAATATTTCTGTAAATATTTTGGTAAACATTTGTTTGTAAATATTTATGTATATATTTTTGGTAAATATATACATACCTTTTCAAAAAAAAAAAAAACAAAAAAAAAAAACAAAATATAAAAATAGAAAATTTGAAAAAGCCATAAAAAAAAATATAAAACATCAAAAACCAAAAATATTCTTCTCACGACATGTCTCTCATCTAATCAATATTCTGTACGTACTTAGAAATGTCATTCAACAATGATACGGGTATTTACAGATGCTTGAGCGAGAGTTATTTTTTATGTTTTTTCTAAAACATGTCGTTTCTCAAATTTTTCTTCAATACGGCTTTCGTGCATTTCAGTACGGAACCCACGCTACATTGAATGACTTCTGATTATTTCCGATCAGGACTCGCAATGTTAATGGCGAAAAGCTAAAACCCGTGAGCACTTAATCAAAATTGTTTCAAAAGATTTTTCAAAGTCTTCTTATAAATTTTGTGCTCACAACAACTCCCTCAACGACCCCTAAATGCTTTTTAAACTCAAAAGTTTAAACCATTTGCTCTGATTAAGGGGGAGTTGAAAAAGAAAAATGTTCCACTTTTCATGCTCAAATCCATCTTGTTCTCCAAAACATCTTGCTTTTCATCAGTTGATATCAAAAATATCAATGCATGCTATTTTTGAGGGGGAGAAGATGAGATTAAAATGTGATCAAAAAGTTTTTGTGGTTTGAATCTCAAGACTCAAGGATAACCCTCGAATTGACGAAACTAAATGTCCGTTCTCGAAAAGACATGTCCTGGACGGGTAATAATTTCAAGCTGGTTTACCAGTGATGCAAGCGTGTCTCGCAAAGGACTTGTCTGAGTAGAATGTACCAATTCGAGAGATGATCTTTGAATATGACCAGGACGGGTAATAATTTCAAGCTAGTCTAACTAGTGATGTAAGCGTGTCTCGCGAAGGTCATGTTCATTGAAAATCGATCATTTTAAATGTGCGAACTCTACCCAACATGTGCAGTTTATTTCAAAAATGCATGAGCACATGTGAAGGGGGAGTGTTTCAAAAATGTAAAACTCTCGATGTGTTAACAAAATGTGTTTTCTAATAAACACGTTGAGAGATTTTCACAAGGTTTAATGGCATGTGACAAATAATCTAGGATAATCATGGAGTAATAAGGTGATTATGGTTAGGTTATGTCCAATGATCCGCCAGAACCGGAGGGATCTACCCAAGGACTATTCCAATAGCTTAGCATTAGAAGTCCTTAGGATAGATTGAAAAAAAAAAAAGGACTATAATGAGAAAGGAGAAAGAAGGGGTTGAAGAATGAAAAAGAAAAGTTTTTGTAAGGGTGAAAAGAAATAGCCCTCCATGAAAACTTAGGACAGAAACCGGGTCAATACATCTGCTATCGGTATTCACTAAGGTGATACTGGTATTGAAGACAAGACGTCATAGACCCAGTGACGCATTTGCACCACCCCTCCTATCCACTCAGATATCTCTCAAAAGATATTTGTTTCATTTCTCACGGAGAACACTGCATAATCTATCGACCTCTCACTCCGAGATGTGTTGATATTGAAAAGGTGGCACTCTGCTCCATGCCTCCGACGACTAAAATCAAAACGCACATAATTGAGTCTAGAGACATGAGATTCATCAAAAGATCTCTTAGGAACACTTCCTATGAAATACACTTGTGTTCATCCAAAGGATACAAGTTGTATGAGTCTTAATGAGATCTAAGGATCTTGCCTCACGACATGATGGCCGAAGGACGAATTATTGCTAACTGTTTTATGCAGGTACCGACGAAAGTCTATCCACCATCATCATCTACAACGACGACGCAACTGGACAGAAGATGTAGATCAAGGCAAGACAACTCTTTGAAGATCACAGTGCATAAAGGAACATTGATTGAAGAATGTTATACATTGACACACGAAGTTCAAGACAACAAATGCAAAAGACCAATCACGGGAGCATCATTGATATGACCATCCCTTAGGGGGAGATTGTTAGCATTTATTTTATGCTATTTAGGAAGTGATGGTCATTTGCCGTTTAGAATTAATGTGTCGTGTATAATATGTATTTTGTTTAGTGGGCTTATAGCATTAGTAATGTTTGTAAGTTAATTATATGTGTAGTGTAATTATTAAGCCCACTTTAAGTCCAAAGTTAAAGCCCACCAAAGGTCCATTTGGTTGGCTGTGTTTCATTTAAACCACACACACTCTTCACAGTTAGGGTGCCTCATTCAAGATAAGAAAAAGTGTGTGTGTGTGTATCCAAGTCCTCCCTAGTCTTTGTATTATCTTTCATATTAATGAATATAATCATTTGACTAGAAATAACCATATGATCCATACAACTCTATTTCTTATTGTTCTTAAGTGATTGTGAGTGTCATCATCTAGAGTGTTTGTGTGATAAAGAGGAGAAGCTTAGGTCATAACAAGTTGTGTCGTTTGCTTGTCGAGTTGTGTCGTTTGAGTTGTTTCATTTGCTTGTCGAGTTGTTTCTTTTGATCTGTTTTGTTTGCTTGTCAAGTTGTTTTGTTTGAGTCTGTATGAAATGTATGTGGTTGAGAACTCTTGCATGTTTTAAATAAAAGGTTTGCCTTCGTCTTTGTTAATTGTGATATTATTCCTTCAGTTCCATTCTTTATGCATATGTAATTTAGTGTTGGAAAATTGTATATTTGAAATACCCTGTTGTTTAAAGTGGTGTTTGGACACCATAATTTGGTTAACTCAGAACCTGGTCAACAAAAGATAGGTAGATCACCGCCGCTAACGAAGGTGCACGATGGCTGTTAAAGAAGCCTCGTGAAATACTTAAGTTTTCACAACAACAACAACATTTTATTAAACAACAACAATAAAACAAACAAACAAACAAACAACAAAAACAACAACAACAACAACAACAACAACAACAACAACAACAACAACAACAACAACAACAACACCACCACCTAACACTACCTATGAAGATTGGCGATGTCACCTAACAGCTCACGGAGTATTGCAGTCGGCACTAGTACAAATATGGGATTTCGTCACAAATGTGGTATTTTGAATGGCCACATAGTAACTTATTTATGTGACTAAATATACCAGAATAAAATAAACAGCCATACTTGATCCGACTTGTGTGACCATTTCAGAATTACATATGAGGCTACAGCCACACATTTGAATATTTTTGTGACTAGAGGTATCTGGTAAAACTTGTTTTGATTATTTAGTCACTTATAATTTGGGACGTGTGACAGATACAAATAAGTTTGAAACATTAGTCACACTATATATATACATATGTGACAAATATATGTCACACAATTGAACAGTGTGACCAAAATTCATATATGGTCACATGAAGTAATTGTGTATGTGGCTAAAACATATACTCAAGTTTGTCTCACATTATTTAAAAGTGACTGCTAGTTTTTGTTGAAAATTTAGCCACATATGAATTTGAAATGTGTGACAACTGAAAAGAAGTTTGAAGCATTAGTCACGATATGCATTTAAAAGTGACTAATATATGTCACACACTTGAACAGTGTGACCAAATGTCATATATAGTCACACTAAACCATAGGCATACATGATTAAGTGTAACCAAAATTCGATACAAATGGTCACGTAATCTAATATGTGTGTCTAAAGTTTAGTGTGTGTTTGCCTGCCAAATCCTAATGTGTATGGTCACATTTAATTGTAGCACAATCATGTGACTATAGGCTATACAATAGTCACACCATATCACAAATGTGTATCTAAATTATGTTTATGGCCACATTATAACGGTATTATATGTGACCAATACATTCAAAATAGTCACATTGTGAAATATTCATGTGACTATTTTTTATTATTTTAACAAAAATTTTGTCCTAAATGGTCCTAGTATGCAATAGTCAAAAATTTCAAAATTTCAATGTTTTGGCTCCATTGTAAGCATTTATGTTGTCTTTAACCCTATCTAGTTGTTCAACAACCACATTGTACCATATTATATCCTTTTTTTTCCTGCATTATATAATACCCCAGTTATCATCAACTCTTTATCATATCAATTGCTTTTCACCATGGATGCACAAAATGGTTGTCAAATGGTCTGCATTGACTGTTGGGTTGAAAGTGAAAACAAGGCTGGATTGACCTTTTTTGTAAGGCGTCCCCCTTATACGGATTTCAGGTGGTATGTTTGTCCAGTGTGCCTTGAAAGAAGGGGAACCCCATCTTATACTGGTAGAGGTAGTGTTACAAGGGAAAAAACAACTACAACAGATAGTAGTGGATATGTAATTGGCTTACATATTAATGCATCTACAAGAGTTGGTGCTTACTTGGCCAGTGGTAATGAAGAAACTGAACCAACTGCAACTCAAACAGCAAGTGGAGTATGCCCAAGTCAAGCACCAAGTGAGGAACCTGCTACTCAAAAACCAAGTGAAGAATCTGCAAGTCAAACACCTAATGAAGAACCTCCAACTCATAAACCAAGTGATTCACCTGCTAGTCAATTAACGAAGTGAATCACCTGCAAGAAATGCTATGTTGTCTTTCAATATAAATGTAATTTAACTGATATGTTTTAATTAATATGTTATTAACAATGCAGTATGGTTACTACTTTTTTTTGTATGTGTTGACTTTATAAGTCAAACTGGGTTATTCCAAACACTCCACAATGTTATATTAGTCTAGCAGTACTAACTATACATTCTAGCAGTCTTAACTCTAACTCTAGCAGTATAAACTCTTCAGCAGTTGTAATGTTGTAATGATCCCAAACAATTAATTCTATGACATATTCTTGGGTCCTAGATCCTTTTTCATCTTCTTGAGCAATTTATAAGCCATCTCGTCATAAGTAAACTGAAGATGGAGTCTTTTCTTCCCAAATAACATCTGATGTAGAATGTCTTTGAAATTTTTTAAAGGGTAATACTTTTGTACAAGCATGCAGATCACCAACTCAATTACAGTTAAAGCATGTACTCCACATCCTTGAAAAAGTTTCCATTCTGTAACTGTGTTGTGCGTTAGCTTTCTCCAACATTCATCCTCGTGACTTGGTTCAAACATTACCTTCAAGTAATTCCAGACGACTCTATCATAGATTTGTTCTGGTGTTTTATAACTAAATCTTTCTTTGAGTAACTTCCATAGAGCCACCATATCTTCTCTGTCAAAATTATGAACCATCTGATGAAAGCTTTCAAACCTTTGAGATGAACCATCATGCCTCTTAATATCATAATAAACTATTTTCCCTTGAAATCTAGACTTGAAAGCAACAATGCGTTGTTTAACATTTAAAGGTTCTGCATCCATGGCTTCTCCTTCAGGCTCTCCAACAGATACAACTGCAAGTTCAGTGTGAGCTTGCATTTGTTCTACATCAGCATCAGCTTGCTCAGTTTGCTCTTGGTCTGTGCTCTGCTTTTTCTCTGCTTTGTGCTCACTCTTCTTCTTTTGACTGCTTTTTCTTTCCAATTGTTCACCTGCTCTTTTGGAACTTGTTTTCTCTTCTTTCTTTTCTTCACTGCCCTTCACCACCTCATCATTCAAGAAGCTTTCAGTGTTTCTCTTGGCAATTGCATATAATTCTTCAATTCTTTTATCATTCAACAATTTCAAATCCTTTAGTTTTCAATTGTCCATATTCTTTAAATACCTGCACATGAAAGCTCTTCTTTGTGCTGGAGTGGGTGGCTTGTTCTTCTTAGCTTCATATCTTTGTGCTGCATAGAACTTCTTTCTTCCATCAATAAGTTCTTTCAGCATCCTGGCTTTTTCATCTATTGAGTACTGATCTTGCTCTTCTTGATGTAGTTTCTTAGCAAGCTCACAATCAGCATCAACCTGAGCCCTTTCCTCATCCCATGCAGCAATTAACTCTGCATTTTTAGCATCTTTTTCTTCTTGTATTCTCTTTTGTTACAAAATTCTCTGATTTTCTGCTTCATACTCTTGTGCTAATTTCTTAGCAACTTCAACATCAGTTTGTAATTGCTCTTCTTTTGATAATGGTTTCTCCACAGGCTCTTTAGTAAGAATCCCTTTACCTTTGCCTTGTACCTGTGGAGTTGATTGTTTAGCTTTTGGCTTTGATGATGGCTCTTGTATCACAACACCTTTGGTTACTGGTTTTGATGTTTTCAGCTCAGCAAGTACACTAACAGCAGTTGTATCCTCTGGTGTAGCTGTACTAGCTTTTGTACTACCAGCTGTAACTGGATCAGTAGCAGCAATAACTGGACCACTAGCAGCACTAATACCCTGATCAGTAGCACTATCAGCAGTTGTAACCTTGACCAAATAGCTATCAATCACCACTTGATTCCTTTGGTTATCAGCAACTAAAAATTCCATTAGATCACTCTCTGCACCAATACTTTCACCCTCTTTAGCCTCCCCTAAAACTTTGCCTTCATCCCCCCCCCCCCTGTTTAGGAGCATCCTTAGAAGCTTTAGAAGATTTAACCTTGTGTTTGAGAATTCTTGATCCTTTGACTCCTTCTAAATACCTAACCCTTCTCTTCAAAGCCTTTATCTCCCCACCTTGAGCTTTGATGACTCCATCTTGATAAGCAGCTAGTGTTTGCAGATCAACAATTTGTGCAGACAGCTTGGTACATGTATCCTTCAATTCATTCAAAAGTTGCATACTATCCTCACCACTTCGGCTTGTGTTACCTAGCCCGAGAGGTGGATCATTGGAAAAGTTAAGTTCAGTCTCACCCCTAGGATGAACATCTGAACCCCCCATTGTTTCCATGTGACTGGGTCCTTCACCTGAATCAGTTCCATGAGGACCTGACTCATTAGAAGTTGTCTTTGTTCGGGTCTTAATGATGTTACCACTATCCTGTGCTGCTTCTAAGCTAGATACAGTAGTGGCAGCCCTTGCCAACATGTCACTCTCCCCACCAGTGATAGCCTCATCTGCAACAGTTGGTATAGAACAAATAGCCTGAGGTAGCTCAGTGTTCTTGGTATGAGTCCTAGGTTTATAGGTCTTTTGTTGTTGTTGATGAGATGTTGCCAAAATTGTGGGTGTGTGATGGGTACCAGCTAGGATTGCTTAACCTTCACCCTTTTGGGTTTGGGCTAGAGCCACCATTTTTGGAAACAAAGGTGTCACTGTCCCTGAAAAATCTTTTTCATCCCTCCTCATATTAGCAAAAACCTTTTTGGTTTGGCAGGGAGTGGAATAAACTCTTTTGTGACATTTCTTATTTTCAAATTGGTTGTCCAAAAAGAGTTTCAAAAACCTTGGATATAGAAAATATTTACCTGAAGAACTATCCAAGTTCTTAACCATACTATCAAAAATTAATTTTGAAAAATTAAATCTTTATTTATTTTCAGCCAAACAAATTATAGCAGAAGCTAAATTACTTCTAAATTCATTCCACGCAGTGGTCTTTGGACTTAGACACAATAAGACAGTATGAATTAAGAATTTCCACTGAAGAGAAAAATTACCTTTATAAAACTTTAAAGCATCTGATTTTCTCTTATAGCCCATCAGTGAAAGTTTTTCAAAGATTGTAGTATTTGGAAGATTCTCAACTCCGTTAGCATCATCTAGGAGAAGATCTCTTCGAATAGACGCCTCTGTAATGAGAATCCTCTGCCCATCTACAAGGGCATGGATTTGTACTTCCCCATTAATAGTTTTGACCTTAGCAAACGACCAAAACTAGATAATGTTAGAAGTATATGTAGTAGGTTTTACTATTAATGCAAACTTAATATAGCTTGCATTAAGGAAATCAATGATCTTAGTAAAATCTACAGACTCATTGGATTTTTCTAAAAAGGCAACATTATTATGAGGTTCGGTAAAAGTTAGGTTCGACATTATGATTTGATTTGGGGGTTTTGCAATATGACAATTAAAATTCGTTTAGGCCGTGGAAGAGAGAGTAATGTGTGCGTGAATATGATTGTGTGCCGGAATTGGGGATTTATACCATTTAAGTAAAAAGTGACACAAACGTACCCTGCACTCCCAAACAGTACTAACGGATACCCAGCAGTACAAAGTTTTACGCTAGCAGTACAATTTTTTGCCTAGTAGTACAAACTTTGTGCAAAAACTTTTTCTCAGCAGTATGAGCTCAATTTTCTTTTAAAACCATACCGCATTCATACATTTGGAAGGGATTAAGTGTAAAGGAAGACACTTAATCAGTTTTGGTGATATTGTTGTTCTTGCATTACAACACAGTTTACTGTTTCAGTGTTAATAGTCTTATAAGTATTAAAGAGTAGATTTAAAAAAAAAACTGCTATTATCCAAGAAACCAAACACCCCTTTAACATCAGGGGAAACACATATATCATAAACTAATAATAATAACTGCATTCAAATATCATAAACTTGTATGAATATACATTAACATAGTCAAAATAAGATAATGATACAAAAGATACATTAAGAAATATATAAACTATACAAAAGATACATTAAGAAATATATAAACTATCTTCAATACTTTTGCAAACACCAACTATTTTCTCTCTTGTATCTTCTATTTATTTGTTCTGAACATCTACATTCTCCTAATGATCCAATATGATCTTTAAATCTTCCTTGTTCTTTTCTTCCAGCCTTTTATACTCTTGTTGTAAAGATCTATCAATGTTTTTTCAGTTCCATATTTTCCAGAATGACATTTCTCCCAAATATCTTGGGATATGTCAAAATTTTTCTTTAACTTTTCAGGGATTGGAGGAGGAGAATCATCCTTTGGGCGTTTGGTTTTGTTTGAAGAGGATGAAGCCATTGAAATTTGAAATATAATATCTAATGAAAATATCAAAAGGAGTTGTTTCTTATTCACAAGTCTAAACGTTTTCCAATCGATAGGTATAAATAGGCTGGAGAGGTAGATGAACGGTTCCCAATACTTTAGGCGGGAAAAGGGACTATGGAAATGCGCCAAAAGTAAACTGATGGATAATATTGGTCCGATTTGGTTTGGATTGACTAGTGTAGTTGATTTGGAATTGTTTTTGATGTTGGATTGACTAATTGAATTGTTAATTAGGGTTTGACTCGACAAAATAAAACCGAGGGAATGTTTGGAATGATTTGGGATCGGGTTCATTATTATTGAACCGAGGGAATAAATGTTTGACCGTGACTCGAAAGAAAATAGTAACTCATTTGTTGCGACTTGATATTGACTCGACTTGGACAAAATAAAAGAAAGAAATAAAAACAATTGTTTAATTAAAAGTTGTAAAGATATTTGTTATTAAATTTGGTTAATAACGAAGTAAGGAAATTAGAAGTGTACGTGAGACCATGGTTGTCAGGATCCCGATCCTGATCTTAGGATCTTACGATTTTACGATACTGCAAAGCAAAAATGTTAGCATTAATAAAAGTGATGTTCATTTACAACTTTGTAAAGTGTCGTAGATGTTTTAGTAAGAATAGTCAAAGGGCCTAATGGACTAAGCTAATATGTTATAAGTTAAGTTGTATAATCCAAGTCCAATACAAGATAGAACCGGCCCATAGAAAAGCCCATGTGGCTTATAGCTTTGTACTATAAATACCACTCCACTCTCTCATTTGTAAGTGTGGACGTGTGTGCATTGTGTGTGTTTAATATAGTTTCTCTCTTCATCTTATTATCATATACACGTTCCATCTCTTGTGCTATATACGATCTATATCTAGTGTGTGATAAAGTGAGACCTTGTATTATAACAAGTGGTATCAAATTGCCAAACATCGATTTAGGAGTCTTATAGTTCGTTTTTGATCGAAGTTGTACAAAAGGTTACGTTTTTTGTCAATAAATACGTGATCGTTTATAGCTCGAGGTTGTCTAGACCTCATCTAGGGATTACACAATAATAATGAATAAACAACGATGCACAGCGGAATAACAAAACTATCATTATTATTGCTACAAGGTTTCTTCGTCGTTATCTCTAACAACTACTTACAAACAAACCCTAGGCGTCCATTGTAGGAACTTGACGCCTAGACACACACACACCCCTTTAATGGAGTTACATCTTGACTCCTGTGCATTAAAACCTAACGCCCCATCTCTTTATATAATAGAGATTTAGGGTTACAAAGACTTTAACATAATACATAATTAGTCCTTCATCTTTGTCTTCATAAGTTTCCTTTATCTTTCATGTTTTGTCAATATCAACTCAAAGTTTAATTCCCAACAAGCTTTTTGTTATAAGCTTTGATTTTTACGCACTATTAGGTTAAAAGTTGTAGAATTTCATAGTTATTTACGTATTGGTAGTAAGTTTTGGTACTTTACATCGATTAAATAGCATCAAAATCTGGTTGTGTTGCGTTAAAAAGGCTGTCCTTGTATCAAAATATAGTTAAAAGTGAATATTGGCGATAAAGGTTAGAACTTTATAGTTATTTACGGGTTTTTGAAGTTATTTGATCGATTGAAACAGCTTAGAAGATTGTTTGTTAGTCGGTTTTGGATCTTTATTTGAGCAGTGCACTTTGTCGAAATTCTGAGAATACTAGGGTTTATAGATAAGTAAGGGTTTATCTAAATTGTGGCAGTGTCGAATTTAGATAGTTGAGGGTTTATCGCAATCCTTGTATAAGGGTTTGTCGAAATTGTTGCTTTGGAGAATTTAGATAGGTTAGGGTTTATCGAAATTCAGCCTCTTCGTAATTCAGATAAGCAAAGGTTGTCGCAATTCTGTGGCTTATCGAAATTCTAGGGCTTGTCGCAATTCCAAGCCTGTCGCAATTCCTTGTATAAGGGATCTGTCGCAATTCACAAGGGTTTGTCGCAATTCTATGATCTGTCGCAATTCCAGATTTGTCGCAATTCAGGGTTTGTCGCAATTCTAGGGTTTATCAGAATTCTGGTCTTTCGCAATTACCAGGGTTTATCGGAATTCAAGATTGTCGCAAATTCCAGGCTTGTCGCAATTGAGGGTTGTCGCAATTCCAAGGACTGTCGCAATTCTCAACTTTGTCGCAATTCAGGGTTATCGCAAATCAGAAGTGTGTCGCAAATCACATATTTGTCGCAATTCAGGAGGTTATCTAAATTAGACTTGAACTTGATTTCTTCGAGATCAAACAAGAACTCAGTATTCCCGTACTTGTATAAGTGTGTGGAATACTTCGACAAAGAAAACATCTTCTAATTTGTACAAATTAGATAGATCTTATCTAAATTTCAAATTCATCTAAATTGCACATTTTTGTCGAAATTCAAATTTTGTCAAAATTGTATAATTTTGTCTAAATTGAGATTTCCATCAAAATTGTGATTTTGTCGGAATTGTAATTTTGGTAACTTTTTTGAAATTGTAATCATTTGATTTTGTCAGAATTGTGAGCTTGTCTAAATTGAGATTTCCAAACGTGCCCTAATCCATCTAAATTGCAAGTAATTTATCGGAATTCAACATAATCCATCGGAATTGACTGCTGCTTGATTTTTAAAGACTAAACTTCAAACGATCATAAGCGTAAGACCAGAACTTCACTCTAACAACTGAACTTAACTTGCCAATCACAACTCCTATTTTGTTGCACCGATCTGAGATCAACTTTATCATACCAAACATCAACAATGGCAACTCAGCAAGACATTCATGCAGCCGGTGCAGAAAACCGTCCTCCTATGCTTGAAAAAGGTGGATATCTTCCATGGACGAGCCGTATGCTTCGCTACATCAAAACTAAACCTGATGGTAAACTCCAGCTCAAATCCATTCAAGCCTCGTCAAGTTCAAGACCCTAGAGAACCAAATGGAACACCTCCTGTCCTACCGTTCTTTCATGAACAATCAGAAGCAGAATACACAGAAGAAGACTGGAAGCAAATAGCAGCTGATGATATGACAATGCACTTAATCCAACTAGGATTACCACAAGAAATCTTTGCTGTTGTTGACAGTTGTGAAACTGCTTATGACATGTAGGAATGAGTTAGAAGACTTTGTCATGGCACAGAAATTGGGCAACAAGATGTTGAAAACAAGCTTCTAATTGAACGGGAGAAGTTCACATCCACTCCAGCAGAACCCAATGAATCTTACTACACCAGGTTTTGCACTCTAATGAACGAGCTCATCAGAAACAAGTTGACACCAAGACAAATCGTAAGCCACATCAAGTTCATTAACAATCTTCCAGAAGAATGGGGACAATTTGTCACTATTGTCAATCAAACCAAGGATCTACACCAGGTGAACTACGATCAGCTCTATGATTTTCTGAAGCAAAACCAGGTTGAGGCAAAAGAAGTCAGGAAAGAGAAATTAGCAAAGCAACATGATCCTCTTGCATTAATTGCTCAAACACAAACACCTGTACCAATGAATGCACAACCATCATCATCTTCCACTCAGAACTACATGCAACAACAATACGTTCCACAAACTGCTGTCATACCACAACAAAAATTCTACCCACAACAAGAAGTTATTCCACAACAAAAATATCCACAATTCCAAGAACCAGAGTTCACTGACAATGATGAGTCTACTGCTGCTTTGAATCAAGCATTTGCTTTTCTGACAAAGGCATTCCAAGGACGCTATTCCACACCAACTAACAACAACCAAAGGATTTCATCGAACACTCGTAACAGGCAGATTGCACAGCCGAGTTTCAACATGGGTCAACAAGGACAAATGGTTGGAGTTATAGGGAATCAGCTGGGATATGCTCTTAGATTTCAGATGGGTAATCAAAATGCAGGGCAGTATGCAGGGAATCAGATGGGTCAGTATGCAGGGAATCAGATGGGTCAAGTTGTTGGAAATCAGAGGGGTCAGAATGTTGGGAATCAGAATGTTGGTAATCAGATTGGGAATGTTGCTGCTCCAGTTGCTGGGAATTATGGAAATGTGAATCAGGGTAATCTGGTAAAGTGTTGGCACAAAAGGAATCGGCAGGGTTTCAGTTGAATGCAGAAGAAAATGACTTTATGGATCTCATGGAAGACATTGAAGATATTGATGCAAACTGCATATTCATGGCAAATCTTTAGGAGGCTAAGTATGATACGGATTCTGAGACACCTCCTGTCTATGACACCAATGCAGTCTCTGAGATACCATCATTCAATACATGTCACAATAATGAAATGTTTGATATGTCTCCTCATGAGGAACAACATCCTGCGACTCCAACACCTACTTATGATACATACCTGGACACGCCAAGTAGTAGCAATATTGATTTGGCAACTCCAGATATGAATCCTAATGGAGGCTTCGAGTCACAGCATGCTGAGAATGATGAGGAAACACGTGCTCTCTTTGAATCATTATTGAACAATCGTAGTATTGAAATTGAGAAAGTTAAAAAGGTCAATCGCGATGTTTAGGCCGCGAATGAGAAAATGACCGCTGAGCTTGAGAGGTATAAGGAAAATGAAAAAGCTTTTGAGTTTCATCAAAAACGACAGTCAGAATTAGAAACTGGTTATAAAAACTCCGTTTAAAGAGAAAAACAATTGCAAATTAAGTTTGACACACTTGATGTTAACTTAAACAAAAAAATAAAATCTCTAAACGTGGAAATTTTAGATTTGAAAAACCAGCTATCGAAACAAAAATGAACTTGTTTTGATCTTGAAAAAGAAAAGAAACAGTTGAAAGCAGATCTTTCAAAATGCGAAAATGATATTCTTGATGAAATCATTGAGAAACAAGAAACAATTAAAAAGTTGGAAGATTTGCTTGTGAAAATGGGTCATTCTGCTCAAACAATTCATATGCTAATTAAAGATCCAAACCCGCTTTTGCACACAATGAAGAAAATGGCTATCGGTTATGAAAACCCTTATACTCTCAAGAAAGCTCAGAAAGAACAGAATGTGTTGTATAATGGTAATGTGATATTTGCTAAACATGATCCTCCCGCTGTTCGGGATTCTGATGAAACGATTGAACTTGCTGAAGAGAGTCGAATCAAAATGAAACAAAAGAACCCAGAAATTAAACCAATTGATTATAACAAACTTAACATGCTTTCTGGAGTAAATTTTGTTCAACAAAAACAAACACCAAAGGTTTCCAAAAAACCATTTGTTTCGACAAAACAAAAAGTTTTTTCTAAAAATCTTTCAAACATAGAACAAATGTCCTCAAGTAATCCTTTTAACACAAGTGATGCTAGAAGATGTTTGGATGATCTTAAAAAGAGAGTTGAAACGCTTCAAAGTATTGTTTCATCCAAAACAAATATTAGTATCAACAACTGCCATTCAAGTTTTCATGCTGAAATGAAAAAGGTGTTTGAAACAGAAATTACTACTCCACTCAATAACATTCATTCGAGAGTAATTCATGTTGAACAAGCAATTTTTAAAGAAACAACCGACTTTATCAAGGACCACAAATCGCTGGTGAAGGACGCTGATGAAAATGTGTCTAAATACACATATATTTTATATTGTTTAACCCCACAAAAATGACCAAAAACACACAGATGACCATATAAATGTTACAAATATCATTGAAATGTGTTTTTATGTGATTCAGGTACAAAAAGATTGAAAACAAGTGTAAAACATGCAAAGTTCACAAAACTGTCAATTTCAGTCCCTGAAGTATCACCAATTTGCAAAACTAGTCCCTGAAGGTTTTAAATGAATGAAAAGTCAACTTTAGTCCTTGGATAATCAAACATGTTCACAAATAATCCCTGGATAAAAGTTTTCTACAATTGGCAACTTTTACCCCTCAAGTTACAAAAATGGCAAAACTAGTCCCTGGTATTTAAAAGTATAATTTATCAAATAATACCCTTGTACTATTCATAACTTATAATTTGGAACCTTTTGATAACTTTTGGGAAATTTACAATTTCACCCCCTCAACTTTGGAAAATGTCATAAAAGGTCCCCCGGGTGTTTTAAATTGTAAATAATGCAAATAAGGTCCTTTGGTTTAACAAACTTGGCATTATTAGTCCTTGTGATAACTTATGAAATATTACAGGTTTAGTCCTTCATAAATTCAGAAGTTACAAGTTTAGTCCTTGGGTTTATGTACACTACAAACCAAATGGACCAAGTTACTTCATAAAAACCCAAAATAATAAACCCAGCTACCAGCCCAACACCACCCTTAGCCCAAATCCAACAAACAGACCCAACCCTTTATATATAATACCGGGGTTTGACCCGGTTAAACCCACTCCTCTCCTTCTCCTTCCTCACAACCCCGCCAAAACCATACCACCCCTTCCACATCCCTGGTTTCACCACCACACCTTTCCACCTCACTACCCCAGCTCACTACCTACTCTCACCACCATCTCCTTCACACCTATACCAGCCCACAATCAATTAATGCATTCCCACACCTTCGACACCTCACCTCACAATACCCTGCTTTTCTTTACCATAGTACCACTTGGCCTCTAAACCTACCAAACATGTCCCCTCCACCTCCACAAGCAACCAAGGTTCATTAATTGCAATAAAACTGCTCCTAGCCACTTGTATCACTTTTGGCGCCAAAAGTTGTTTAAACGGCTAGGATGATCTCTGCTTATCCAATGGACACAAATTAAAGTGGGATTTGACCAGGAAGATGGTGGGAACTCAGAATGCTATAAAGATCAAGAAAAGGCAAAGAGAAGAGGTTACCTTTGGATTAGCCAAGGTCACGTAGTGTAACTTTAAAAATGCTTTCTTTAATTTAAATGTCTTTTAATGTTTCAAATGTTGTAATTCTTCTTAAAATAGTGTAATGAAACTTCAGTTCCAGTTTAATTTCAAGTAACTTTTCAATTTCATGTTTTGCTTAAATTCCTTTAATTTCCATGTCATTCGAATTCATGTTAGTCATAGTTGTTTCCTGGACTCTTTAAGCTCACATAAGCTCCTGACAAAGCTTTAAAGCTTTTAGAATCCTTAAAACAGTTTTAGTCTTTAAAATTCAGAAAACACCAAAAGAAATCAAGAAAATCAATGAAAAATACAAAAATATGGTGTTCTTAATGGAAACTGCTTGGAGCAAGGTAAATCTTGGAATGCCTTTGGTTTAGAAGCTTTGTGGAAAGCCTTAGGTAGTGAGTAATCCCTTGGTCCTATGGTTCTCAGCAGGATTCCATTTGTAAGCCCTTTTTACCATTTTTTGCATTTCACTGTTCTAGTCTTTAATTTGCTTTGATCTTCATGTTTTCATGTTTATTTGATGTTGTTTAGTGTTATTCAAGTTTAATATTAGTGGTTTGTTCATTAGATTCACTTGTGCTAAAAATTGAAACTACTCAGTTAGAATTGCAAATTTGACACCCTTGTGTTTCTTGCTTGTGTTCTTGAAGTTTTATGCTCATTTGATCTTCTTATTTGATAATATGATGTTTAGAATCAGGTTTGTATTCAGGTTCATTGAAAACTTTGAGATTCATGTGACAAGTGAAAATCAAAGGGATGTTTGGATCTGTTGAGATTTAGGACCCTGAGGTGGTTGATGTTGTTTATTTCTGTTCATCCATGACCCATTAGGCCATTTGAGGGATTGGCACCCCTTTAAGCTCAGTGGTAATGTGTAAATGGTCAAATTCACCTTCAATCCATCTAAGTGTCCACTATGGTCATTTTAGGTTTCATAAAATGGAATTGTTGTCTAATCTGTGTTTAGGGGTGTGTGTGATGTTGTTCTTGTTTGATGTACACTACTACATGTTCATATAACTCAGTTTAGTCATCAAATCCAGGTCTTGTTTAGTAAAAAGTCAAATTTTCATTTTTCTGTTTTTAAAATAAACTGTTTAATTTCATTGTGATCTTGTTATTTAGTTTCAGTCTTTATGCTTTTAGGATATTGTAGTTTTGCTCATCTTGCTTAGTCTATTTTTGTAAATTTTTATTTTGAATGTTTAAGTGCTTATTTTGTAGCTTCTTTGTGACTGTTTTTGCCCTGCACCATGGTTTGGGCTGTCAAAACCATAAGCTTGCAAAAGCCTGTGGAATTGACCCTAGCTTGTGGACTGGGAATATTTGTGTAGCCCATGTGGCTTATTTGTTATGTCTATTCTTGTTTTTCCATTTGTAGCTTAATTAGATAGCTTATTTCACCCATCTTTTTTGTCCCATCTAACTCACTCCACTGAAGCAAACAGTGGAGTTGGAGTTGTTTTCTTAAGCTCATTAAATAGCTCATCATTGACCCCTAGCTTGTGATAATTGGCTTCATGTGAGGCTAACCAATCATACTCAAAAGTTCTGTAATACCTGAAAATTGAAAACATGCAAAATGACCAAAATGCCCTTACAAATTTAAAAATTTATTTAAAAGCTTATAAATCACCAAATAAATCCCAAACCTTCGGGAATGAACTAGATATGAATCCGAATAATTTTTGTAACTACATTTCAACATTTTAAAAAGTACAAAAATATGCAAATAATTATTATGGCCGGTTGATATTATTTCGTGTATTATTATTATTATTATTAATTCAATTTAAATTAAATAAAATACAAGATAATCACCAATAAAATTAGGAAATTATTATATTCAGTATTTGATAAGTCTTGGACCGAAATCCTTGCCAAAAATCAGTATTTGAGTCGGTTTATAAATTATTCCCTATATATATATAATTTCCGAAAACCCTAAAACCTTAGAAACTCTAAACAAAATTCGATCTGCTACAATTCGACTTGGAAAAATTCGTGGGTTATTTTCTGGCATTGCTTGACATCTAAGGAAGCTAGAAAAATTGGTTAGAAGGTCGTGGGTTCATTCATTCAATCGCTAGGATTTTTGATTTGTCGAACTTTGCATTCGAGAAGGTATAATTCTATATATCCCTTTCACATGTTTGATTCTTCATGAAGTATTTTTATTATGTTATTAAGATCATATAAGTCCTAAATAAAATATATAACATGGATCATGCAAACTTGAATGGTCATACGAATTTTAAATAGCTAAAACACACTTAATTCCCAAATATTAATATACGATTTTTCTGGGTTGTTTTCATAATTTTTACATGTTCTATGATGATCATATAAGTCTTGAAAAATAGTTATTCGATTTGTGGAAGCTTAATTCATGTGTTCTTGAATTGTTTGTGTAATCGGATTTTAATGAAAAAGAAAGAAAATATAGAAAACCCTAGTAGCGATTTAGGGTTAGGGTTTGTATGTATAGATCTGGTCATTTAAGGCATATTAATGATTGGTAATGATTATTTGATGATTATATGAGCTAGGGTTTGTAATTGCTATTACAAAAGTATATACGATTTGTAAAATAAATAACAAGGACTTGTTTTGTCAACTTTGGAACTTAAAGGTTATTTTTATAATGTTAATTAGATCAGTATAAATGTATAAAAATTATAAGATGAGGTCCTTATGTGTAAAATATGCAAGATAATGATTTATTGGTAAATTAATGGTTCGAATTGAAAATTTATAAATTAGAAGGACTAAAAGTGTAAATTCAGGAAACTTATGATTGTTTGGTGTAAATAATATCAGTAGGGAGGTAATATGTAATTTTGGGTATTTATGGGGTCAAGGTGTAATTAAAATAAAGTAAGGATGTAAATTGTAATATTTGTAAATTAAAGGGATTAATTATGTAAATATGAGAAACATGGAGGTGTAATTCGTACCATATGATAGTGTGAGGGTATATTCTGTAATTTAGTAATTTTAAGGGCTTGTGATGTAATTATGAATATTGGTGAGGGTTAGATTGTAAATTAAGTAACTATAAGGTCTACTTTGTAAACTTTAATAACTATAAGGGTGTAAAGTGTAAATAATGAAACTTAAAGGACTAAAGATGTAATTCTGATTTAAAAGAGGTATTTAAATTAGTAACTTGTGATATTTCATTTAAAACCCTAAGTTATGGAAACTTGACAAAATGAACCTTGAACTATCTTAACTTGCTAAAATGTACCCTATTTCCATAATAGTATTAATTAATGACTTAACAAGAATTGATACTTAAATCTTTCTAATTGAGGAAACTTTATAAAAATGGAAACTTACTTGAGATGGAAAGATAACTGAAACCCTTGTAATTTTGTCCTCTACTCCTCTAGGTGTGAAGAAGGAGTAACTCGATCTTTTTCAGCCTTTTGTCTTTGTTCTTGCTTGCTAATAAGGTACAGATATTCTGCCTTTCTTGTAAGGAGCCTTCGTTTCTCTTGATCTCTTGTTTCGATTCGTTTAGGATTCCCCAAACCATTGCTATGTACCCTTGTTGTGAACTTTAGACTTGAATCTTTGTTTCGAACCTTTGCCTTGATCTTTGCTTTGAACCACTATGAACCTTGATTTGAACCTTGCCATAAAATCTTGACTTGAACCCTAACATGCTTGATATTGTAATTGGATGAGGGAACATTTTCATAATTAAATAAAAATGTTTTAAGAAGACCATTTTAAAACTAGCTTATTGAAAACTATTTTAAAGACTATTTTTATGAGAACCAGTTTAAAAGATTATTTTATGGGAACTATTTTAAAAAGATTGTTTTCAGATGATCGTTTAGATTGAACTTTGACCTACTTATGGATGTGACCTACTTGAACTAAAGTGAATTGAAACCATTGATATGTAAACACGAACTCGAAACTTGAACTTGACTTGTACACTTGATACTTGACCTTGACCTTGACCACAGTTTGAGACTACGAGCCATACTAGGCATGAGGGTTTCATGTCCTTGTCATTGTTGCACCAATGACTTGACTTTTGGGTAGGAAAGTGATTACCTATCCCGTCCCTGCCATGACTTGATACTTGACTTGCGCGTAGACGAAGACATTGTGGCAGCCTACAGGGGCGCATGGATGCATCCTAGATTAGTATTGTACATGACTTGATTTACTTGTATTGCTTAGTGATATGATGGGTGTGTGCGATACACGTCATTCACTCTTGGGAGCACGCGACTCCAACCCTTGGAGGTATCCCCTCATATTATACTTGGCATACCGAGGACACCCCTCCGTATACATGTATACTTGTTACTTTATTAATATGATATGTTCTGGGCTCGTAGAGGATTGCTGTATCTGTTTATCTTTTCGTTTACCTTATCTTTTTCCAATTGTACATTATTCCTTAATTGTTTCCTATGCCTTTACTCTTGATAACCGTTTTACATTTACATTTCGTAAACCTTTATTGCTTCTTGTTATCGTTATATCTGTTCACTGAGCTCTCGTAGCTCAGCCGCATTTTCTTTTCCTGCGGCAGGTAGTTAAGCTAGGAAGCTGGGTTTTGCTTTGGGATGAGAGCAACTTTGAGTGAAGCATGGACCTTAGTACCTTAGTTCTACCATTTGAGAATTGATTTGTTTAGTACTTCATTTATTTCTTTTCATTGTCTTGTTGAAATTGATATAAGTCTTGTTGGCTTATTATCTTTTGGTTTAATGTTAAGACTTCCGCTGTTTTATTATTACTTGTTCTGATGTGAAACCATAGCATTGTGACATCTTTGCCCTTCTCGGGTCGGGGTGTTACAAGTTCAGTGCTTGTTGAGCTTTCTTAAGCTTATTTGATAAGTTAAATTAGAGCTTGTTGTTTGCCCATTTGCTGAGTATACTGAGTAATCAGTGTACTCATGCTTATTTCATAAGCTCTTATAAAGCTCATTTGTGGTCATAAGCTTGTGTGGTTTAGTTTTATATGAAGCTTATCCACCCATCCATAAGATCTTGTGCTTAAATTCCCCCTAGCAGCTCATTTACTAGGGCTGCTAGTAGCTTTTTGACTTATCCATTTTGATAAGTCTGCTGGCTTATCAGTATACCCATAGCATTTTCATAAGCTCACAAAAGCTCATTACTGGGTCTTAGCTTGTGAATTTTGTTTCTTTTAGAAGCTAATCCACTAGATAATAAGTTCCAGTGCTTTAATTCCATGTTCTAGCTTATTTGCTAGGGCTGCATCCAGCTTTTTGTTTGTCCCACTTTTTCAGTATACACTGAATCAGTGAATTGAAGCTTTTTCATAAGCTCCTCAAAAGCTAAGCTGTGGATCCCACAGGTTGAGCTTTGGCTTTTTGGAAAGCCAACCAACCCAGCTTGCTACCTCAATCTCCTCTTTGTGCTTTAGAGCTTATTTAATAAGCTTATCTTGCCTCTAAAGCTATCAGCAGAATCACTGCACTATCAGCAGGATTGCTTTTCACTAGCAGCAGGTTGATTTTTGGATTTGCTTATTAGCTTATTACTAGCTTATGGGTGAACTTCAGTGCACCACCTTGTTCATAGTTGTCTATTATACTTGTACACATATTATTTTTCTTTTGTTTCCTTTGTAAAGCTTTTTCCAAGCTTATTCTAAGCTTAGCCTCAACTGTTAAGCCAAAAGCTTAACTGTGTGAATCATAAGCTCATGAATTGCTTATTTCTTGGTTTGTAAAGTTTTGTTTTCATTAAACTTGTTTAATATCAATATATAATAGATCCAGAAAAAGAAAAACCAAAAAGAACCAACTTTAAAGCTAAGTGATAGCTTCTATTTAAGAAGCTTATTGCTTATTTGCTTATTTTCCTTAAGCACATAGTGTTTTTATATTTTTCTTAGGTTCCTGTATTTATTTAATAATTATGTAAAAAGTTTCAGATTTTTCTTTATTCATTTAATATTTATAATAAATCATTAATAGTTTTTAGTAATTAATAATAGTAAATAATTAATAATAAATAGAATACTTGTATAATAAATACATTTTCAGATTTAAAATTCATTTTATAATATTTTAGATTTTTCGGATTCTTTATTTCATTTATTTAGGTTAATTTTAGATTTTCTTATTATTTAATTCATTATTAAATACATTTAATTCATTTTTAATTTATAATAATTAAGTAAATAGTGTAAAAATTTATTTTAATTTTCTAATAATTTTCTTATCATTTTAGGATTCCAAAAATATGATTTTCACATTTGTGGGAGTTGTATTGGACTGAATTCACTTTTTATTTTGTTACGTTTACGTAATTGTTACGTACACGTACGCGTTTTAGATTTTTAGATTTTCTTAACTTTTATATAAGTTTGTAAATTATAGATAAATACTTTAAGTTTGTTTAATTTGCATTTAAGCCCCTAAGGCATGCAAATCCCTACTATAGTTATAATCGTTTTGTTTTTGTATGTTTATGTTTAATTTAATTTAAACGTACGTTTGTATATCTTTTACGTTTTTTAGGTTTCTGATTGCACGTTTTTAACGATATAGCTGTGACAGAGCTATGACTATTCACATTCCTAGTGTTAGTCAATCAGATTCCTGTTTATATATATTCAATATCATTTCATCACACACATTCGTTATATTACAGTTTACACACCTCGTTGGGACATAACGACCCGGGGATATACTACTATACTCCCATGGATTTAAATTGCATTTGGTCCCAGATTAGTTTGACTTTTATGGTTGACCATTCACAAGTGGTTGACTAATATAAAGATGACTGTTTGGGGCCGATCAAATTTTGGCGCCGCTGCCGGGGAGGTGTGCTGCGTATAACGTATTTGTGTTTTGTTGAAATATCTATCCCATGTATATATGCTATATATAATATCATATTTCATTTCCAAAAACAATATAAAACACAAAAATATTTTTTCTTTTCTTTCTATATATATAAAAGATAAAAATACAAAAACATTTTCCCTTTTCTGTTTATATTATAAAATAAAAAACCAAAAATATTCTCCTTACCTTATTATTCATAATTCTGTGAGTGGTCCCCACTCCAATTTCTCACCCAATCATTTCCCCATGAACCATTTAATTCGGGGCCGAGTCAAGCTAGCGGCTCGGTTATCAAAAACAGTAGCTTCCTCATGAACAATTTAATTCGAGGTCGAGTCAAGCTAGCGACTCGGTAATCAAAAACAGTAGTACAACATGGGTTTTCACCCATGTTTCTGTCTTCTTACCCCTTTCTACCACCTAAGTGTGGGGGAGATGCCCCACATGTTGTATATAGATCTAAAAAATAAATGAAAATTGTAAATATTTAAAAAAGAGAATAAGTGTTGTGTTTCCACACTTGGCTAAGAATGTTATCTTTTTACGTTCAAGGATTCGGCATAATAGCCGAGACTTTGAATATTGAGGACAATATTCAGTTCTAAGTGGGGGGGGGAAATTCTGGCGAATTTGATCATATATGTACCCTTTTAGTCCCTTTTTCCCCAAAAATGGCCAAATTAAATTTTTTTTTAGTGGAAGTACTATGTACTAAACACAACAAATGGTAATCAGTCCACCATGTCTAACCCACATAAGGATTGGCTAATCCGAGAGCAAACGGCTCTTGGTAAAAATAACTCAAATCCGTTTATGGCTTGCAATTTGCCAAAAATTGTATGGTATTCGACTCACCATATCCTTAAAAGTGAAGAGTTGGCTAGCCCGCAAGGTTATGGCTTAGCTATTCCTATACATCATTTTTCTCAAACTTATAAACCAACACAAGCTGAATCTCGGGACGAGATTCCCTTCAACAGGGGGATACTGTAACCACTCGTAAAATTTCCTATTTACTTTACTAAATTATTATCCTTTCTCCACGGGTAAAATTTTTTTTTATTTAAATGTATCTCCTATCTTATGTGACGTAGATCACATCATTGATAAACGTGCTCCCACAAGACCTGCTTAACAAAACTAATGTTTATTTTATAAACATCATGATAGAAAAATATTACAGAATACCATTTACCACTTTACGATAAAATTCTTAACAAAACATTCACTATCTATAATAGAGTTTCTAGGAAACCCTAAAATTTACCACAACACCAAATACGAACAACTAAACATCATAACATAAAAATACAATATATCTAAGTTAATGTACAAGTTCTTAAAGCACTAAAAACCCTAATTCTATTTTGTTTCCGATAAAACCCTAAATTCGCATAAGTGTTATTTTATGCATTCATTTCACAAACCCTAATTTATTTCTAGAATATTTTTATAAAATATAAAGTTTACAAGATATTTAAGCTATAGTACAAGTCATTTATGCATAAAAACATTTATTTACAAAATCTTTATTTAAATTCCATTTATATTATTTCCAAAGCATAACTAACAAACCATTTATGCATAACTTTTATAAATGATATTTTCTAAACTCCTTAAATATTATTACAAGTCTTTTAGCCCAAAGTACAAGTGCCTAATACACAAAAATCATAAATTCCATTTAATTACCTTTTAACATAATAAAAATTAACAAATAATTTTTATAAACTAAAAACATGTTAAAACTATATTTTTCTTAAATTCTAAACTTTTGCACAACTCATATCAGCATGTTTTACAATAATCTTAAGCTCAACATATTTTCCTTTCATTTCTTTAATAAATTCAATTCACATAAAAATATAAAGGACCATAATTATTTTCTAAATAATAAAACTCATACACTAACTAGGTCATCCCTCTTCCATAACCCTCCATACAACTCATTAAACTCAAAGTACCACAACCTTAAGCTCACACGCCCCTCTTCCCATTTCCTGGTTCGAATGAAACCACAACTCAACTAGACTTACTCCTTAAGCATACCATGTATCTAGTCTTCTTCAAGCCCTCTCCTAAGAACCCCTCCACTTGTACACTTTCACCTTCAAGAAGCCTCTCCATATGTAGTTAAAACCATAGGATGAAAGCTGGCCACATCACCACTTCCTTCTCCCTCCTCCTCCTCCTATCCATGTAGCATCTCCCATATTTTCTGTCAGCCCTTGTATGCATAACATGTTCCCTTATCATCTTCTCACTAAACCCTAATTCCCACTACTATAAATAGCAACATAAACTTTCTTTTCCCTTTACCCCCAATCGAACCAAATAACAGAAACAATCCCAAACCATTTCTGACCTAATCACAACCTCACTATACTCTCACAATAATCCTAGAAGACCAGGAGAAGAGTAGGAACACAGGAAACAAAGGGTCGAACCATTTCAAGTCCTAAACCCTAGCGAGCCACAAACACTAAGTAAGTCTCAATAACTCTTTTAAATTCATTCTTAATTACTTTATATTACTTAAAAAGTAATAATATGCATCCTATAATAACAAACCTAATCAAAATATATCCGAGTTTCTGTTTTTGTTTCTTGTCTGCTCGACAGTAACTCCAAACGTACCCTAGGTTTTCGAACTTTTGATTAAACAAACCTTTTATATGTTAAACATGTTAAGATTTCATAAAAATGATCATCTCATGCATCGAATCTAAGTTAAGAATAATTAAAAACCTAAAAACCCTAATCGGGTATCTTTCTGTTCTATATCGAGTGAAAATCTCACCCCACAGCCCAACTTTAGACCTCGAAACCACTTATCAAATGATGTTTATAAAATCTGATTTTTCGGTGTTACTAGAGTTCACCCAGCTAGCTCTATTTAGAAACAAGAATCATTGAAAATGATCGAGTATCCATGGAGTTATCGAGTTTCAAAATCTGTTTCACATCGCTAGTATAATAAAGTTTTTCCAGTTGTAATTTTTCTATATTAATCGACTAGGAACCCAACTTGTGCCCTATTTTTCGAACCCTATATGAACCCTAAGAATTTCACATTTTTGGTATGTTAAATTCGACCTAGCAATCTTTATTTAGAAACTAAAATTTTCGAAAAAGGTTAAGTTTTGAATAAAATATCGAGTCTTGAAATTGCCCTCATATCGCTAAACTAGGAATCTAAAAACTCAGTTATAATTTTTCCATTTGAGTCGACCACCCACCCAACTTCCAACCAAATTTTCGACCTCTATTTGATCTTTATAAATTTTGAGTTTCTGGCAAACTAGAGTTCACATAGTGAACTATTTTTAGAAAGAAACTATTTGAAAAACCGTCAAGTGGTTCAAAAGTTATACGAGTCCAAAGTTGGTCTCTCGCTAGCTTTAAAACAAATTTTCAGATTTTGTATTTTAAACTTGTTTCATCACTCGACTTTTGGACTGTTTTTCGAATATCAAACCAACTTTATAAATTATGATTTTTGACATGTCTAGAGTCGACCTAGCTGTCTTTTTATAGAAACTGAGAACACGAAAAATCGTTTAGTATTCGTTAAGTTATTCGCGTCCAAAGATCTCGTCAAGTCCAATATTTCATAAGAGAGATTTTTATTAAATTAAAGTTTTTAGGGTTAATTTTGTAAAAATAAATATGTTCAAGGGTATTTTCTGACAATAACAAATAAAAAGGAGTGAGATTGTCATTTTTGAAACTTGAGGGTAGGAACTGTCATTTTCCAAAAGTCCAGGGTGTAAACTGTCATTTGACCAAACCTTAGGGATTAAAACGTAACTTTTCTTAATCAACATTTTCATCCTTTCTATTTTGTTTTCCCGACTCTATACTAACATAATAAGTTTAATAACAAACAAACCGA